>BLBF01000051.1:5233139-5255873 GCA_015471245.1 Laticauda colubrina
GAAGGAAGGAAGGAAGGAAGGAAGGAAGGAAGGAAGGAAGGAAGGAAGGAAGGAAAGGAAAAGAAAGAGAGAGGAAGGAAGGAATGAAAGAAAGTAGGAAAGAAGGGCATGTTTTGTGGTCCTTTATTTAAATTCTGCCTTTTTCCGTTTACCCTTCTGAATAAACAGATATGGTATTTAGCTACTTTTTTTGGTGGCCCTAAAAGGCAGTTAAGATATTTTTACTTGATGTCTCTTTCTAGTCTTCTATTTCATATGGCTTTAACTCTCACATTGTGGACCACTTTCAGGAACTCCTTAATATTGATGGAAATTGAAAAGAAAATTACATCCAAAAAGCAAAATGTATAAAGATAATATTTAATTCACTTGTTTTTGACTAAATGGTTTACTAATTGTACTTGTATTTCTTAGTATGGCTTTTTTTAAAAATGCTGATTTATGGCTTAGGAATTAATATTGCTGGATGATCTCTACCAAACAAAATTTGTTGAATATTCTACATTCTTGGTATTGTGATTTTTTAATAAAATTACTCGTGAATTAGGACCCTCCCACAGGGATTCGAGTTCTCACATAATGGCTTAAAATGGTGATATATGCTTAATCCCATCCTTCTCATGCTAAATCAGGAGGTCTGAGGGAAAATTTCTGCTCCTATCATTTGAATACAGTTAAAAACCAGTGCAGTCAGAAAGAATGCTTACTTGGAAGAGACAAAATCAAAACAATATGTGACAGCAATGATGCTGCAACTATTTCTTTTATTCATAATAACATTCTTATAGCTTTTTCTTTGAGATTCAGGAAAGCTAGAATGATTTCACAAAATTATTTTGTAAAGCCAATCTCAAATACATCTCCAATATGAGTTGCTATAGCAGTGAGTTGAATTAATAAATGCACAAAGTAATCTAATAAAATTTTTCGCTGCTTTGACTTTTTTCTATGGAATTAATATTTTTACAGTGATATTGGGACAATCTTGGAGTAAAAGATGCCAAATTCTTCACTGTGGGGTATTGTAAAATATTTGGATAGGGGATTAGTAGAATAAATATTGGATAAGCAGAATAGATATTTTGGATGAGAGACTTAAGACATCCATTGGCAATTAATATCTCTCCCGATAGAAAAAAAATAATCAAAGTTTTGGGGACTGGGTGGGTAGTTTTTAAATGGATTTGAACGTCTGCTCCTATACCTAGTTTTGCCTGATAATATCTCCCAAAAATATTAGTTGAAAATATATTATATAAATGTTTTGTTGCAGCAATGGGGATGGTTAGCTATTAATTCCTACGAAGTAATTAATATTCATCCATTTACTCCTCTAGTCAATAGATTTTGCAAGTACACACAATTGTGTAAATGGAAACTTTCTCAAGACATCTTCAGCACTTTTCTATGTGAAAATAGCTGCAGCTTGAACATTTTTTCACTGTAAAATGAGTTCTTCTGCATTTTGTTTCTGAAATGACACTTGTATCCGGCTTCAAATTCAGTATGAATTGCTGCCATTTTTGCTGAATGATCTTCCTAATTCAGGAGGACCATCCAGGTTTGTTTTGTTTTACTACAGCAACCCACACAATTATCTGCTGATGAGCAAGCTGGCTGAACACATCTGACTCAGGAGCCAAACAGAAATAACAGATTTTCCTGAATTTAATATGGAGCAGAAAATGGTGTACAGGTCTAAAATGCAGAGAATGTACAATTGCCTGTCTCCAGCTTTTGAAACTGGCGGTCACAGATTTAGATAATTAGTGGCTGTTGAATGTGATTTTTGCTCATTTGTTTCCTATCTTTTCTCTCTCTAAACCAGCTGCAAAAAAGCAAGGAAAGGGAAGAACAGATGGAGGAGATGATCCAAGCCTATGAGAAGCTGTGTGTGGAGAAAACAGACCTTGAGTCAGAGCTGGGCCAAATGGTGGGTTTCAACTACTTTCCTGGTCATGCATTTTCTCCCCCCCCCCCAAATATACTTGATGCTGTGATTTGTTAGACTGAAAAAATATCCATGTTTGCAGCTCAAATACTATTTCAATGGGTAAAGACATGTATTTCTGCCAGCTAAGGGTATCTGCAAGAGATGACATTGTCATAAGAATACTAAAGATGGTAGTCACTAAGATATGATTGAAACTCCCCCTTTTTATGAATATCTCACTTGTAAAACAGGGGGGAGGGCTTCAGTTGCACAATCATGACTATCCCCTTGACATTTCCTATACCCTCACTCTACCCCACTCACCAATATGCTGGTTAACAGCCCATTTTGTTATGTGGAATACAGTAAAAATTATAATCAAGAATATGGATGGAGACAGGACTAGAACCTATTCATAGATTTAATTAAAGCTCCTTGAAAATAATTTAATACACTGAACATGATTAAAGTTATTTTTTATTTTATTTGTATTTATATTAGTTTATAAATAACTCAGAGCAGCAAGCCTATCCACAGATCCTCCTCCTGTGTTCCCCACAACTACCCTGTGAAGTGGTGTGGACTGAGAGAGAGTAATTGGACCAAGTTATCTAACTGACTTTCATAGATAAGATAGGACTAGAACTCACAGTCATGTTTAATTTAATTTAATA
Source organism: Laticauda colubrina (assembly GCA_015471245.1). Taxonomy (NCBI): domain Eukaryota; kingdom Metazoa; phylum Chordata; class Lepidosauria; order Squamata; family Elapidae; genus Laticauda; species Laticauda colubrina. Next base: position 5,235,747 of record BLBF01000051.1, read on the forward strand.
ATTAATAATTTAATTTAATAATAACACAGCCTTAACCACTTGTCTAAACTGGCATCGTACTATATTTAATAGAATCATTAATATTTTTATATGCATTGTTTTAATTTTTAAATTTCTACCCTGCTGAAATCCAGAGACTTGGTGATTTACTGAGATTATGATAGAGTCAAACTCTTCCAACTCTTTTATAGCACAATTATTCCTCCTCCAAAATCTGTCCTTAAATATTTCTATCACATTTTATATCCTTCAGGTAGTAGACTATTTTGATCAAAATTGGGTCTTAAATGTTAGGGCAACAACCAGTAGATCTATATGCCTCCCATATGAAATCCAATTTTTTTCTATTAAGACTTGGTTAATATCCATTTCACATGTGCTATTAAAATGCCCATTGTATACCCAGGGATAATGAAGTTTAATTCTTCCAATTGTTAAAACACAATAATTGCTATTGTGATCAGGAAGTTATAACCCTTCTCCTTGGTGACCATTCTTCTAAGAAGAATATAAAATTCTTATTTATAGCTGTAGTTGTTAGAAGCCATCTGGTTCCTCCCTCATGCTATTAATTGTTAGCTGGGCTAATTGTGTGAGGATTTTCTCACATTTTTTTATAGTTATTGATTACTGGTCTTTCATTGTGTTTGGTCTTAGATCTTAAATAAAATTTGATTCATTCAGATTATAAAAGCCATGTCAAACAAACAGCATAACCAATAAGAACAGTAAAACAGTATGAGCCAAACATAGAACTGATGGCAGTTTTATTGTTTTAACTTCTATCACATTAAAAAATTACACAGCTAGTCCTTGTTTAACAACTACTAAATCAGGGATTTTGAAATTACAATAGTGCTGAATGAGTGGTATTTATGTCTGATCCTAGAAGTTCCAGCCATTCAAGCATCCCAGCACAGTCACATGATATTAATTTTGGCAACTGGTTTGATTTATGATGGTTGCAATGTCATAAGGTTCGATGATTGCCATTTGCAGCCTGTCCTGCTGGCTTCCCAAAGCAAAGTCAATAGGGAACAAGGAAGGTGACAAGTTGCTTTTGGTAGGTCTTTTACACTTTCCCCCTCCCTGCAACAGCCATCCTTGGCCTCACCATGATAGTGCTTTATCTCCTCAGCCACTCCTCATGTACCCTTTCCTGCCCAGCAGCAGCTACCCCCAGGTCCAACCATGCTTGTGATCATCTTGCTTGGACACCTACTTGGCAGAAGATACTTATTTGCCTCCTGGCCTTCTTGCAAGCCACCTGATGCTTGGTCAACAATTTTGCAATCCTCATTTAACAACAGCAACAGGGAGTGCTGAGACTACTGTTGCTAATTGTCAGGTCATGTTGCTCTTTACAAGTGCATCATTTAGTAGAGGAAATCCCAATTCCAATTGCTGGGTTAATCAAGGTCTACCAGTAATTTTCTTAGGAGGACTCTGGATTTGCCACTGAAAATTTCAGAAGTCCCATTAGATTTTGCTGCTACAAACTGCAACTCTGCCTCAGATGGCAGAGGTACTGTATTTCTAAGATTTTTTGCTTCATTTCCAAAATAGCTTGGATGGCCATAAGCATTATGCATCTTAATTTAGGTTGAGTAAGGAATGCCATTTGATTCCCTGACTTTTGCCAAAAAAAACCCATAAAGCCTTTCTGAATCACGCAGAGGCAAATTGTCTCATTCAATGGGGTTGGTTTTGAATGGCAGAATTAGAACTCCTCATGAGTTCAGTGACTAATGGACTTAATGGTATATATTTTCTTTTATTCTCCACCCACGATAATCTGCTGTTCTAATTATAAAAAGCTATAAGATTATTATTAACTAGTCAGAACTGTGTTGACAAAGCTTGAACCCTTTTGCTCCCCCTTGAAGTGTGCATTAGGACATAACTTAGCATAGAACTTGCAATTCTTGTTATCCAGTCTTATAAGCATCATAATAATTTGTCTTAAGTATGCTTTGAAGAAAAATATAATTTTGGTGAGTCAAACTAAAGAGCCTTATTATTCAACATTTCATACTTAACAGCAGAAGTGATTTTGAGGCAGAAATCCAGGGTGTTACATAGCAGAACAAATTCATCAGGGCCATATCTTGAATTCAGGGAACTAATTTGAGTCTTTTAGAGGGTGAGTTACAAATCCAAAGCAAGGTCAACCAAAAGACATCCTACTGCTTGAAGGAAAGAGCAAAGGACATACAAAGCAGTGGTGGTATTCAACTGGTTTGCACCTGTTTGCATCGGTTCGCGTGAACTGGTAGCAAGGATTTGGCATGGGTCGCCGAACCGGTAGTAACTTCTGGCTGGCCATGCCTCTGACCCAGTCTCTCCTGCCCTTCCCGTCCAGTCAGTCCTTATTGTGCATGGGCAACATTGCGTGCATGCCTGACATCGCTGACTGTGTTATTCCCTGCCCAGTCACTCCTTCAGATATATTTTTTTTTTTCTCCTCCTGATAATCAGCTCTTCCAATGATCAGCTATGCCGGGATTCCCTTTGCTGTTTTACTACTTCGCCTAAGAAGCTTCCCTGAGGCCCAGAAAGGCAAAAAATGGCTCCCACCCCATTTTTTGCATTCCTAGGAGCAAAAATGCCTCCCTAGGAGGCTTTCCTGAGGCCAGAAGGCCCCAAAATAGAGTGTATATAGGGGAGCTGCATGCCCCCCTTATGTTCAGTCTTTTTTCCTTCCTGAGCCCCAGGGAAGTTTTCTGGGAGCAAAAACGCCCCTCCCCCGGAGTCTTCCCTGAGGCCCAGAGGCCTCAAAACGGAGCACAGGGAAGTGATGCATGCCCCCCATCTCAGTTTTTTTTTTCCCTTCCTGAGCCCCAGGGAAGCCTTCTTCGAACAAGCCTTCTTCTCAGGCAAGCCTTCTGCCCCTTCCCCCAGGAGGCTTGCCTGAGGCCCAGAAGGCCCAAAAAATGGAGGGTGTGGTTCTGCAAAACACAAAAAAACTCACATCCACCCAGACACATAGCCATGCCCACAGAACCAGTAGTAAAAAAAATGTGAATTCCACCACTGATGGGGTTCTTCACTATTTCTGAGAGCACTTGATAGTTTAAGGATTTCCAGGGTGAAATGTGGAATAACACAATGAAGTTTTTCAGATGTGGGGGAATACTATCATTTCTATTCCAGCATTTGTGGCTTAATAGCAATTACTATAGCAATAGCACTTAGACTAATATACCGCTTCAGTGTTTTACAATCACTCTAAGTGGTTTACAGAATCAGCATATTGCACCCAACAATATGGGTCTTTATTTTACTGACCTCGGCAGGATGGAAAGCTAAGTCAACCTTGAGCCTGGTGGGATTTGAACTGATAAATTGTAGGCAGTTGGCAGTCAGCAGAAGTAGCCTACTGTATAGCATTCTAACCACTGTGACACCATGGCTCTTGTTTCTTGTTGTTTCTCAAAGAATCTTCTCAGATTCTTAGACTGTATTTATGGGTTAGAAACTAAAAATAAAGATAAGAGTGTTGCACAGTTTGTTTTTTAAAAAAACATGTCTGAGGGTCATGTGATCCTCTTTTGCGACCTTCTGACAAGCAAAGTCAATTGAGAAGGTAGGTTCACTTAACAGCCAAGTAACTAACTTAACCGCTGCAGTGATTCACTTAACAAATGTGGCAAGAAAAGTCATAAAATGGGACAGAACTCACTTAACAAATTTCTCACTTAACGACACAAATTTGGGGCTCCATTGTAATCATAACTTGAGGACTATCTACAAAAGAAAACAAAGGACTGGTCAAACCTCTTTCAAACAGAGGGAAAAAGTTGAGAAAAAAAAATAAAATCTGGGAAAGAGAAAAAAGTCAACGAGAAAAACAAGAGAAAGATTTGATGAGCTTTTCAGCTAAATGGGCATTGTCTAATACTGATATTTGTCCAGCAGCTGTGGGCTGACATCTTCAAAGGCTGCTTTGCGGTAGACCTCTCTTGACAATTCACAAGCAACTGAAATGAGCTGATTGGACTGTTATATTTGAACTTGGCAAGCTGATTGATGGTCTATATCCATGATGGCCAAGCTATGACAAGAGCCATTGCCCCAGCTCAACTCCGCTGTGCATGCATGCGCAGGCCTCCCACCAGCCAGCTCATCTTTGGATCTCTGCCACACATGCGCAGAGGGCAGGGCATGCGTGGGGTCACATGTGCATGTGTGGAGACAGGACACACCTAGGGGCGTGCACACATATGCAGGGAGAGAGGCTCATGCATGGGGTGCATGTGCACATTGCATTTTGGGGATGTGCGCACACTTTGGGCACTTGGTGCCGAAAAGGTTAGCCATGAATCTGATCTATATCATGGGAGTCAAAGAAAGCTAGTTTCCGATAGATTCATCTTTTGAGCGCCAGTCATGATTTTCTTTTAGCATGTTAATGGATCTTGGTGGCTTTTCTATTCAAGCCAGAGAATGAGGTTCAATACTACTTCATTGATGCCAACTGTGAAAACCTGCAGTATATTAGATGCATGCGCATGCACACCTCCACCTTAATTTCCCCACAGAGAATTTAAGAAATGATAAACATAATAAACATCCACATTCATTATTTCTAAAACATATTTTATAGATGGATGTAATGACTTAGGAATTTGTTTATACAACTAAATAAAAGACCATTCATTATGAACATTTAATTAAAAGGTTCTTCAAGATTATTGGCTGCTGTATAAATTTACATCCTTTGCTAATTCCCATATTTTAAATTCCATTGATGTATTAAGCTTTGCAGTGTTTTCTTGTATTATAATTGGCACCTCATAACAATGTTGGATTAATTTCTTGTGTTATACCATTTTATACTTCCTAAAAAAGATGAAAAATTAATCAGATCAGATCAAATCAAATTAATTATTAAATGTATTATATAATTTTTTCATTTTATTTGAAAATCTTCCAGCCCAAATGTATAACTGTATAGGCTTTGTCACCATAAATGGCTGTATATAATGATTCGATTACACTCCTTCAGCATGATGAGAATAAGTACTATAATGCATGAGAAAATAGTACTATAAAGAATAGTAATATCAGGGAGAAATGATATTGCTTTGCAGGCTGAATATCTAGCAGTAGTTCATTAAACCTCATTTGAGATCTGATTAATATGTGTTACTCTTAAATTGAAGTAACAATAAAATTAGTATAATTTTTTTATTATCAGTAAAGTTTGGTGTAGTAGTAAAGGTGCTGACTAGTAACAGGACACTGAGTCCTAACCCACCCTCAGGTATGGAAGCTGGCTGGTTGACTGGAGCCATCATTCTCTCTCAGCCCAATTCAACTTACAGGGTTGTTGTGAGGAAAATAGGAGGCAGGAGTGTTATGTATCTTCACTTCATCATGAGTTACGTTCAAAAAAGGCATAAAATAATAATAATTCTAATATTTCAGGTTGCTATACCTAAATCTGTTTTCTATGCTTTGCCTGAGTCTTTAAAAATTATTTTATATAAATAAAGGTTTCCTTGCCACGAAGATGTCAATTAATTAACATGAATTGGAAACATTGAAACAGGAATACAAATTAAGGAAGAATTCGAATTGCAGTTTTTCTATTCAGTAATGACAAGGAAAAATGTTTCCCTGACTTAAGTTAGGAATATGAGTTGGTTGCTTTTCTTAGAATGATGAAAGGGGCAGTGTGACACAAGCTCTAACTCTTTTAAATGTAGCATGCAATATCACAGTACTTGTACAAAATAGGATCAGTTTGTATCATTCCTTTCATTATTTTGTTCCCCTATTTGACCCTGCAGATGCCACTGATCAAGAATACAAAGTGTTCAGCCAAAATGTTCAGTGTTCCATATGACTGTAGAGAAAAGAAGAATGATGTAGTGCTTTATAATTGTACTGCTTAGCAATGGCAATCCCAGTCCTAATTGCCATTGTAACTTGCAGATAATCTCTATTTTATTTCCAATAATGTTTGGAGAAATATAGTACGCATTTGACTTCATCAGATGTGGGAAGATATCCAGGCAGAGCAAAGCAAATAGCAATAGCGCTTAGACTTCACATTGCTTTACATTCCTCTCTAAGCAGTTTACAGAGTCAGCATATTGCCCCCAACAATCTGGATCCTCATTTTGCTGACCTGAGAAGGATGGAAGACTGAGTTAACCTTGACTGATGAGAACTGACCTGCCAAACTGCTGGCAGCCAGTAGTCAGCAGAATTAGCTTGCAATACTGCATTCTAACCACTGCGCCACCATTGGCTCTTGGAAATAAAAATGGGATTTATTATATTTTGCATTACACATCAACAACATATAATATGTCTTTAATTTAGTTTTATTCTATTTCTTTTAGGAATAAATCCAGATTGATTAGGAAACATTGATTTATAAACATTTTTAGCTTATACGTTAATGTGGTGAACTTTTTTTCATCTTGATTTAGCAATGTAATAGGCTTTTTATTGAGCTTCTGTGGAGATCTTTATTTGGTTAAAGAATAAGAAAAGACTCCTACTTTAGTTCCACAAGATAGGAAAATATGTGTAACTTTTTACATAAATAATATTTATTTTGTATTCACTCATTTTTAAAACTTTTAAACAGTTCAAAGCAGCTTACCATTTTAAAAATGTGCTATTTCAACTTCTCTTAATTGACTAAATAAATTTCTATGATCATCAACTAATTTAGTGAGATTAGAGTTTATCTACAATCTGTAAACTTAATATTTTCAGAATTATTACATATATAAATAGAATAAAATGCTATAATTATTTTGCATGTCCTTTGGTTTACTTAATGGAACTCATTTTTTCTTCCTATCTACCAGCTATTTACCACTATGAATAGAGTAGAGTAGAGTAGGGTAGGGTAGAGTAGAGTCAAGGTAGAGCAAAGCAGAGCAGAGCAAAGCAGAATAGAACAGAATAGAATAGACCTCGGATGTCTTCTAGTCCAGTGGTCGTCAGCCGATGGGCTGCAAGAAAATTTTGGTAGTCCACAGATAAATGTCACCTCCAGAGCACCCCCAAAACAATCCAGACTGCGAGGGAACACAAGGCTATACTGCCCACATGGCCCCCAGGAACCCTCCCTGCCCACTCACTCCTTACCTAGCAAACTTGCCTGCTAAGTTGCTATTTTTCCTTTATTTTTTTCCTGATCATCAGCTGTTCTGCTGTGCAGGGAGATTTAGATTAGCTAGAAAGCAGGAAACTGTTAGATTTCTTGCTTTCTAGTTAATCTTTAGATCTTGGGCTCTGCTTTTAAGTGACAGACTTAGGTAGCCGATGGCAGAATCGCAGATTTCTGAATGAATCTGTGATTCTGTGAGCAACTCAATCTGCCTGCCTGCTTTGCCTGACTTTGGGTAAAAGTTGCTCTTTTTTATAAAAAAATTCAATATTTACATAAATATTTATAATATTTACATACAAACTATGCCCAGCCAGTCACATAACCACCAAGCCACACCTACAAATTAGGCCCTGCCCACAGAACCAGTTGTTAAGAAATTTGAATCCCACCATGCCTCTGTGTGTGTGTGTGTGTGTGTGTGTGTGTGTGTGTGTATGTGTGAGAGAGAGTGGGGGGAGGGAGAGAAATGTTAGATCATCTCTCTCTCTCTCTCTCTCTCTCTCTCTCTCTCTCTCTCTCTCTCTCTCTCTCTCTCTCTCTCTCTCTCTCTCTCCCCCTCCCCCACCACCACCAACATCAGCAAGCCACTGTCAGTCAAAAATCATATTAGTGGTCCCCGGGATTTAAAATTATGAGTTTGGTGGTTCCTGAGGTCCAAAAGGTTGGCGACCCCTGTTTCTAGTCCAACCCGCTGCTCAGCCAAGAAGCCCTATACTATTTCAGACAAATGGTTGTCCAATCTCTTCTTAAAAACCCTTAGTATTGTTGGAGCACCTACAACTTCTGAAGTCAAGTCGTTCCACTGATTAATTCTGTCAGAAAATTTCTCCTTAGTTCTAGATTGTTTCTCTACTTGATTATTTCCTTCCATTGCTTCTTGTCTGCCTTCAGGTGATTTGGAGAAGGTTGACCCTCTCCTCTTTGTGACAGCTGCTTACATATTGAAACACTGCTATCATGTTACCTCTAATCCTTTTCATTCAGCTAGATATACTCAAATCCTGCAACCTTTCTTCATATGTTCTTCGTTCAATTGTATTGTGTCCTTGGAGGAATTTTACAATCCTTTAGCAATGCTGTCTTTGAGCCAAACATTATGTAATAATGAGATATTTAATCTCCATTTTAAAGGAAGCAAATTTGGGATCATGGATTGAAAAGACTTAATACAATTGGAACATTATCAGAAATTGCTCTTGTTTTAGCTATACTCTTGCTTAATATATGAGCCCTGAATGAAATTAAGATGCTGAAATTTAGCCGAGTGCAACATAAAATCTTGAAGAGTTGTTAATTACTCTGTGCCGGAGAAAGGAAGGATATTTTGATTCCCAAAATGAACAAATGCCTGCAAAGTTGATGGAGTTAGCAGAGATGATTCAATTGACTAATTAAAAGAAGAAAAGAACTGTTTCTTCTTAGAAACCACAATTGGACTTTGTGCTTGAGATGGAATAATAATGAAATGAAATTTAGATAAGTTTGTTGTTATAGAAATGGTTAGTATATATTATGTATAAGTAAAAAGTTGAGACCATATGTTTAAGAATACCTTATTCTATTGTGCCAAAAAGAGTCGGAAGTCAATACTTTACTCTTTCTTTTTCCCTTTTCCCTAAACCTTTTCCTCTTTCCCTGCCTTTCCCCTATTTTCCCCTATTTTATTTTTTTTTCTTTGTATTTCTGTATTTTATATTCTGATGAATTAATAAATATTTGAAACCAAAAAGATAAAACTAAATGAAGGACAAGTTGATCTGGATCAGAGTGAACTCAGAATGAAGACTTCAAAGCAGAAGAGTGGGGTTTGGCCTTAGATTGGAGGCGAGGCAAAATGGAGGAGAGTTTCTTTGGATTTGAAGGCTTCTTTCCTTACTGGATTAACTATCCTTTCTATCACAACATCTATTTCTATCTTGGTCTTTCTGCAGAGAGCACTTGTTGATACACATTTGAACCGCATTCGGAACCTGGAACAGCAGTTAAGGCAGAGAGATGGCAACACTTTCCAAAATGTCAATTCTCAACTTCAAAATCAAGAAATTCAGTTCCGATCACTTCATGGCACTCATGGTGATTTTTAAAAAAATTTCTAGTCCAGAAAACAAGGTATTGACTATTAGGTTTGAAACCAGCTATACTCAGTTGATTCCCTCCAAAGTTTGGTACTACAAATCCCAGAGTTAGATACTCTGGGTGGAAATATTGGGAATTGTAGCTGCAGAACATCTGAAGGTACTTGTTTGGTACTTGTTGTAAGCAATAATAAGAGTACATGAAAAACGGCTGAATGTCTAAAGGGTCAATGAAAGGAGTTGTGATGAGAAATAGGTCAGTAGTCAGATTTCAGACATGCAGAAGATAAAATCAGATATATATTTCAAAGTCAGTTGTTTTCAGCCTGTGAGATCAGCTGACGACACAGAGGCTAGACCTAGAGACTTTAGGAATACCTTAACCTTGAGAAATTTTGCCTCCCAGTAGTACATTGACTCATCAACATTTATTTGCTCATTTATGCATAAATAGAAGTAAAATATATAATCAATTATAATATTAATATTTTTCATTTTTATTGTGCAACAATCTCAATATTTAAAATAAAAAAGAATTAAAAATACTACATTAAAAACAATAATAGTTAAAAGGAAGTATTATCCAGTAAGAATTTGTAATATACCCTGTTTCCCTAAAAATAGACTTACCCCCAAAGTAAGCCCTAGCTTGATTTTTACATGGGGCCCCAATATAAGTCCTACCCCCCAAATAAGCCCTAATTAAGACCCCACTCACTCCAGAGTGCACAGGTAAAAATTAAGCTAGGGTGGGGATGGGGAAGGGTGGAAGGGTATTTACCTTTGGACAGTTGTAGTCAGGCCTTGCACACTCTGACACTTGCCTTGCCATCCCATTTCTTCTGCAGCCAGCAAGTCTGGCAAGGCCTCTATAGTTGATAAAAAGGTCCGGATCGATCCGGACTACAGACTTCAGCTACAGAGGCCTTCAGGAAAGCCTTGTCAGATGCAGAAGAAGTCCTCTAGCCTGGGGTGACGCGCACGTGAGGTGAATAACATCCCTAAAAATAAGACCTGGTACCTTTTTTTGGTGGCAAAAAATTATAAGACAGGGTCTTATTTTTGGGAAAGCATGGTAATATACAGACATACAACACAGGTTAATCTGCCAGCATAGTATAGCATTAATGTCCAGTTGAAAATGTACAGCATTGCCAATTATTAAAATGGTGTTGTGAATAAATACACTGAATTGTATATATAATGAATGTATGAAAATTGACCTAAACATGATTAATGTAACATGTAATCAATTGAAACTATTTCAAATTTCTAACCAATCTGCATTTCCAAAAGATTATTTTAAGTTCTACACCAAGTTTATCCAGAGCTGTGTTGAATTTAAACTATACCTCAGAACTATCCTAAGAGGCTAAAACAAGATTGACTTTAGGATAATATGATATTTGTGAAATATTTTAAGTTCAATGAAACTTGGTATATCAGAAATGTGGAATTTGTAGGTATTCCAGAAAATGCTGAACTACAGCTCCCATTGTGCCTTATAGTCCACCATGTTATGTGGAACTCGTGGGGATTAAAATATTTTTATTTCTCCAGCCTAGGCTGTGTAAATGCTAAAAATAATTATTAATATCAGTATTTGGCAGATACAGCCATTACTTTACGTTAAAACACAGAAAAAATATCCATTCATCCATTCTAGATATTTGAAAAAGGTGTTACATGCAAATAGAAAAAATGTTTTGGATTGAAGAGGAATTGTGAAACACAATCATGACTTCTATATGAATATTTCTTCAACCATATTCAGTAATTATAGTTGTCAGTCCAGTCCCTGATGTTAATCCAGTCCCTGATACCAGTTTTCTTCCTGATTATCAGTGTAGAGCATTCTTCATCTGGAATCCTGTGAGGATGAAACATGGCCTGTACCTGCTAGAGATCTATAGTTAAGTTTTTAGAGGCTTGGAAAATGAAGCAAACATATTGATAATTAAGAAAATATGTCAGGCTGGCATATTCCAATCTGTTTCCCATGTGTAAATGGAGATTATTCACATTATGGCACGAATATTTGTCAGCCAGTAGATGGTGCTATGATTCCCTGAATCTTGGGTGTGCAGACTAATTCATTTCCAAAATATTGCCTTCCCTTTGACCTTTATTTGCTTTGAATTCCTAGAAGAAGCATAAGGAATACAGAAATAGGATAAAATGGTTCATTAGTGGATCTTTTTCACAGACCAATTTTCTGGATAATTTTACCTATTATCTGCTCACTTTTTGGAGCAGCAGTCCTGCATTTTCATAGAGGATAGCTATTCATCTCCGAGAAGATCTAAAATGCTTGTTGATCCTGACAGTATAGAGCTATCAGAACGAAGGCTTAGTTTCTCAATTTTTAAGTGCTGGTTTACAAACAGAATTTAATAATTGCACAGTCGATCTATAACCTATAATAGAGTTAGCTGGTCTTTTTCAGACCAAAGACAGTAACTAGTTTTTGAGATGTATGCTGTAGGTATGCCTTCCATTTGTAGGGCCAGGATAAAAATTAAAAATCTTTAATTGCACAGCCAGATAGACTAACTGATGGAGGAAAGGCTCTAACAGGGAAAGCAAGCACTGTTGCAGGGCCCATCTCAATCTGGGAGCCAGTCCTGTCTAGAACTCTCCAAACTTGTTGCAACAGATCATGCCTCCATATCAATAATTCTTTATTCTCTGCCTTTATTCTCTGCCTCCTAATTTCATCTTTATAAATATTTAAAATCAGTCATTGAAACCAGTAAGATGAGTTTTCTGTTATTAATTCTGGCCTAAGCCTTAGAGATTAACCACAGGTCTGTTTTCATATTTTGAAGTCTGGCCAGGAGATATTCTTCTGCTAGTTTACAATGGTTACCAAAGATTGTTGCCACATAGGGGTTATTTTTGGAAGCTATTGCCCAGTATTGTTGTTATAAATTACTTGCCCTTAAAAAATAAGAATCTCATTTCTTTGCAATTCCAATTCTGAGAACCTCAACATAATAGTCCTTTATCGTTTTAAGAAGCATTTAGCCCTGCCAGTCTATCTTCCATCCTGACCGCTTTGATAATGACTTTCTCTACCTCTCCTCCCACCCTTTTTTGCTCTTTAACAAATGCCCCCCACCCAATCCATAGTACTGGATCGCTCTATGAACTGGCCGAGTCCACGGAGCCTGGAACAGGCAGAAGCCTTGGAGGTCCAAAGACTGGAAATGGAGCTTGAGAAGTCAAGGCAGGAAGTCCAGAACTGTCAGCACCGTGAAGAACAGAGGAAGGCTGAATGTGAAAGGCTGCAGGCAGAGGTGAAGCAGCTGCAGGAGACCAGGGCTCAGGTATTTCTAATTGGATTTCCCTGTACTGTTACTTAGTGCCTCTTAGTGCCAAGAGACAAACAAAATGTCTCTTGTTTGAGACATTTAATCACTTTTATAAAAAAAAGATCAAGGCAGTTTGAAATGTTATTTGTAAGAGCTCCATAGCTGAGGTCTCAAAACATGAAACATAACACTGGTGGAAATTATGAAATAGCATATACAAGTAGTTCTCAGCTTATAACCTTTTGTTTAGTGACCAGATAAAGTTACAATGACATTGAAAAAAGTGGCTCACAACCAGCTGTCCCATGGTCATCTCAGTATCCCCACAGTCATGTGATTAAAATTTGGGCTCTTGGCAACCAGCATATATTTATAATGGTCGTGGTATCCTGGGATCAGCTGGCTTCCAACAAGCAATGTCAAATGGGGGAAGCTGTATTTGCTTTATGACTATGTGGTTCACTTAACTACTGCAGTGATTTGTTGAAAAAATTGTAAAATTTGGTGTGACTTACTTAACAACCACTTTGCTTAGTAATGAAATTCTGGTTCCAATTGTGATCATAAGTTGAGGATCACCTGTAATTTAGAAAGAGTTTTCCGTCTGCAGCTTTTAATAGTATAGCCTTTTGGGGGATGTCCATGGTGCAGACTGTTTGGTATTGAAAATTATTTAAAATACCCTTGGAAAATCCTAGGGTTGTATTTTTCTGGAGTTTCTGTGACTTCTGGGTATGACAATATCTCTGGGTACCATACCTCCCACCTTCAGAATTTAATGAGATAAGAGCTGATAATTGCAGCTAGGTGTATTATATGCAAAGACACTTGCTGTATAAGACTGTGTCGTGGAATTATCCTCATCCCTCTAATTTTTTTTTAAAAAATGTAACAGAGAGGAATTTCCCATTATCTGCTATAATCCCAGAAGTTTCAGTGAGGAATATCCATCCCTGGACATTTGTATTCAAGCCAATGAAACTAGACCACATTATAAAACAAACAAAACTTTCTACTTTGTGGGCATAGCCTGCCTCAGTCTTTCTCAGTCTTGGCAACTTTTAAGATATGTGGCCTTCCCAAAATTCCCCGCCAGCTTTGTCTATTGACTTTTGTATCCAAACTCTTCAACTTAATGTCCCCATTCTCTGATTTTCTGAAAAAATCTGTCTGAAGTTCTTCAGATATTTTCTACCTATTCACTTAATCTATATCATGGATTAGTTAAAAACATTGTTTATATAAAATAAAAGTGCATTCTTTCTTTTAAAAAATGTAGTGGCAGAGGTACAACTTAAGAAATATAACTTTCCTGTTCTGTATTTGTAATATCTTACTTGATAGCTTTAATTTTTCTAGTGTCCTGATTGGAATGAATGTTGTACAGCAGAAAGAAGTAGAGAAGATGCTGTAGCCTTTCCAAGCAGTGACATCAGACAGGGCAAGAAGAATCAGTCTAATACCAGCAGTACCACAACACAACCCCCATCACTTGTCTACTTTCCCCCAGAAGAGTGAAACTTGTGATGTAACATTGTTTTGTCATTCCAAGAAAAACTGTATGCCCCTGTGGATGTTCTTCACCTTTTGTTATATTGTTAAATTGACAATATAATTGTTAAACCACCAGCATTCTTCAATCCTGACTATGTTTGGTTGGGAAACATAGTAGAGACAATACAGAGGACTATAGGCAAAAGCTTCAGACATGAAAGATTATGACAGTCCAATTAAACTAATTTATTGCCAATCATGCCTATATTCCTGAATCTTTTCAAATAACAGTTAAGGGGTTAGTTAAGGGTCAACAGAATTTAAGGAAGGTTGATATTATTATATTAATATAATATATTATATTATATATTAATTATATATTATATATTATTATATTGTTATTATCATAAATAGTTATCTAACTTTCTTAATAATATATTGATCAACATATCAAATAATAATAGTTGAGGCACAACCACAAAGATGAGGGGGTCAACCTATTTTCAAAGCACCAGAAAGCAAGACAAGAAACAATGGATGGAAACTAATCAAGAAAAGAAGCAACCTAGAACTAAGGAGAAATTTCTAATGGTGAGAATAATTAGCCCCTGGAATGCCTTGCCTTCAGAAGTTGCCTCATTACTGGAGGCTTTTAAGAAGAGATTGGACAGCCACTAGTCTGAAATGATATCGGATCTCTTCAAGCAGGGGGTCGGACTAGAAGACCTCCAAGATCCCTTTCAATTCTGTTATTCTATGTTGTGTATATTATGATTCACCAGGCTAGAAATAGAGACTGTAAGTACTATTCCTCCCTTTGACATACTGTAGATCCAAGTGAGTGACTTTGGGCTAATCAGTCTTTCAATTCGTGAATCACTTTTTAAAATGTTAACCAGAAAACTACAAGGGGATGCCCAGGCAATAGCCAGGACTCAAGTTTGATTCAAAAACTATTATATTTTGTATATATACAGTTGAATAATATATAATATAGTTTTTTTTTCCAATGGAAACTTTGAAATGATAAAAGTTCCTCCTTAAGAAGGCATAATAAATATTTTCCTCTGATGAGTGTTAGGTAGCTCCTGAAAATTATTTTTCATTCTGAATTTCACTATTTCATTTTAATTTTTGTTACTTATATTAGCTTTAGTTGTGAGGATATGCAATGATTTCAGACTCAAATTAGAACAAATTAGAATGAAAAAGTTTAATGGAAGCCATATGGATAAAAATCAAATTGAAGTAGTGCAAATAAGACCTCATTTGTTCCATTTACAAAATGGAGCTTCCCTCTAGCTGTATTCCTCTGGCTTGTTGTACTGGGGATTGTGTAACTGTGAGTATGTATTTATACAAAGTTTGCTCTAATTTTTCTTAGGATCTTGCAGCTAGTCAGTCGCAAAGGGATATGGCATGGGTGAAGAAGGTTGGAGATGACCAGTAAGTGCCACTCTTACTAGTAGATAATGTTTCCTGGGGTGGAATTGCCTGGATATTCAAGTGCCAAATTTTCAACTTGTGAAATCAGATGTATTGAGATTTGATTGACCAAGATAATCTTGTCCATTGTAAAACTCCAATTCTAAGAGGTTAATAATGGTTGGTGCTTATTAAAGGAGCTGGAAGTGCCAGAGAGATTCCAAGAAGTTAGTGATGTGAATATATGTGGTGGATTCACTTAATTATTCAGGGCATTTACATTTATATATTGCCTTTCTATATGAGAATATCTCTCCAACATAAAAAGAAACAATTAAACACATTCCTTGTGTGCCCATTCACATTTGGCGAAAAAGAATTCTATTCCATTCCATTCCCTGGAGATCTATGAAGGCTTTAAGTATAATGACAGGTCTCTAAAATACCAATTCCTCAAATATTGCTCTTCAAAGTATGTGCTAGTTATCAATCAAAGCAAAGCAGCATTTAGCTACTTTGATCCTTAAGGGTGTAACTCATGCCAATATCTGGATAAATGACATACTGCAGCTAAGCAAAAATGAAAGGATTTTTTAAAATCTTTTAAAGAATAAGCTGCTTATTACAGGAGACCCACAGATGCTTTTTGAAGAGGCAACTATCTGGTTTTTCGCTTCTCATCTAAGAAGCTTTTTCAGCTATGACTAGATAGTGGAGAATGGAAGGATTAATACTCCTTGTAGACAGCTGGTCATTTGCATTCTTTTAGAGATTAATTGAAGTCGTTGAGGTTTATCTGCATTGTCAGGGTCACCTGAGTGATGCAAATGGGTATAGAGCCATGATGGCGAACTTATGGCATGCGTGCCACAGGTGGCATGCAGAGCCATTTATGCCAACACATGAGCCTCAGCCAAACTTACCTCACTGCACATCTGCATGTCTCCCAATTGATTTCTGGTCTTTTTGAGGCCTTTTTTGGCCTCCCAGAGGCTCAAGGAAAGTCTCTGCAGCCTTTGGAGGCCGAAAAACAGGCTCGTTTCATCACTTCTGATATTTCCAGAAATACAGGAATGACAAAATGGGCCCATTTTTCAGGCTCCAAAAGCTGCAGAGGCTTCCTTCGAGCCTCTGGGAGCCGAAAAAGGCCTCAACAGACCAAAAATCAGCTCGGAGGCACACACATGTCCAGTGCAGATAAGGGCAGGGGGGATCGTGCACGTATGTGCAGGGGGCAGGTCCCCCCATATGCATTGCCTTCTGGGTGCTGTGCATGCACACAATTTTCAGCATAGGAGCCCAAAAAGATTAGCCATCACTGGTATAGAGCCTTCTTGGAATTGTTGAAATGACTGTTTTGTAGATTGGAGGTAGATGATGTCACATCCCTCCACTTGGTTGAGAGAGGGCTTTTCAATTTTGACATAGATGGCCTCTTTGACTCCTCTTTCAAATCACTCAGGTGACCCCGATGACACAGATAAACCTCCAGAGGGCCATAACGATTCACTAAAATAATGCAAATTACCAGCTGTCTGAAAGGAGTATAAATCCTTCCAGTCAGAGCTGAAGCAGCTTCTTGGATGAGAAGCGAAACATCTTCAAAGAAAAAACAAAATCCAGTTGCCTCTTGAAAAAGTATCTTTGGAACAACCATGACCTGGATGACTGAGAATTTCCATCGACATATTATAGGGGAAGTCCAGAGATTCTTATTTATACTATATGGGATAACTAATTCAACAAAAAATGCTGTAATGGTTTTGTAAAAAAGAGCGGTGAAAGTTTGAAATATCTATTTCTCTATAAATAGCTCTTTGAAGAATTGACAAGATTATTTCATAATGGCTTCTTTATCTTTTCTGCAACAAATTTACTTATTTGAACTTTCACATCCTTGGAAATTTATTCTTTGTGTCTCACGCACTAGATAGGTGAGAGCAATCTAACTGAATATTAGATACATTTTGTAATGCCTAAGCAGAACAATTATGGGTACAAATCTTAACTTTAAAAAAGCTGTATCTGAAAATGAGCAACATTTTTCCGGTATTGTCTGATATTGACTTCAATCAATCAATCTTGAGCTAAGAAATTCAAAGTCCAATTTCATTGCAAAAGAACAGATTTGAAATTC
Organism: Laticauda colubrina; assembly: GCA_015471245.1. NCBI lineage: Eukaryota > Metazoa > Chordata > Lepidosauria > Squamata > Elapidae > Laticauda > Laticauda colubrina. Next base: position 5,253,330 of record BLBF01000051.1, read on the forward strand.
TAGGAATTTTAAGATTTAGGTAGGTTTAATGGACACCAAATCTCTTATCGTGCTCCATATGCTATTAATCAACACATCAGCAAGAATATCAATGTTGTAATCAGAAACTGCCTTGTAAAAAGATACAAGACAATAATTATTTCCTGTCATTTTTCCTGTCATTTTAACAATTCCTCTTCCCATTTATTCTATTGGTTTTATTTATGTGTCTGTTTGATTTATATTGTTGCCCATTTCACACAAATGATTTCTGGGCTATTTACAAGATCTACCACATAACCCTTTGACATCCAAAGATAAACTGTTAAATCACATCACTGTCAATAGGAACAGAACTCACCTAACCCTCGACCCAAATGCCTAGAAAATGGCCAAAGTATCAGTGTCTTTTGTGTAAGGTTAACAGGATTGGAATAAAATACCAAAGTTTTCATGAAATTGCAGCCTGTTAAAAATGTCACAATAACTGTGTTACCTTTTAAATGACCATGAAAGTCTGTGGTTTTTATTGTAGCCACAACACATCAAATTTCCTGGCTCTGGAAATTCATAGAGTTGAAACAGCATCCTGTATTTACCAAAACTAGATCTCCTTATGCCCTTAACTGATAAACTAACAAAGTGATTATCACAAAAGTTTTTGTGGGGTAAGTGTTTTCTGGAAAAGCAAACAATTCCACTAAAACTTATGCTGTAAAAGTTTCTTTGCAACAGGATGAATGGTTTTGCAATTGCAAGCCAACAGTAAGACATTTGAAAGTTAGGAGACATTCTGGGAGTGATTTCGGTTAGTTACCCCATATTTCTTAATTGATACTAGTGTCTCCTTATAGTATTTTCATGTAACATTGAAAAACAGATGTATGTTTAATCAGTGAAAGTCCAGCACCTCATATTGTGCTTTTTTTAAACTAGGCACACAATTCTTAAGAATAGTATTGTTTGCATGTACAAAAGAAAGGATAAAGCACAACTATAAGAATGTAAAACAAGAAATAAACAAGAAACCCTCCCAAAAATAGAACTAAAAAGTACATTGTAAAATACATACAAAAATCACTATCTTTACAAATATCAGATTAAACTTTAACCTTACTAAATATTCATGAATGAAGGTAAATATACGTGGATAATGTTGCAGGATCCAATCTGGACAGGTCACCAGGACCAAAGGTTTTGTCTTCTGACTTGTGCCCATCTTCAGGGAACTTCTCCTGAATATGAAATATTGTTGCTTAATTTTTTCAATGTAGTGATAATCGGACTATTAATACATGGAGAGTGAAGACATAACTTCAATGCAGGATTTTAAATCTGGTGTAGCAGATACTTTACATCTAAGTAAAATGATATTTTTGCTTTTGCTTCATACATGATTAATCTGGAGATTTTCATGAACCAATATGTAATCAAATGTTTGGGATACAGTATACTTTGGTAAAGCTCTTAATTTTCAATCATTTGTTTCTCTTAGTATATTAAGCCAAAATGGGAAAACTAAGCAACAAATTCAATACTTATGTGTCAGTGTTCCCTCTGCCATATTGCATTTTTGAACGTACTACAGTTGATAGCCAGGCCTTTGTAAACATCTTCTGGAGTGTGCAGAAAATACCCAAACATTATTTTTGAATTGTATTTTAATGCCACACAATTTCATAGTCTTTAAGTAGCCCATTAATTTGTTAAAAAAAAGTTTCTTGCAATTTACTTAAATCTGTGTACTATACGTTATATTGTATGTGTATGTGAAAGTAATACTTATCATTTGTTTTTAAAAAATAAATTATGTATCTGGAATTACCCAATGTTCTGTCTCATGATAATAAAAATCTATGAATTTGTAATGTTGCTAATAAATCCAATCCAAATGGACTAGGGAATAAATATTTTAATTGAATATATTGCTATTCAGCAATTTTGGACAATTCAGATTGCAACATTTGCAGAATTATAGTCTGTGGCTATTTCCCACAGAAAGACCAATCAAATTTAAATTACTTTTCCAACCTCATACAATCATGTTTTGTGACCATTAATTCTGAAAAAATAGCTCACTGTTAGTCAAACCAGGAACCCAGCCAGGAAACTGAAGGATTCAAACAATATTTAATTGGAGATCATTTAAATCCCTTAATTTCCACTAGAAAACAGAGGTCAAAATTTTAGCCAGTTGACAGTTGAGAATCAAGAAAAATCCCACAGAAATTGTCTCAGTATCTTATCAATGTGTTTAAATTATTTGACAAGTATTAAAATAGGATACTTCCCAAGGGTTTCTGTTAATTTGAATTAACATTCATTAGAAAGTCCAGCAAGTCTATATGGAATTATGGCTCGTCACACAATCAGCCAGCTGTTCAGATTGCATTTGGCTTTTTTTTTTGTCTACCTATCAAGTCCTTCTCAAGGGCCTGGGATAGGCAGATGTGGATTATTATGGAATTATTAATAACAATACCAATTATAATTATAATTATAATTATTATTATTATTATTATTATTATTATTATTATTATTATTATTATTATTATTATTATTATT
>BLBF01000051.1:5255883-5286847 GCA_015471245.1 Laticauda colubrina
TTATTATTATTATTATTATTATTATTATTATTATTATTATTATTATTTACTTGCCATGTAGGCTCATAAGATGTTCAGCTGTCTATCATTATTAATATTATGTTGAGATTTGCTTTACCTATTAGCATGTTGAACCTGATAGAGGCTTTGGAAGAAGTGAGGTTTTGGCTTTTGCTTTTTTAAAAAAAAATCTAGCATCTTGATTTGCATGTTCTTTTTAATTAATCAAGGTCTGACGAGGGAAAGATTACAGAAAAGGGGTGTGAAGTGTGAATTTAAAATGTGTCAAAGAGAGCTGCTGTAACACCTACCTTGCTCTTTATTTGTGCTGAGTGAGAAGAAAGGCCTCTGAGCCATAGATTTCTAAACTCTGCATGGAAGCATGAAGGGAAAACAGAGGTCCATGGTTTTGAAGGAACTGTAAGTACATTGGCTCTGTTCTTCCACAGCTCTATAAAATAGAACAACTTAGTCATCTGCCTGACTCAGCTGAAATCTAGTTCAGAGAATAACTTAGGGTTTGAAAATAGTCATGCTGTCCTTTCCTATTCCTTACTTTTTTCCTTCTGTTAGATCTAGGCCTAGTTCAATTTGTATGGTTTTCTTGCCACATTTATATAGATAATCTCTGGCTTATTATTAAAAATTGCATTAATGCATAATTTTAATGGAGATACTTTTGTACAGTGTCACAAGCTTGTTGTTTCAGTTTGATATCCAAAGTCAATTTACCAATTAAAGCCCAACCCATCACTGATAACTTTTGCCCACCAATTAGAGGTAGCAAAATCTGTACACTCTAACACCCTCATGAGCATTTGTTCACTAGTATCTGGTTCCTGCTATGACTTGCTTCCTCCCCTCAAAACCAAGCAACAACTGGCAAGGCTGTTTTCTTTAAGATGATACCTGTGACCTTGAAGGTGAATAGAAAGGTGCACATAAATGATGAGAGTGGGTGTGGGTATAGAAGAATATGTGCATATGTATTAGAAAGAGAGGAAAAAAACAAAGCTTCATGGGATAACAATGAAGAAAGCCAAACAATAGGGAAATATGAAAGAAAATGAGGTAAAAGGATGAGCAGAGCGAACTGGTGCCTTTTGCTCATATTCATTCTTCCCGAGTAAATATGTAATCATGTAATTTTAGTCTTTATATAATTTTTTGTATTATTCAATATTCAAATCATTTCTATTTGACTGTTGATATTTCCCCAAAAATAATTGAGTTGGCACTACTTATAATCAAAGAGTGTCATAGGAAGAAAAAAATAAAGATGTGGGAGTAATCTAAAAAATTATTGGGGAAGATTTGAATTGGAGACTTCCAACTCAAAACATACCCACTTAATTATATACATTTGGGCTGTACATAAAGCACATGGGACATATTCTTATCTGACTGGCCTTCATCTGTTCTGTTCTCATAGATAGATAGATAGATAGATAGATAGATAGATAGATAGATAGATAGATAGATAGATAGATAGATAGATAGATAGATAGATGATGGATAGATAGATAAAGATAGACATAATATTTGGTGGAAATTTCTTTCACAAGGTAGAAAAAGTACTTGTTATTTAGCAGTTTGTTATAACAATTTTCATTCCCAAATTTACCAAAAAAAGTAACATTTTAACTACCTTATAAATAGGTTATATGTCTTTGGATGTCTGATGCTGTGGCAGACTAATTTTGAACAGCTGTAGCAAATTCAGGATACTTACGTTTATAGAAATTTAATCTGTGATCTAAAGCAATATAAATTCAAGAAGGGCACACTTTTTATGTTTCAAGTTGCTGGTCTGTTTGTTCTTTTCACCTCTTACTGCTATTGCTTGACAACTATCTTGTAAGGAGCTTGATTAAAAATCCAATTTCCTCCATTCTGTAATATTCACTGGTGAAGGGGTAAATGAGGCCTTGCCAAAACTACAAATACTACTTTGTACTTTCCTATGTCACTGGCATCAGTGACAAGGTACTACTTTTTAACCTAGTGGTTTGTCTGAAAAAGTCTCTCTGTGACCTGGTAAATACATTCATCATCACTTAATGTTTAGTATAGTTGCACTGGAGAAAAAATAATTTTAGAAACACTAGAAAAAAGGCACCAGAGTAGAAGCTAGGAGACTATGAGTTCTAGTCCTACTTCAGGCATAAAAGCCAGTTAGATGACTTTGCGTCTCTCTCTCTCTCTCTCTCTCTCTCCCTCCCTCCCTCTCCCTCCCTCCATCTCCCCTCCTCTCTCTCTCCCTCTCCCTCCTTCCCCCCCCCCCTTTCTTTCTTCTTAATTTACCATGCAGGATTGTTGTTGTGGAGAAGATTGGAAGAGGGTGAAATATTAGGCATGTTTGCACCCATGAGTTATGTATAAAAATAATAAAAGTGTTCTATAAATAACATAAATAAATAAACAAGTACATAAATAAATAGCAAACAGATGTAAGATACTAAAATTGATTTTTTTTAAAAAGGATGATTTTTTGTAAAAGATGAAAGGACCTGCAATAATAAAAAGGTTGATATAAGGTATCAAAAAGATTACACAATAGTATGTTTTATAGTTTAGACGTAGAAGAACCTAGTGAGAGCCAGATGATTGAGACACCAGGCTAGAAAACAGGAGAATTGTGAGGTTTTGTTCCGCCATAGATATGAAAACCATTCTCTGTCGGCCCAAATCACCTCGCAGAGCTGTTGTGAAGAAAATAGGGAGAGGAAGGAAGAAAGAAATATTAGGTCCACTGCCTTGAGTTATTCATAAGAATAATAAAGGGAAGATAAAAATAAATAAATTTTGTGGACTATGATTTAACAATTACTGAAAGAACTGTTGCTTGATCTTGACTGTCAGTTTGACACAGTCTTTGCTGAACAGTTTCAGTTCTTGTTAACAGAAACTTGTTAAATTGATTTATGTTAAGAGTTAAGAATATATGTATATCTTTCTTTTCTAATTCTTCTCATTGAACTAGTCTAAACTCAAACTAAACTGCAGTTCATACTACTGTGCTGAGATTTCTACCATTTTGTTTACTAATGCCGACATGTAAAATATAATTTTCCCACATTGCATAAAGTATGAAGGAGCATTCCTTGACATTAGGCAATGTTCAAATGGATCAACTGTGTACCAAAACAAAAATCAAGGAGATAGATAAAGTGTGGATTGATCATAACATTCAAGAGAGAAGTTAATGAAGAAGGGTTTACTCGCTGATAGCTAAAATATTTTTTGTTTTCCTTTAGCTCTGTTTTCCAAATAACGATGTAATATAAGATTATAAAAGGAAAACACCTGTAGGACCTTGTATGTTAGAGGAAATGGACTATTTTCATAATGTTAGTATTATTGCAAGATTGCTTTTCCCATAGTACCCTCAACTGCCTACATGCCAATCAGTTTTCCCAGTTTGGCCGAATAGTCCTGCTGGCTGTAAATAATGGTTATTGTAGACTAACAACAAAAAAAAAAAATACAAAAGTTTGAGGATTACCATGGTGAGGATTAAATCTATCACCTGTACAAGCCTTCCAGAACTGAATTTTATATTTCATCAGCTCTCAGCCCAAGGAATCCAGGGTAATGATTATTTTTGAGATACAGCTTAAAGAAAATGTAATCTAAGTTTACTTTGGATGTCAGACTAACCCAGGCATGGTGAAGTTCATAATACAATACATGCTGTATGGAGTGGATATCACTAAGTTCCTTTCATTACTAGCCACAGCTGACTCATTCTATGGTGATTGGATTCATTATTCTAAACCATGATTTATAGCCACAGGTTATTCAATAAACAATAAAAGATTATTTGGTTTTGCTCCAAACCAAGAAAAAAAGGGACTCTTTCTGATGTTAAGAAACAAAAGAAATAATTAGAGGGACAATTTTAAATATTGGTTGCCTACAATTTGCAGATGTTTATTTTCATTTTATTGGATATAGGATGACTCAGACAAAGCAATGACAAAATAAAAATTACAGTGCCAGTTCAGAATTCTATAGTTCTAGCATTCTGGTTGCAATAGCACTGTGACAAGTGGTTTATGAAAATAGGTCAATAGATAAACATTATCAGATTATAATTGATGGTTATGTTCCTCATTTCTTAGTGATATGTCATATATGGAGACTGAGGATTCCCTGGGAAATGAAGGGTTTTATTTACTATAATGGACATATTGTCCATGAATATAATTGTCTCAGCTTTCCTATATCTATCTGATCTATCTCACAGAGACACATATATAGAGTACCTATTTGCAATTCTTTAAGCCATTGACCTTTCACCAAAAGCTGCAGACAAAAGAGATGAAGAAGAGTGTTGTCAGATCTGAAATGCATACACCACCCCTTTTTCTGTCTAAACTTCTCTCTGTTAAATTTTCTGAGAGCATAGTAGTACAGGGTGCTATGAAAATTATATCTGTAAAAGCATTATGATAGCTCATTCATAAATGGCAGTGAAAAGTTGAGAGTGTTGTCCAGAGATATTAACATGTTCTGAATTAATTTGGTGACCTAATATAAACATACAAATAGACCTTGATGTGCAAGTAGATTTAATTAAGAACCAATTTTCTGAACTCAAGAGGGTGAAGAAAAGTGGGAAAGAACAAAAATATACACTTTAGACCATGCCAGTCCTTGAGAAGAAGAAACAGTCTTTTTTACTTTCTTGTAATCGGTGTTCTTGTAACTGAAGTTCCGTTTCTTGTCAATTATACTTTTTCATCGCTTGGCAGTAAAATGTATTATTTTTTTTAGGTGCCAATTTCTTTCATTTTGTTCTTTTGAACTTCTTGAACTAGTCACTTCGCTCCCAAACCTTACCACAAAGAGGCGGAAAGAATTATTAGTTTTAATCATGTTCTCCTCATTCATTGTCTTTTTCTTCCTTTCATTTCTCTTTTTGGAAAATAAAAATGCAAAGTTGGGAGGGAGGGAGAGAGATTTACTGAGCATTGTGGAGACGAACTAATGATGCTGCAATTGCCAGCTTGAAACAAACACATCCGTTCTGCTTCTTTACATGTGAGTGGAAATAGTAAATTTCCATCTAGTTTTATTTAGGCTACTTTTAATAAGAGTACTATTCTAAAACAGTACAGAATGCCAAATTATCACTAAATTGTGCAAATAAAGAATGTAATCCTGTAAGTAAAAGTAAATTATAATGATCACAATCATCTTATTTTCAAGTAAGTGAGCGTAAGAATGCTCTTAAAATATTTTTAATCAGAGAATGTTGTATTTAAAAAAAAAGAGTGAATGAAACTGTCATCAGTGATTTGAAATACTTTTCAAAACCTAATTTCTTTTTGACAGCAGCATGAGTGGAAGAGGAAACTGGGCAGATCCCATATGTATTGCACCTCCTAATTTGAATGCTAGCACATGGGAAGATATTCCTTTGATGTATGTAAAGGAGATCTATGTAGTAGAATTTATTACTGTTAAAAAATCCAGCTAAATCTCCATTTTTTGCTAATTGAAGCCCAAGAAATAATAATTTATATATTGGATCTTGTGCTGGAATGTTTGCTTTATAATTTGATGAAATCGTTTTTGTAGAGGGAAGATAATCCTTATGCCATGGTCAAATTGTTAGATTTTAAATATAATGTAAATTTAAATAAAATTTGTGCATGTGGCAGATGGTTTCACCCTCAATGGTTGAATGTGGCATAAAATCTACACATTTCAAAAGCCTAAGAAATACTTTGGTGGAGTACCAGAAATGTAAGATAGCTTTTCATATTACATTAGAAAGTCTAAATTGAGTCTACAATTTAATTGAAGACTTCCGATTTCAATCTAACTAACATTCACTGTAATGCTTGGCAACACTGCTGTAAGAGATTGATATGGTAAAGTAATAGGACTATTTTTATGAATAAAACCCAACCATTTAAAACCTCTCTTTTTAGAACTCTAGCAATATTAAACTGCAATAGAGATTTGATTTTATATCTATATTTATTATACAACCTTAGGATAAATAGGAACACATTTTTAAAAAACCCTTACAATTAAAAAAAATAAAACCTAGTTTTCCTCTGTTGTTGAATTGAATTGTCTACACATATTTAAAAACAAAAATATTGTAAGATCATTTCTTGAAAGGTCCATGAATTTGGAAGATATACCAAGCAATTTAGCTATTATCAAGCAACATAGAAATTACAATTTTTCTCTTGTGGGGATGGAGGAGGCAGGCAGGATATAAGTTTGATAAATGTTCATTTTAATTTATGTTTAATATATTATAAATCATCCTCCATGCGCTAAAACATGGAGTAGAAATAAATAAACTATGTTATGCAATATGCAGTATGCAGTATGCAATTGCACATATCTACACTTCTGGAAATTACACTCAGGCATTCCATAAATGGGTTGCAGATATCCAGAAACACTAAATGACTATTAGTGGTCATCTGAATATTTGCAGCCCAAATACAGAATGCCTATGCAGCCCCAATACATTTGACGAGCACCAGATTTGAAAGGTTAGTTTGACACCTGAAAGCCCAAATGACATTTTTTTTCCCCCACCTCCTCTTCCTCCTCCCTCTAATCATTATGGGACATGATAGTCAGGGAAAAAATCTGCAGAATTTTCTTTGAAATAGAGACTGCACAAGACACATTGTTCATTTTTATGGGGGTTTTGTCAAAAAATTTTCTGGGGGTTTGCAACCTGCAGAAGTGCAATAAAAAGAGACTTGACTCATAAATACTTCCTCTTTCATTTTCTCTTGGGCTCTGGGCTGCTCTGAGTCCAAGGAAAATAAGAATCCATTGATAAAAACTTCTGGGGCAGTTTTCATCTTGCACTCAGTTGCAATCCTGTCTTGATGCAGAGGTGGTAAATTCAAAGAACTGTTTTTAAAAAACCCTTTTTAATGATAAGTGTAGCTAACAACTTCTGGAAAACTGAAGATTGCTCACTTAAGTTCTAAATGATATGTCAAACTCTAAATTCAGTTTCACAGTGTTCAGGAGAATTTTGCAAGCTACTTGTGAAATCAAATTATATTCCGAGATAACTTCCTATTTTAGGGAAGATCTGGTTTTTTGGAAGTGGCACAGGAGTTTTACACGGTGTTTCCAATATTTGCCCTTTGAATTGTGCTCTGCAAATTACAGCATATCTGCTTTGCAGAAGTATTTTTCCTATCTTTCTTCAATCTATTGTGTAGAGATTGGTGAATTCAAGTTATTTTGTTACTTCACTGAACAAAATTAACAAGAAAAAATAATTTTAAAGTGTTCTATATGTAAAGTGGATGACTCCAAATCTACAAACCTGATTGGTTAATAAAATGAACACTGGGTTGGTTCACTAGGAACCAATCCAAAGAGCTGCCAAAAAGGCGGCAAATCTAAACAACTGCCATTGGCTGCAAGCAGGCAAGCCAGCCTGTATAAAAGGCTGGCCCCGGTTTCAGCCAAGCGTTCCTATTTACTGACTAGTTTACAATAAAGTAGTTGTTGTTGGAACCCGGTCTACCTCGTGTGTTTTCCGAACAAAACACTGGCGACGAAGGTGGGATCGTCCTGAACGGGAAAACCTGCACGCGGTGATAAGAAGTCCAGATTACAACCAAGATGTCTGGAAACAACGCACCGCCCGCACCCTTCAATCCCAACGAAGAGGATTGGGATTTCTATGCTGATCGCTTCCAAATGTATTTGGAGAGCAATGAAATGGAAGGCATTTCAGAGCAATGCAAGAGAGCTGTGTTCCTGACGCACTGCGGGCCAACAGTTTTTAACATGGCAAAGGCCCTTGCGAAGCCCCGGGACGTTAAACAACTAACGTGGACGGAATTGCAAAGACTCCTCAAAGCACACTACGCTCCGATGGTGTCTAACTTAATAAAGCGACACGAATTTTACCGCAGAGACCAGAGAGAGGGAGAGACCGTCGCCGATTTCATCGCTGCCCTCAGACAAATAGGGGGTGAGTGTGAATTTTTGAACATAGACGAGGCAATGAGGGATCGCGTGGTGCTGGGCCTGAGAGACTCGACCGCACAGAGTAAATTGCTCAACAAGCCCAACATCACCGTTACCGAAGCCATCGCGGAAGCTACAGCCACTGAAGCCGCGAAAAAATCTGCGGTAGCCATTAAAAAGATGAACACACACAGCGAAGAAACACCAACCAAAGACAGAAAGCACCCTGCCACCACAACCCACTACGAAGAGTCGGGCGAAACAAATGAATCGAGCGAAGAGGACGACGAGGTCCACCGTTTGCTCACGAACAAAAAAGAGCGCGAAAGGAGAAATTGGCGGGAATGCGCTGGCTGCGGAGGAAACCATCCCCGAGCCGAATGCAGATTTCTCGATGCCATCTGCCGACATTGCAAAAAACGAGGGCACATCGAGAAGGTCTGCAGAAACAAAAAATTCTACAGCCCGCCGAGACGCAGAAATTCCCCAACACGAGCCGAGCCTAAACGAGCCGAAAGAAAATGGCAACAAGAGAAGCGAGCCAATACACACCAAACTGTCATTATACAGAGCGCTCAGACGGAAAGTGGGAGAAAAATTAAAGTCATCGTGAAAATCGAGGGAAAACACTGCAAGATGGAAGTGGACTCGGGGTCCTTCCTCTCCATGGTATCTTGGGACACAATAAAACAGCTAGTCCCAGGTATCAAACCCAAAGAATTGAAGAAGCAGCACTTAACCCTCAAGGACTATCAGGGAAACCAAATCCCTGTGGTTGGCATGGGACAATTCCGAGTCGCCTACAAAAATCACATCAAGGTGCTCCCGCTGACCATAGTCAACCAAGACAGACCAAGCCTCCTGGGCATCGAATGGTTCGCGCCATTGGGCATCGGGATGACCGGGGTCGATCGAGTGACTACAACCGGCTGGGAAGACAACCTCATCCGAGAATTCCAGGACGTTTTTGACGGCTCACTTGGCAAGTATCGGGGAAACCCCATTTCTTTCAATCTAAACCCCCAAATAGCCCCACGAAGAATAAAAGCCAGGCGAGTTCCTTTTGCACTAAAGGCAAAAATAGAGGAACAGCTGGACAAATTAGTAGCCCAAGGGGTGTTAGAACCTGTGGACCATGCCAAGTGGGAAACGCCTATTGTCACACCCATTAAACCTGACGGGTCCATCAGAATCTGTGGTGACTATAAGGCTACCCTGAACCACGCATTACAACCAAGCGCATACCCGGTGCCAGTAGTCCAGCATTTGCTGCATTCCCTGGGAAAAGGCAAAGTTTTCGCCAAACTCGACTTGGCACAAGCCTATCAACAACTCCCAGTGGACCCAGAAACAGCAGAAGCACAGACTATAGTCACCCATAAGGGCGCATTCAAATGTCACCGGCTCCAATTTGGAGTAAGCGTGGCCCCTGGCGTTTTCCAGAGTCTGATGGAATGCCTTCTAAATGGCATACAAGGAGTCGTTCCCTATTTTGACGACGTCCTAATCTCGGCCAGAGATGAAACTCAATTAAGGAACAGACTGAAAGAAGTTCTAACTAAGTTTAGGGAATCTGGCCTCAAGGTAAAAAAAGAAAAGTGCTGTTTAGTTAAGAACAGCGTCGAATTCCTGGGCTACTCAATAGACGGAGAGGGTATCCACCCCACAGACAAAAAAGTTAAAGCGATCAAAGACGCTCCTGAACCAAGAAATAAAACCGAACTACAAGCGTTCTTAGGATTAATTAATTTTTATAACGTGTTCCTGCCAAACAAAGCCACTATAGCAGAACCGTTACACCGTCTGCTAGACAAAAAGGCAACTTGGACTTGGGGTTACAAAGAAAAAAAAGCCTTCCGAAATATTAAAAGCTTGCTAACATCAACAAACGTCCTCATCCAATTTAGCGACACTCTGCCATTAACAGTGACCTGCGACGCCTCACCATATGGAGTAGGTGCCATCCTGAGCCACCAACTACCTGATGGCAGAGAAGCACCCGTCGCATATTACTCTAGGACTCTATCAAAAACCGAGCGGAATTATAGCCAATTGGACAGGGAAGCTCTAGCAATTGTCGCTGGAGTAAAACGATTCCACGAATACTTATATGGGCGGACTTTTCAAATCATAACGGATCACAAACCGCTAATGGGGATTTTGGCGGGAAACAAGCCAACACCTAATATACTGTCCCCAAGAATGACGAGATGGTCAGAGTTCCTAGCAGCTTATTCCTACACTCTGACACATCGGCCAGGGAAACAAATTTCCCATGCGGACGCTTTGAGCAGAGCACCCTTACCAGCAACCGACGCAGACCCGGCACCAGCGATGACAACGCTACAAATCGAGACTTGCCCCGATCTACCCATATCGGCGTATGATGTCGCCAGAGCCACCGCGAAAGACTCATTGACTGCCCGCGTTCTTAGCTGGGTAGGTAAAGGCTGGCCGGAGAATCAAAAAACTGAAAACTTTAAACCTTTCCGGTCCAGACAGACTGAACTTTCTATCCAAAAGGGGTGTTTTTTGTGGGGTGATCGGGTAGTAATCCCTGCCAAATTACAGCCCAGGGTACTTAAGTTGTTACATGAAGGGCACCCGGGAATGGTTAAGATGAAAAGCCTTGCCAGAAGTTATGTTTGGTGGCCGGGTATTGATAAGGACATAGAGTATTGGGTAAGCTCATGCCACAAATGCAGGCAGTTAGACCATCCCCACCAAAAGCACCCGTTAAGGACTGGGAAACCCCTCGGGGACCGTGGTCAAGAATACACATTGACTTCGCGGGTCCTACCAAGGGGCATACCTTTCTGATTGTCGTTGATGCCTATTCAAATTGGCTTGAAGTAAAAGTTATGCCATCAACGACAACAGAAGCTGTAATAAAAAAACTGGACAACCTTTTTGCCACCCATGGCATACCGGACGTTCTTGTCTCAGATAACGGGCCACAGCTAACCAGCATACCATTTGAGCAATACCTAGCCTCCCTAGATATAAGACATGCCCTAACCGCGCCGGCTCACCCGGCTGCGAACGGCAGGGCTGAGAGAATGGTCCGGTTTACCAAAGAAGGGTTGGAACGAATGGACGCTGGAGATGTCCAACAGAAAGTAAACCGTTTGCTCACACTCCAGCACATAACGCCCAGTCCTATAACAAATAAGTCCCCAGCAGAATTACTCATGGGGCGAAAATTAAGATCTCACCTGGATAGGTTACACCCAAATTTTACCCCAGAAAACCCCCCTGACTCCTCTACACGGTTCAGACAATTCGAAATAGACGATTTGGTATACGCCAAAAACTTCACCGGGGACCCGGTATGGCTACCAGGACAAATTATCCAAATTACAGGCCCCAAATCCTACCGATTAAAGTTAGACGATGGCAGGGAATGGAAGCGGCACATAGACCAGCTTCGATCTCGAATTATAGAAAGAACCACAGACTTACAAACATTCACCGAAAAAACCGGCGAAGTGCAAACCAAGGTGGGGGGGGAAAGGCGAGAAACAAATAAAGAACTGTTTAAAACCAAACCTAACAAACAATACGAACAAAAAGAGCAAATAAAAGACTCACTGTTTGAAGAGACTTGCGGAAAGAGCCCATCGGAAGGGGCCAGCCAAGCCAGCTCGACCTGCCCAGAGGAAACGGGAGGGAGCGGCAAAACCGCCGGCCTAAGAAACTCAGGCGGCGGTAAAATGGCTGACTCACCCTTCCAGACGGTTCCAGGGAGAAGGACGGACGACACAGCAGCCCCATCCGAACCGGTCGAAGTCTTCACTGAGAATGAACCGCGCAAGTCAAGTCGAGTCCGGAAAAGCCCCGCCTACCTGCGAGACTACATCACCACGTAGGACTGAACTAAGGGGGGAGTGGTGTTCTATATGTAAAGTGGATGACTCCAAATCTACAAACCTGATTGGTTAATAAAATGAACACTGGGTTGGTTCACTAGGAACCAATCCAAAGAGCTGCCAAAAAGGTGGCAAATCTAAACAACTGCCATTGGCTGCAAGCAGGCAAGCCAGCCTGTATAAAAGGCTGGCCCCGGCTTCAGCCAAGCGTTCCTATTTACTGACTAGTTTACAATAAAGTATTTGTTGTTGGAACCCAGTCTACCTCGTGTGTTTTCCGAACAAAACATAAAGATTAGCAAAATATTTGCTAAATCCATGGAGTAAAGTGTTTTTCATAATTAAATGTTATTGCATGGCATATAATATCACAGATACAGCAGAGAAACAATGATAAACTTTGGTTCTTATATAGTATATTTCATTTAAAAATGTACTCCAGTTATCAAGCTTATAGTGCCATGGTATATGTATATTGATTGTTTTTATTTATTTATTTATATTTAGTTTGTCAAATATGTACAAGATAATAAGTATAAGTAGGAACATAAACAGGAACAAAGGAAGTAAATACAGATAAATGGGGATAGTAAGAGAGGGACAGTAGGCACACTGGTGCACTTATGCACGTCCCTTTAAGGACCTCTTAAGAATGAGATGAGGTTCACGGTAGCTAGTTTGAGATTGAAGCTGCGAGGATTTGAGGCTGTAATAATGGAGTCAGATAGGGCGGTTCAGGCATTGATCACTCTGTTGCTGAAGTCGTATTTTCTACAATTGACTTTGGAGCAGTTTACTTTGAGTTCATATTGGTTGTTTGCCTGTGTATTATTGTGATTGAGGCTGAAGAAGTCATTGACAGACAAAATGTTATAGCAGACAATTTTGTGAACTATGCTTAGATCAGACCACAAGCGGCACAGTTCCAGATTGTCCAGGTCCAACATTTTGAGCTTGGAGGCATAGGGAATTCTCTTGTGAGTGGAGAAGTGGAGTACTTTTCTCGAGAAATACCTCTGAACCCGCTCAATTATGTTAATGTCCAGTATATAGTGCAGGTTCCAGGCAGACGAGCTGAATTCGAGAATTGGTCTGGGAAAAGTTTTGTATGCCCTAGTTAACAATTCAATGTTGCGGGAGAAGAAGCTTCACCAAATAAGGTTAATAATTCTTAAAGCCTTTTTGGCAATGCTGTTGCAGTGAGCTCTGGGGATTAGATCGTTTGAGATAAGTGTTCCTAGGTCCTAGGCAGCATGAGGGTTGTCTACGAGATCACTTCCGCTTAACTTGTATTTGGTGTTCTGATTTTTTTTTTTGTAATGGTTTATATGTGTTAATTGTAACACACATGATTGTATCTCTCTGGGATTTTTTTCACCAAAACTTGTTTTCATTTTGCAATTTTCTTTTTCTGTTATGAGTTCGCCAACATAATTGTGCTACTTTGAAAAGAAAACTGAACGTAACAATATTACTTGGATGGGTATTTCTTTCTGCCCTGTTTTCTATACCATTTCAATATAAAGTTTTGGTTTCATTGCAAAAGTACAGTGGCTTATTACTCTGCTTGGACATTAAAAACATTTTTTTGGGTTCAGAGTATGTCCAGGGATAGCATAAGGAAAGCAGCTTGACTTGGTCAAGGAAAACCAAGCCCATAACATAAGCAGAGAACTCATAGTAATGAAAACATCTAAAGCAACATCTGAGATCTGGGATTATACAGATAATCTTTATTCTGATCACATTTTATATTGACTTGCCTGGTTTTGTTACATAAAACCAACACAAGCACTAAAGAACTGTTTTTTTCCCCATAAAGTTTTCAATATATTTGTCGAATAAAAGGTGTAGGGTTACTTATGAGTTATTATTTATTTGAAATGCATACTTTTAGTTGAATGTTGAAACATATAATCTAAATTTAAATGTAAGAATTTTGGGGCACATTTTTAAAAAAAATCACCAATTGATATAGAAATAAGATGAACCAAATTAAGGTTGAAAACAACAGAACATCTCACATGAGTATTTTCTTGATTGTGCAATTTGGAGCACTATCAATTTAGAAGATGGCAAGATATCCAAGGCTGCAAGTGGATTATGAGATAGCAGTACTTGATCACAGCACATTCTTTCTTTTTATGGACTGCTTTTGAAAGTGATTAGAACACATGTTTCTTGGATTAAGTTAATATATTCCTGTTGGTAATCATAGCCTTCAAATCACAGAAATTTAGATCCAGTTTTGAAGCTGATACTCTAAATTTTCTTATATTACTTTCATGATTTTATTAGAAACACACAACACAGTCCATAGTGGTCCTCATTTCTAAAATAAGATCATATATAATCTCAGTGGTCATTGTCCCACTGACAACCTTAGCTGGTAAATATATCACATGTGCGAAAGCTTAAAAATAGCACTCTAACTTATATGTGACAAGTAAAGGTTTTGTGGCTCCATTCATTCTCAGCCTTTTTTAAAGGGTGGTACTTCAGTTCTGCCTTGCTGTTTCCTCTCCCACAATACTCTGCCCATTCATCCGCCCTGAGTTGGCAGATAACACTGTGGTTTCTGCTCTCTTGTTTGGTTGTGTATCGTTGGTCTTGTTTATGAGGTATACTTTTTTTTTCCTTCCGCAATAACTGAGGACTGAGAATTTTTCTAGCCACCTAGAATCCACAAAGAAACCCTTGTGTTCCACTGCATAATTGGGGAGAATAGAGGATATAAAGGAAAGAGAGATATAAAATTAGGGGAAGAGAGTATCAAAGATTACTCAGTGTTTTCTTAGCCCTGTGGGGACTCCAGTTGCGTGCTTTGAAAATAAAAATGACAATATGTTCATGTGCAGAAAAAGGCAAACATCAGTTTGGGCTGAAAAAAACATGTCTTTGTCTTTGGGTGCACATATGTTTTTGTATATGTGTGAGTGGCATAGAGCAATCTTTCATTAAAGATGTTATTTACCTTGCCATACATAGTCTGTATGACAACCATCTGAGAAGTAGCAATAATGCCAAAGATGCCTACAGAAAAGGTAGCCTGTTTCACTTCCAACCTATAGGACATCTACTGATTACTCCTATTTCCAGGCTGGTTATTTCGATCAGTTATAAAATTCTGACCTTTTTCTTACCTCTGGACAAAATATGTTGAACTTTCTTAAATTCTGACGTATTCTGTGTGTGGAATTTTTCAGTGAGTAATATTAATTATAGTTCTTAGGATCCGGGGGGGGGGGGAAGTGGGGCATATTCAATGGCATTTCCCTTTGCATTTTATTGCTACTATTAATGGTTGCCTTTTTATGTATTGATGATAATATTGTCGGTTATATTTTCTTGGACTTTTAAATACTGATTTGTTAGACGTTAATATTCTTTTAAATATCTCTTCTACAAGTCATCTGGAATTCTGCAGTCCAAAGCAGACTACTGTTAACTTGAATGGCGAATCATCCATGGGAGAGGGGGATATGATTGAGTTGTATTTGTCATGAATGGCAGGGAGAAATTGGGGAGGTTTTCCTTCTTCTCTCAAAATGGCAGAACCTGAGTAGGAACCACAATAAGAGAAACAAACAGGTGCCTTCTGCATGTGGGCACCTCAAAGGCATCTTTGTAAGAAACAAAATACTGGATATCTCTGTGACCTGATCCAATAAGACAAGTTCTAGTGCTTACTGATGCCAACTGGCCATTAAGAAAGTACCTTACACTCATTTTCAGCAATTAATTACATACATGAAAAACAGTTAACTTAAGATAGTCTTTCCCATTCTGGTGTCCCTCAGATGTGCTGGAATACATTCTTGACCATTCTAAGAAATATTAGAATTGTAATTTTAAGATATTTAGAGGGTACTATATTGGAGAAAAGGTGGTTGAATAGTTAGTTGTTCCAAAGTATTTATTGAAGTTTTTCTTTTCCTCAGAAGAAGGGAAAGACAGTTTTTGAAATCTGTTCCAGCTAGATCCCCCACTTTCTTCATACAGGACTTGTTCATCATTATCTGCTCAGGGGAATGAATGGATTCATGAACCAAAAGAGAGGAAGGCAGGCGGAAACCAATGGAGAAATGTGCTCAGTGTGATTCTTCTTCCCTTGTGCCTAGTATTATTTTCACCAACAATTTTCAGAGGGCCCTGAAGAAGAGAATGTAAGGGAGCCAACAGCTTCCATGTCTCTTCCTCTGGCATCAGATTCCCAAGGAATAAGGGCAGCTATTTTTTCTAGGAACATATTGTTTTTTGTGTTTTGATTTATGACTATTGATTTGATCGATAAGATGTTTTGGTAGGGATTGATCCTGAAAGCTGCAACAGGAGGAATGACGATAGATAATAGGCCTTTTTTTGGTACTCTGTTCAAAATCAAGATAGCTGATTTTAATTTGATGATCCTTTCATCAGGCTATGTGGCATTTTATGAGAGTACAAGGGGACAACTTTTCCCTATAAACATTAAAAACCTAGTGATATGCATCAAATCATTTATAGAACAAGGCAAGAGTGAAATCTCCTTCTATCTCTTTTTTGATCTAGTCCCAGGCGAGTTTTCCCACATTTTGAAAACAGGTAGTTCTTGGTAGAAAAAATAGGATATAAAGAGAGGCAAAATTATAAAAATGTGCTGGCCAAGAATGACCTCTCTTTAATGGTTATCATATTCAAGATCAAGAGGCAGTGAAAGTTTTGAAATGGATAAGTTAAATTAGATCTGAAAAGCAGACTAAAAAGGAGCACAGGTCAGCTAGCCCCTGTCTGGTATCTTCGGCGGGGTGTGTGTGTGTGATGAGGCAGGCCAAATGAAAAATGCCAGGGCACAATGCCTCACTGCAAATTATGCCCCCTTTGTATGGGTGCTGTGTTGTAATGTACATGCAGGTATAAAAGGAAGGCTGCTTGCATTTGAAACAACATACTTCTTTCATTTTTTTGATGCAAATGTTGGCTTTTGTGGATGACTTTGCATAATATTTTTATTTAAGTTACTTGCAATAATGCTATAATTAAAGTATCAATGGAAGCTGGCATAAGTACATTTTATGTGGATCAACCCTGGTTTGTTCTGATTTATTTATTTCGGGCACTCTTCCTTAAGCAAAGGAAAATAATCTTACAAATCTCCTAAAAATTGGATATAAACAAATGGGGCAACAATGGAAGACAGGTCAAACTAATTTTAATTCTTGTCTTGCAGCTACTGTTATAAGTAGTTTAATGTTTTTCTTTCTATTGCTTTATCATGTTTATTTTTCACTGAGTAAGGCAACATGAATATTTTGATGAATACATTTTCTACTTTATTATACATCATACACATTGAACATTTTCCATTTTTACTAAATATAAATCCATGTAAAATGTTCATCCATTCATTCTATACTGCATAAACTATACCAATCCTTAGTCTATAGTGAGTATGAACCAAAAACCAGCTAAGTCCTTTTTATGAACAAAACCTTTCATCTACATTATCAACAACCATAAGGAATAGAAACTTAGAAAAAAATGAAATATACATTTTTTTCTGATTACATTCTGAGGTTTCATTTGTACACAAATAGAGATGCTGTTCATTGCTTGTTTGAATTTTAATCTTTATGCGTATTTCCTCTTGAGGTTGTTAATGCTTGAGATTAGGGTAATGAAAATAATGATGATAATGTCAATCTTTATGGGAAATGTTCAGAATAAATAGATGAACTAAGCACTGAAAACCATTACTCAAACATTGTTTAAAAAATAAAAAGGGCTATTTAATTAATTAGTTTAATTATAAGAAAGTTCCTCCAGGAAGATCAGAGATGATTTCCATATAGTGGTTTTCATTTTATTTCATTCTGAATAAGCTCATTTTCTGGGTTTGCATATTATATTTAACCATGAACTAAGTAAACAACAGGATTTTCACACAATATATTAAACTACAAAATATTAAGTATGGATAAAATCAAGCAAGCTTCGTGTGCTATGCAAGTATAACTGTTTCCCCTTTAAACATTTTATGTGAACAAAGATATTTTTTTTATTATGGAATTAAATATATTAATCATTGGGCTTTTCTGTGTAATGTTTTGATATGATTTAAAAGTTCCCATATTTAATATGGATTCTTATTGTACTATAGTGAATTTGTTTAAAAAATAATAATTTAGAAAATGTACTTTTCTAAAAAGTACATTTTTAGGTGTACAGCTGTGGTATATAGATATACAGCTGTGGTTTGATGATAAAGAACTAAAAGAAAAGATGTGCTTTTTGAGATATTTTGAATTAAAAATTCAAATAGGTGATTTTTTTTCTTAACTGAGAGCAATATAGTGAAGGATTACAAAAGTAAGTTAATATGGCAATCTAAAATATGTCTTTACAAACAGAACTGTGACATTGGTAGCAAACAGTCCCATGAAATAAAGTTTATTTTGACATATACACTCTTCACAAGAATCCAGTTCATCTGCTATCTTAACTGTATTTATTTAACATAATTCAAGGAATTTTAATAAAGACTATAGGCTAAGTTTTAAAGAAGTATTGATGGTTACCTTTTTTTTTTTAACAAGGGAAAGATTTTATTTGTGTAATGGCAAGATTTTATTTTAACTGTCGAGGTGTGTAACTTTTTCTGATTGTAGATTGTTTGCTTGTTTGCTTCTTTGTTTATTTATTGAATTTATAGTTTCCTGTTTCTGTTTGCATTAACATTCAACACGTAAGCCAAACATGGTTACAATAATTAAAATTAAATACAAAATATAAAATTTAGCAATAATATCAGTAGAAGTGAAATAAAATAATAAATAAATAATAAAATAAAAGTTAAAACTAAATGAAAGGCAACATTTTGTTTTTGAGTGGAATATGGGAGACCATACTGTAAATATTGCATTAGATTATTTAAAGCAGGAGTTCCAAATTCCTGGTCTATGGACCAGAACTCGTCTATGGCACGCCAGAAACCACCAGGAGTGAAATTCAAACTTTTTCCAAACTGGGTCTGTGGCTTGGTATATTAATAGCAACCAGGGGCGATTTTTTAATTGATTCAGATCGCCCCTACACAACTCCTGAGCCAGGCCAAGGTGGTTGAATTTCATCCCTGTGGTCCATGCAAACAAGGAAGTCCCATCTACAGGATGTAGGCATGAAACCATGGAATCGGTCCCTGCTGACCAAAAGGTTAGAGACCATTGATTAAAAGGAATAGTTTAGATAAGCATAAAAATAGCTGTTATTATCATCCAAGATAAATTATTCACTTCAAATGACATTAATCAGAATATCAGAGAGAATGGCAATAAACTGTTAGTAAATTTTTATGGAGTGAAAAAAAATCCAGAGGTAATCAAACATTTTACAAGAATCTAAAGAGAACAAAATTAAAATTAAATTAATATAACATTATATATTTCATATTAGTGTATGAAATTTAAATAAATTAAATAAAACTATTTGATTCTTCTCCTTATGTTAAATGATGGTCCCTTTCTGCCCCAACAAAATTAACAGTAATGGGACAATTTTTGTTGCAATTCTTAGGAGCCCCACACAAACCTTTTAGAAATCATGTAAAGCGCCTTCTCAGTTTATTAATTTATCATGTTTCTTTGTTCTGGGTTTGCCAGAATATTTATGACCAAGCTACAAAACAGATATAGCAAAAGCAAGTATATAGCAAGTTGTGTTGCATCAAATTACATATACATAAATATATAGTATTTTAATATTCTTTATTTTTGTTTTTTTTATTCTGATTTTATCAAACTTGTCATGTGCAGATAGATCGTTTATGTTATGACATAAGCATATTTTTCTAGGCCATTGAGATAGCTTTATACCTTTCTCTAAAAAGAACAATCAAAGTAGTCTTTGCTAATTGGAGATTAGCAGATACTGATTGGCTCAAAAACATCTGGTAAATGAATGGATATTTGAGTCTCTTCCACAGACCAATTTTGAAGGATTAACTAAATATATTGCATTCATAATTATGTTAATATATTTCTGCATAATTTTCTTTTTTAAATATCTTCAGAAATTATAACAAATACTACATACAGCATCTTCCTAGCTCATCTTAAAGGCACTAGACTGAAGTTAGCTACCAAAGAGTGTCACAGAATGAAAATGGCTGCAGATAAATTAATGAATGAATTGGTAGAGATGATATGAGCAAATGACATAGACTGTATGAGGAAAGAAGCAGCTATTTAATTAAATTTAATTCTTCTCCATAATGTTGGCATAAGGAAAAAGTGCAATTCCTTCTTGCTCCTGAAGGAATAAGCAATCTAATCAGGCCATAAATTAGTCATTTTGAAATTGTTGTTTTCTAGATATTTAGGCTATACCTACCAGTGAGGATACTGATTCTGATCCATCATATCTAAGATGATCAGCCTTACAGCTGAAACCCCATAAAGTTCAGATACTTGAAATCATAATATTTATGCCTATTTTGTTTGCTTTAAAAAAAAAAAAGACTGAAGTCTTCTTAAGTGACATACAATATCATATACATGTATCAATAGTGGTAGTCCTTTACTTACTATCACAACTGAGCCTGAAATTTCTGTTGCTCACTTTAAGCCTATCCAAACAAACAAATGTTCAGCCAGTTTGGAGTAGTAATTAAGCATCAGGCTAGAAACCAGGAAATTGTGAATTCTAGTCCTGCTTTAAGCATGAAACCAGGTGGGTGACTTAATCAGTCAGTAACTTTCTCTTGGTTCTAGGAAGGAAGCAAAAACAAATCACTTCTGAAAATTCTTGCCAACAAAACTGTGGGGATTTGTCCAAACAGTCTCTGAGAATTGGACACAGCTGAACAGAAGAATGTCCATAGACTTTGAACAGAATAAAAAAAATCCAAACAATCCAGCAATTTTATGCATAGATGCAACAGCAGAAGGATTCAAATATACATAATCACAAAATACATAACTTACAATTTACATAGCTTACAACTTGCAGAATTCTTTGCAATTGCATGCTGGTTGTGGAATTCTAGGACTATAAGTTCATATCCCTGGCAGATACCATGGTTGTGGAAAACTGCCATGGAATAATTGTTTCTTCAAAATCTTTCTGCCATCTCTGTAGCGTGGGAAGAATAATACTGGCCCAGTTTAAAGAGCTGTTGGTAAGAACTATAAGAGACCTGGTACAACATATATATCTATTTTATATCAATGATTTTCTGGATTGGAAAACATAGTGGATGACATGCAAACATAGTGGTTTCATTAGTCTCTAGGTAAAATTTAACTTAACCAAGCATGTAACTAAACCACATAGTTGTGCTAGTGGTTGCAGTTGAGGACACAAAACCACAATTGTTGCAGTTCCACTCTCTTCATTTGGCATAAGTACTTAAGGTTTATTTTTCCTGTTGTAATCATGAGAATCAGGAACTTATTTTCTCTTATTTGTTTATCTTTAAAAAAATCTCATCTTTAAAAATATCAAGTGGGTACAGCAGATGAATGAGAATAAAAGAGGAAGGTGAAAAAGGATTCATATTTCAGCAGACTTGCATGCAAAATATATATATTTCATAATTGTTGTTGTTATTATTATTATTATTATTGTTGTTGTTGTTGTTGTTGTTGTTGTTGTTGTTGTTATTTTGCCAACTTTTCTCTTAACTAGATTTCCTGGTTTTCCACAGTACAATCAGCTACAGTGTCTTGGTGAAGAAAGTTGTAACCTCCAGGGTTTCACCCTGTCATTCTTATCAAACTCAGTTGCTAATAAGCAGCACAAAGTTGTAATAAGCAGCACAAAAATTCTCAGAGAATTTAATCTTCTTACTTCTCTGTATCTTCTGGCTTCAACAAGGAAATATAGATGCACAAAATAAACAGAATAAATTGCCATTATTAAAGAAATTAAAACTCAAGCTGGAATTAACTAGCTATCTTGCAGTTGTCAACAATCAAAACAGACTGTTAACTCCAACAGTCTAAACTGAAACAAAAAGAAATCCACAGCAAATAAACTAAACATAAAGTTTGCCAGGGAGTAAGAGCAAAATTACCAAACATTTAGTGAAATAGTTGTGGTTGAAAGTCTCTATGGAAAGTAATTAAGGAGTCAGTCTAATTTCAGCTGGATGGACGTTCCACAGGGCTAGTCCTATCACTGAGAAGAAGTTCCCTTTAGCCTCAGCACCACTTATTGCCTAAATATGGGGGGGTCATGAGCTGATTTTCCTGGAAAAATCAGGTAGGTTGAGTACCTTTGTTGGTGAATTAGTATTCAGAGCAGCAGAGTTAGGATTAGTGAACTCTAAACAAGGCTGTTGGATGACAGCCTGCCAATCAATAGATAAAGAGACATCATTGCCTTGCCCAGCCTGATCTTAAGCCCCTGTCACACTGCACCAATGGATGGAAAGAGGATGTAAACCGGAGAAAAACACTTGCCATCCGTTGGTTAACACGATGCTTCCGTTCTGTACTCACTGCCTCCGTTTTGCTTCCTCTCTATCCGTTCAGCATCCGTCTATTGACGTTTCATCCGCTCAGAGGGTTTTGAGCTGCTCAAAACTTTTGAGCGGAAAATGTATCCAATGCATCCGTTCTGCATCCGCTAGGCATACGGGGGACATCTGTTCTGCATTCGTTATGCATCCACTATATCCGCTAGGCATCCACTGCGCATCCGCGCAACTCGCATCCGCTCGGACGCAGGGAGGAAGCGGAACGGACGCGGAATGGACGCACAGCATTAGTAGCACGGACGGAGAAAGGATGAAAGCGGATGCAGCACGCAAAGAAAGCATTTAAAATGGAAAAAACGTTCACAGAGGGGACCTATCTGGGATATTAAGGATGTCTAGAGGATGCCTAGAGGATGCAAAGGGACACATGGGGGAAACCTATATTGCCTATAAAAAGGGGGAATAACTCACCTGCATCTCACTTTCAGACCATCAGCCCTGCTGTGCAGATCTCTGCAGCCTTCATCTGGCTCTTGCTCTTCCACAGCACCAGTCATCTCCACCATGGTTCGTAACAAACTCCTTTTGGTAGCCATCATCGTTCTGCAACAGTGCGAAGCCATCTACAGGCTCTGTGAACTCTACTATGGGAAGAAAAGGAGGCGGCCAAGAAGCGTCTGGGTCCGAAGATGGATCGGGAGAAGAGCAGAGTACGGACTGTACAACAAGCTGATGGTGGAGCTCAGGAACGAAGACACTCGTGCATTCCAGAATTTCATGAGGATGCCTCCAGCCATGTTTGATGAAGTTGTGGAGTGGCTGACACCCAGGTTGACCAAGCAGAGCACCAACTTCTGCCCCAGCCTGGACCCTGGGCTCAAGGTGGCACTGACTCTGCACCACCTGGCCTCAGGGACCACGTACAGGAGAATGCAGTATGGCTGGAGGGTGCCTCACAACACCATCAACATTGTGGTCAGAGAAGTGGTGCAGGCCATCATCGAAGAATACCTGGAGGAGCTCCTCCAGTGCCCCTCCACTGAAGAAGGCTGGAAGAAAGTTGCAGAGCAGTGGTATCAGAAGTGGAACTTCCCCCACACCGTTGGAGCCATAGATGGCAAGCACGTGGCCTGCAAAGCACCACCCAAGTCAGGGTCCACTTATTTCAACTACAAGGGCTTCTTCAGCATCGTCCTCTTCGCCATGGTCGATGTTGATTACAAGTTCATGTACATCGATGCTTCAGGCAACGGCTCATGTTCAGATGCCCAGGTATACAACGCCAGTGACCTCAAGGAGGGGCTGGAACGCAACCTCATCATGGGCTTCCCAGATCCAGACCCCTTGCCTAACGACACGCAAGATGTGCCCTACTTCATCGTGGGGGATGATGCCTTCTCCCTCAGAACCTACCTCATGAAGCCCTACACTTCCAGACTCCTAACCCGTGAAGAGAGGATCTTCAACTACAGGCTGTCCAGGGCAAGGCAGGTGGTGGAGAACGCCTTTGGCATCCTGGCCAACAGGTTCCAGGTACTTCTCACCACCATGCAGCATTGCCCAGAGACCGTGAGGAGGATCGTGGAAGCTTGCTGCATCCTGCACAATCTCATGCGCACCCACTACCCAGTCTTGCAGAACAGGCTCGTGGACCTCCAGCAAGGCAATGGGGACATGGAGCCTGGGGAATGGAAGCAAGGGCGAAACCTGATAGACACTGAGGATGTGCAAGGCCCCAACAGAGCCTCACATGAAGGGAAGAAGCAGCGCAACCTCCTGAAACACTGGTGCAACTCCCCAGCTGGAGCAGTGGAGTGGCAAGACAGGATGATAGATGATTAATGGATTCTTCCTTCAGCCTGTCTCATCACACTGATGAGATTGGGCAATGTATGTTGGGTGGTCCTACAATGAACAGGGAATTTAATAAAGAGTTGTGTTTATGTTGACATGTGTGGATCAATGCTTACATTAGTATTGATAATGAAGGGCCATAGGTGTGGCAGCTGGGAGAGTGGACCATACAGTCCCACTATGCTTGTGCTGGAGGTTTATCTATCCCACATCTATTACCCATTCCAAAGGTATCCCTGCCCATCCCATAGGTATCCCTGCCCATTCCACAGCTATTACCCATCCCAAAGGTATCCCTGCCCATCCCAAAGGTATCCCTGCCCATCCCACTGCTATCCTTACCCATCCCAAAGGTATCCCTGACCATCCCACTGCTATCCTTACCCATCCCACAAGCATGGGTAATAAACCATTTCTAAAAGTTTCCACCAAGACTTTATTGACATAAATAAATGAAGCAAGTGTGTGAAGCAAAGATAAACTTTATTAATCACAAGCTGTAAAAGAAAAATGACCCAAGTGTCCAAATAAAACTACAGGTAGTCTCTGGCACTCCTCTTGGTCACTCGGAGGTGTGCCCAGTCTCAGGGGTGAAGGGTCCAGGTGCTGTGGAGGTGGCTGCTGCTGGAGTGCTGGTTTGAAGCGCCACTGGGGTGCCTGGCCCCGAGAAGACAACAGGTGACGGTGTGTTGAGCAAGCTCTCCGACAGCTGGCTCAGCCCCGTGATATTGAGAGCTCCTTCCTCCATGCCATGTGGTGTCAGCCCCAGTACCGAGGACAGATGTACTGAGGCCGGGCTTGGCTGTGGGGTGGAGGAAGGAGCAGTATAGTGGGGTTGTCTGGTCTGCAGCTGGGTGAGGACTGGCATTGGTGGCATCTGTGGATGGGTGGCATCGCTGTTGGTGGCATCATTGGCGTGGGTGGCATCAGTGGAACCGGTGGCAATGGTGGCGTCCAATGAGCCTGTGCCTGGACTGGGAAGGGCTGCTGCCTGTGCTGCTGGACCTCCTGGGAACCGTTGCCCTGGTAGGTGAGGGCCTGTGGAAAGCCTTGGTATGGGAGGGACATCACCTGGGGTGGAGGAGCAGACCTGGACTGGGTGGGAGCAGGTTCCTCTGGGTCTGGAGGGTTGTGAAGCAGCTCCGTGATCCGGTCCTTCACCACCTAGTACTGGGGTTCCGCCATGTCCGTGAGTGTCTGGTTGACATAGGTGAGGAAGGGCTTGCGGTTGGAGGATGAGGTGTCGGTGTGGACCAGCTGAGAGAGGAGATCTATGCTGCTACGGATGGTGTCCCTGATCTCCAGCAGGACAGTGTGGCTCTGCCTCTCCTGTCTGGCTCTCTGCCTTTCTGTGGAGGTGGAGCTGTGGGTGGATGTGGTTAGGGCTGTGGTGGAAGTGCTGTCTCCTTTCTCCCACCGCACCAGGGAGTCCTCCATGCGCTCCACCACGGTTACAACAGCTGTCCGCAGGTTCTCCACCATGGCACGCTCCACAGAAACCTGCCTGGAGACAGGAACTGACTCTCGGCCGGAAGAGGACTGGCTCTCAGCAGGTTGCCAGAGAGAGAGGGTCGTGAGAGGGGCTGCTGCTGCTGCTGCTCCTCGGTGGCAGATCTCACCCTCCAGGAAGCTGCACCTGGCCATGACATAGGTCTCTCTGTCCGTCAGCTTAACCGTGGCCTGGGCAGATTTCTTGAGGTGCAGCTTCCCGTACCAGGTGTGCATGTGCTTCCCCCAGCCGAGAGCTCCTCTGATGTGTAGCCCAGACTCTCCGCCTTCTCTCTCCAAGCAGCCTTCTTCCTTTTGGTGTCCCTGTACAGCCGGTGTCCCTTCCGCCACAGATAGTCATTCTCCCTCAGCTACTCCAGCACCTCATCCTCATGTTCCTCCTAAATGGAGTATTGCCTCCTCTCCCGTTCCCGCATATGCCTCTTCCTCCCTTTGGCAGGACCAGCTGGGCCCTCATAAGAGGGGCTTCCAGTTTGTAGGGGCTGTTCCTCCACACCAGCAGCAGCAGCAGGATCATCACCAGCAGGATCATAATCATCATCAGCAGCAGCAGCATCAGGAGCAGCAGCAGCACCAGCATGAGCAGAACTAGGAGCCCCAGCAGGACCAGGAGCATGAGCAGGACGAGAAAGACAAGGAGCACGAGCAGTACGAGTAGGACGAGCAAGTCCAGGAGCATGAGCAGGACAAACAGGACCAGCAGGATGAGGAGCAGCTTCAGCAGAGTAAGCATGAGCAGAAGCACTACCGCCAGGAGTAGCCTCAGCAGAGTAAGCACGAGCAGAAGCACCACCGCCAGAAGCAGCATCATCAGCTCCTCCAGAAGCAAAAGCCCCAGCCGCAGAAGAGCGAGCCTGTGTTACAGAAGCCCCAGCAGAAGCAGAGTGAGGGCCAGGGGGCGGGAGGGTGGTCCTGTCCCTCTTGCCAGGGCTGGCAGCAGATGGCTGAGGCTTCCTCTTTTTCCCCATGATTGTGGGGTTGCTGGCTGGCAGGGAAGCTGGCAGGGAGGCTGGCAGGAAGGCTGGCAGGAAGGCTGGCAGGCAGGCAGGCAGGCAGCAAGGCTGGCAGGCAGGCAGGCAGCAAGGCTGGCAGGCAGCAAGGCTGGCAGGGAGGCAGGCACCAAGGCTGGCAGGATGGCAGGCAGCAAGGCAGGCAGCCAAGGCACTCAATGCGTCTGGCAGCAGGTCTTTCCTCTGAATGGTGACCTGCTTCCGAGCTGCTTCCCTTTATATCCATGGGGCTGACGCAATAAATCCCCCCGCATGCACAATTAACGCAAGGCATCCGCTAGGCTTCCGCTGTGCATCCACTAGGCTACCGCTGTGCATCCGCTTCATCCAATGTGCATCCGCTGTGCATCCGCTTCATCCATTCCGCGTCCGCTCTGCATCCGTTCTTTCTGTTCCGCGTCCGCTTTGCTGAGGCCCCCCGGAAGCCTAGCAGATGTGCCATCCGCTATCATCCGCTTCCATCCGCTAGGCTTCCGCTCTGCATCCGTTTTCCATCCGCTCTGCGTCCTCCCCCCGTCCGTTCCCTTCCGTGTTATCCGCTCTGGTTATGCAAATTTTTGCCCCTTTTGAGAGCGGATAACAACGGATGGAACATTTTGCTCATCCGCTGTGTCCTTTTTACAAACGTTTTGCATCCGTTGGGCAGTGTGACAGGGCCTTTAGTTGTACAGGCCAAATCTGTCTGGTCATCATCAAGTTATGGATGGACAAGTTTTGTTACAGTAGGACTCAGAATTGACCAGAAGTACCTTGAAGTTGCTCTATCACCTTGATCCCAAGATAGCTTTACAAATTGGAGATCCCACATCTCCCCTGGAAGGCTTATCTAGTATCATATATTCTGCTGAGTTAGGGAGAGCCTTTTAATTACTGAGGTTGCAACAAATAAGGGAAGGGAAGTTAACAATTTCCTCCTTTGGGGTGGACCTAATTAAAAAAAAATTATCCAAAACTTGTTTCGTAGCCTTCCAAAACAGGCTAAAAATGGAAATTGTCCTCCTTTTTGCAGGCTCCAAAAAGAGCAAGTATCTTTCTTATCCTGCCAAATCTCTGATTTTCCCCAGAAAATCAGAGGTATCCTCCTTCATACCAAAATTTGGTATCCTCCTTCATACCAAATAAAATGATCTGGGTGTATGGGGGGGGGGGGAATCCCCAGTTTATTATAAGTTTGGAAAGAATGGGGGCTTCCCAGTTTCTGTGCCCTCACACAAATAAATTACCTTTTCAGTGGTGAGTACATTGGTAAATCCCTGATTTTTTGTTTGCTTAACACACATGGTGTTCTGTTAAATGGTTCTAAATTCCTAAATGGAGCTCGAGTTCAGGGTATTAGACTTAAAATCAGACTTTCATAAAAGATGTTATAAGGACAAAAGTTAGTTAAGATATCATGATGTCTTAGAAATGGAGGTGTTATTTTTGGCAGTAAGATTCATTGTCAAGCCCAACTGGGAACTTATTTTTTCTTTTATTTGACACACTGCTTATTCTATAATAGTTATTCAATTCTTAATGAAATATTCGGAGCTGTTTAATTTCAGCATTGATCTTAAACTTCCAATAAAGCTACTGAATATTGGAGAAACCATTATCCCCTCTGAAGGGATTCATGAGCAATATATTTTCTTTTTTTAAAATACATTTTATTTGGGTTTTCACAAACCATAATATAAATAAAACATATTTTTTTGAGAATAGCATGATCCTGGGTTATCATTTCTCCATACAGACACAAACTCAATTTCATATTCGTCTTTGTGTTCTATTCCATCTCTTATTACTATTTTAACATTTTCTCCATCATTTTTTCCCTCCCTTAGTTTTCTCAACCTTGTTTTTAATTCTCATACCTATCTAAATTCAGTTATATATCTTTCTCTAAGTTTCCATGTCTTTCTAATCATTATATTTATACTTTTGTCTGTCCTATTTCAATTTTATATATGAGCAATATATTTTCAGCAGCAACAAAAGTTTGGCAGAACTAAATCAGCCCTTTCTTTAAACCCTCCACTATACTGAGAAGATGGTTGTTGACATATCCGAGATATTATCCATGTTCAAATGGAAAAGCATTGGAGAACTTTATTATTGTTTGAAACCCTATGATTCTATTTCCTGCTTTCTTTGCACACATGGATCTTTGGATCTGAACCTGTGTTTTATCCAAAACATTATTAGAATGTCTTACTGCTAATGGCAAACTATCTAAGAATATTGTGACAAGGGTACAGTTCACTTGCAGTACCCTTTTAGGATCCTTTTATTTATTTAAAAAAAAAATAGATAGAAAAGTGTCCCAGTTGAAACTTGGACTCACTTTGATAACAAATAAAAATGTTTGATCATCAAGAGTTGTCCTTGTCTTTACCTCATTGGTAGGCAATTCATTTGGTCTGATAAATACTGTTGTAATTGACAAAAGTAAGTATTTGGATATACAAAAGATTTCTTGGAAGAAGCTTGCCCATTTTTCAAAATGCCTCCCATGATTCTTGTAAGAATTAGGTAGGACAAGGGCATGGGGAATTATTAAACTTTTATCTTAATCATCCTTGCTAAAGTTATACTTCTGAAGTGAACTTTCAATCTTTCCCTCTCTAGCATTAAATAATAAGCATTAATTAAGGCCAGGAATGAGAATTATCCCTACTGCTGAGATTACTGCTAAAATAATCTTGAGACCTCAGAACCAACCTCACAATAGCCTTTCTCAAGTTGATGCCTCTAATTGTATTTCTAGAATTCCTATTCCCCCTAGCGACCCACAATTCTGGAAGTCTCACTTCTGTTACATCTGGACATAAACCAGATGTGAATTATCCGTGGCTTCATTCTCAACAGTTGCATATATCTGCACCATAACATCTAAGACATATTTGTATATTCTTTATTTGAAGACTATAAATGACAAACTTGGGCTACTGCTCTATTTCACTGAGATTCCTAGGGCTTCTGAAGAAAGATGACATTTAGGCCAATTAAATCCACTGCTCCATGCTAACTCCCCATCACCTACACATTATCCTTTATTTGATACTGGAGATGCAACTGGGAGTAATCACTGCAGTGAAGCAATCCTGATAAATTACAAAAGGAATTCACAACCTCATATCAAGTTTTATTGATAGTTGATTTTCTTTCATCTCTTACCTGTTTCCTAAGAGAGGTTGTCAGGGAAGGGGGTTTTCCTTGCAGAGGGCATATGAACTTAGGCAGAGTGCCACAATATAACCATAAACTTGCCAATTGCTTAATTTTTCATTACTGAAATAATGTTACTAAGCTGGTTTCTATAACAGCGCATAAGAGTAATTTATTTTGTGATGCAATATTGGCCTCATAAAGCATCCTTGGAAAATCCCCTACATTTATATGCTCCAGGACACTCTGATTTATTCATTTATAATGTTTATTTATAATATTCTGATAATGCTGTTGACATATGTCACATATAAGTGCTGATATCATCACCCATTACTGCTCAGAGCATTTCTGGTGCTGCTGTTGCTACCTAACTGCCACGAGTTATAAACCCCTGAAATTTGAACTTACAACTTAAACTTATCTGCATTTTATGTAAGATATGGCAAAATCTAACAAATTACATGTCCATTATTGTTTTGGCACATAAATATTTTAGAGATCTACTTGCACAGAATCCCTTGTGAAGGAATGAAGAAATCTCCACTGCCTGAAGTATGAAGAATCCTGAGTTCAGATAGTGTTCTATCTGTAGGGTTAATCAACTTTTTTTCCCCTTATCTGTACAGTGGAAGGATGAGGTAGTGCCAAGAGTATTGTATGTGCATCAGATTTTAGTATATTAACTCACTGATAGTTTACTCATGATAGTTGGGAGACTGACTTCAGAAATCAGGTCCGAAGCAAATTGTTATGGCTTTTTCTACCAATTATGGTCAAGAAAAGTTGCTGTAAAAGGAAACAGAACAGCTGGGAGAAATTGCTTTCTGTATTCAACTATTCATTATTGACATATTTCAGGCTTTGACTATTGTTGTCTTTTGTTAGAGTAAACTTAGCCCTGGCCTACACAGAACTAACTGAAGAGCTATGCCGCCTAAGAAACCTAACTTCTCTTCAAAGTCAGATTCTCCGGACACTTATGCAGGAGCAGGTCATGAATGGTGAGTGGAATTTGGGCATAAAGGAATGACTGTATAGATAGCCTGCAGCAAACTAGGCTTAAACTATGGTCACAGAAGGTTGAAGTGAGGTTTCTTCTTCTTCTTCTTCTTCTTCTTCTTCTTCTTCTTCTTCTTCTT
>BLBF01000051.1:5286857-5297330 GCA_015471245.1 Laticauda colubrina
TCTTCTTCTTCTTCTTCTTCTTCTTCTTCTTCTTCTTCTTCTTCTTCCACCTCTTCTAGCAACTATCAAGTATTACGTATCTCTGTCAGACCAATGAAA
Source organism: Laticauda colubrina (assembly GCA_015471245.1). Taxonomy (NCBI): domain Eukaryota; kingdom Metazoa; phylum Chordata; class Lepidosauria; order Squamata; family Elapidae; genus Laticauda; species Laticauda colubrina. Next base: position 5,286,957 of record BLBF01000051.1, read on the forward strand.
AAAAAACAATAAATAACACACATATTTATTAAAAGGGAAAACAACAATATTTAGACTTGCATCAGTTAACTGATTTTCATTACAGCATCACCAAATTTAGCTGCTATCATTGATATAAAGTTTCATATTTGAGAGCAATAGATTCACTTAAACTGTATTTCTTAGTTACTGATGATACATGGTTAAGATACAAGTATTCTGACTATCTTTATAATAACACATGATGAAATATTTCTATATGTCCATAGAGCAGGGGTACTTAGCTAGTGGGATTTTAGAATACCTATCTTGTAAAAGTGCAAAGGAAAGGGTATTATGTTGCAGAGACAGGTAGTACTTCACTCCTTTCCACCTGCTTTGATAAATACGATTCTTTCAATCATGAGCAAGAAAATTTGCAAATCCTTTAGTCTTTGCTATAAACGCATTTTTAAATAAAATATTTTCTTTTAAAAATTATGTAGAACTAACTAATATATTATGAGTATATAGTACCAAAGCTTTAACTTGTACAAATCATGTGAGGTTTCAAAGTTGGTCAGTCATGTGGATGACTTATGCATCCTTGAACATCTCCTCTTCTGTCCCTTGTTCCAGGTCAGCGGCATTCTCCCCATTCCCAGCGCCATTCTCCTGCCCAGCAACGTGGTTCTCCAGGTTCCCAATGCACATCTCCAGCTCAACAAGGGAGGCCTTCTGCTCCTCAAAGCCAATCTCCAGCCCTACAAAGGCGTTCCCCAGGCCCACCTGGTCAATCCCCTGCACATCAACGTCGTTCCCCAGCCCCCCCTCCTTGCCAGTCTCCTGTTAGCCAGCGGCGTTCACCAGCTCCACCACCTAGCCAGTCTCCTGCCCAGCAGCGCTGCTCACCAGTCCAAAATTGTTCATCACCTGCCATGACTTCACAACATAGATCTCCAGGGACTGACAGAAACATTATGGATCTGGGATATTCTAAGCCCTCCAGTCACCACATCAAAGCAAGCTTCCAAGGTCGTCGAAGCTACTCGGAGGTGAGCGACGCTGCTCTGTATCAACAGAACCGTTCTCTCTGGCTGCAGCCAGAAATATCCACCTTACCAAAGCATCGTCCCTACTGCGAGGTTTATGCCAGAGACAACTTCGAAGAGCACTTGCGCTTTGAGAAGCAGTCCTCGGATGAAGACGACTGGGCCCTCCCAAGCCCCCCTAGTCCTGAAGTAGGGGGTATCCGCTGTGCCTCCTTCTGTGCAGGGTTCCCCATTCCCGACACTTCCATGCACCGGATTGATGCATCGTACTCCAGGGCTGAGCATGCTCAGTCCTGGCCCTCAATCAATGTAAGCAACATCCAATGCCATGTGTATTCTCTGCCTTTTTCCCACCCCAATTTAAATTCAGTTCAGAATTAGTTAACTAAATGGTCTTTCATTGCCCAATTTATTTTACCTACACAGATTTTCTAAGAGTGCAAAGTGTTTATGGTGTATATTTTAATACCACAGACCAAACACTTAATCTTTTCTGTGAGAAATAAAATTTGTGAGACCTGATGTTCCCAAGATAGTGATAACCATTTTTTAATTATACATTGACAAGGCCTCAGTGAGCCTGTTAAAATTTTATATTTTTATTTCAATTTCTCTGCAGATCCTAATACATCAGGCACCCACTGTTATGAGCACAACTTCAAGCTTAGGAATTCATGCTGATGCCTGAATTCAAGTTGATGTCCTTTTTGGAAAAGATGCAGTGATCCATAGTATGAATCAAGTAGATTATTTAACTTTAATTTTTTAAAAATCTGTTCAAATTACATACCTTATCAATTAACATCCAACCTAAGTGATTCCTGATGATATTCTAGAAGATGCTTGACCTTTCACAAGTGTGCAACATTTCGCCACATCTGATCCGAGTTTGCACTCTAAAGTTGCCCAGTTATTTTCAACAAAGATGGAAATAATATTTTGGTATCATGGTTGTAAGCATGCTCATGATAGTTTAATTATTTCCCCATCTTCAATATTTATCTTGGTTAACATGGTTACATTTTATTGCTTATTTTGAATTGCATTTTCATGCTGGCTTATGCAATAAAGCACCATGCAAAAAAATGTTTATAGTCCTATATAAAATAGAATTAACTAAAACAACAGCAATGGAAGACAATTTAACTGTAGCCCCAAAATGCTAATCACTGTTCTTAAATACATATAATAGTTTGCATGTATATTTTTCAAGATTTACCCCCCTCCTGAAGAGGAGGTACTAGCTAAGTAGTCTATACAAATTACAAATTTATTTGTAAGATACAAGTAGTTGCATCATATAGATAAATTGGTAATTGCTCCCATGAGCTGTTCAGAGCATCCAGAAGTGGGAGGTGCTTCAGTCTCTTCTGGAAAGGCTGGGCCTCCGGAATGCTCCTCCTCCTCCACGGGACACCTCCCCAGCGTCCCCCAGTTTTAGCTCAGCTTTCGTGGTAAGAGGTTGTGCACTTCCTGACTGGAACAGTTTCTTAATTCAGCTATTCAAAAATCAGGTTTGCTCTTGGGTTATTTTGGCTTGTAAAAATCTCCCCCAATTAATTTGGCGTCTTCAAGGCTTATGCCTCTATTAGGTTATCTCGATCAGTTTGAAAACAGTTTCCTTGTGACTGGCGGAGCCTGCCACTCCATAGGCAGCCTGAGATGGCCGCTTCAGACAATTACCTTATCTAATCCCCCAATTATCTTCTCTGCAATCGTGGCAGAGCTCACGCAGCCGCGGCTCACTTCTCCTTGCTGTTTCGTCTGATAGGAGCATTTATCTCACAAGTTAGAGTGTCAACAGCAGCGGCTCGTTAGGCATTAACAACGGAGATTCTGGCTTCCCGCCTTTTTCAATGGCTGGCTTCAAATTCGCATCTAAATATCACAGGCGCCATTCCCCGCTGGTTTCCCTTTTTGGGGACCTGGGCAAGTATCTTCCCACTCCGTTTTCCCTGGGATTAGTTCTCCTTTGTATTACTGGCATTGGATAAGAAGGCTAGTCCTTAAACAGGAATTTCTTTGCAATTGCCTTTGGATCATTTCATTGGAGTGAAGCCGCAAGTGCCATTTCAAACAGCGGGACGTTTTTGACAGAAAGGATCCATCCAGGCCCTGTATAGCTGGTTTCCCTTGTTGGGGACCAGGGATTCAGAATATTTCTTACTTGGAGCACTTGGGGGTTTCCCTTGTTGGGGACCCTTAGATACTGTTTACTATATATACAGTTTTACATATAGATACAGGCATATGTATATGTATATGGCTGTGCATATATAGATATCTATATATAGAGACCTACACTCCTGGAGGAGCATTCCACTTTCAACCACAGGGGAAGGCATCACCCCAAAGTACAAATATTAACAACAACAACAACAACAACAACAATAATAATTTTAAAAAAGTAAAAAGTAAACTCAGAGGCAAGAGAATCAGTCCTCCATAATGGAAGGTGACAACATCTTTTGCTCCAAGACAAATAAGTCCCGAGATAAGTCAGTGGGCCCCAAAAAGGCCTCTAAGGCGGCAAATAAGGATGCCCATAGACGGCACCTAGCCTTGGAAAGGCAATTGCAGAAACGGGCCAGGGAGGAGGACAAGATGACTATGACACAACAATCGGATCAGGATCCAAGTCCATTGTTGGGGCCCTTGGACTTATCTACCTAGCCCAGGCAGGCTATTTCTGGACAACCTCCCATAGGCACATCTCCTCCAATGAGCACTGCCCGACTAATCCCACAGGCAATCTTCACCCCTATGGTCGCCGGCTTAAGACAGGAGGAGGGATTACCTGAGACTATTCCAATCGAAATGAGGCAATCGATGGAGAGGGCGATTCAAAGGGGCATTATGGCTGGAGTTCAGCAATCCATCAGGACCAGACACTTCTCGGCCACTTTGGATGCGGGATCCCTGTCTGTTCGATCCATTGCGCATATGGGACAACATCAAACTCAGGTATTCCCCAATATTCCTAACATATTACAGGGTCTTCGGGAGGAGGTGGAATTTGAGGATCAGGATGTTCCCATGGAGGTGGGGTCGATCCATCAGATGGATTTGGGGTGGTCAGAAGCTGACCCACTAGAACGAGGAATGTTGGATGAAGAAGGCCTCATTCTGGACCAGCCTACCTTTTCTGGCCTTTTTCGCCCATACCTCTTTAAATCTTTACTGTTCAAGGCAAAGAACACCACTTAACTAGGCACATCAAACCCTCATCCATTGTCAACAGGGTCTCAGGATGAATCTGAGGATCTAATATTCTCACAACCGGCTAATGAGGCGGAAATTATTCCTCTGCCTCGTATGTTTGCTGAATTAGTACAAAATCAATGGGCATCAGCAGCATCATACCCAGCCCCAACAGGATACGATAAACAATATTATAATTTGGCACCAGATTTTTCAAATTTTCTCAAAACACCAGAGTTGGATGAGCCCATTGTGGCACTGACCTCTTCTTCAACCTTTCCCAACGAGTCTGAGGAAGCCCTGAGACTGGAAGAAAAGAAAGCAGAGTTAGCACTCCATAAGGCACATGTTTCTGATGCCTGGGTCATTAGGGCAGCTACAGCAGTGTCCTTTTTTACATGGTCCTCCCCACGATGGCTCTTTCACTTGAGGGATATATTGCCAGTGTCAAATGCCAGAGCCCACCAGGACATAGCTAAAATTATTGCAGCGGCAGAATTCTCTGCCAACGCCACATTTAAAGCAGTCAAATTCTCATCTAGGGCCATAGCATCTCACGTATCAGCACAGAGACTGCTATGGCTCAGGCATTGGCAGGCAGATACCAAGCATAAATGCAAGTTGGCATCAGCCCCAATATTATTTGGCAGTGTCTTGGAGCCCCTCCTTATAGAGAATAGAAACAAGAAAAAAGTGCTTCCCCCTCTTTTTCGGAGGTCTGAAAACAGAATGCCCCAGTCATTTCGAAGGGATTTCTTTCGGCCCTACTATCAAGGCCCATACGTTCCCAGATCTCAGAGAACATTAGGCTACAGGCCCAGTTTTAGACAGGATAGGTCTGAATCTTCCAATAGAGGTCAGAGGGGAAGCCTAAATAATAGAAACCCCAGAGGCACTAGAGGCCGATTCTTTCGTCACCCCAAGTGAGCCCTTGAAAGCAGATCCCATTGGAGGGTGGTTAAAACTGTTTACCGATCAATGGGACACTCCACCTCTGATGCGTGAGTCAGGGACACTGTTAGGTTTGGTTTGGCACTAGAGTTTCAATCCTTCCCACTGAACTTTTTCATTAGGAGCCATAGGTCCACGGAGAGGGCGTTGATGCAGGAGGCTATCAATCATCTTCTACATATTCGGGCCATTAGAGAGGTCCCATCTGAACAGCGGGGTCAAGGCTGTTACGCTCTATTGTTTGTGGTCCCAAAGAGTTCGGGGGGCTGGGGGGCAATTCTGGACCTCAAACGTCTGAACAGATTATTGATTTATCGAAAATTCAAGATGACTACTCTTCAGTCCATTCTGCTCAGCATCAGAGAGAACTATGTCCTGATCTCTATAGGTCTCACAGAGGCTTATCTACATATACCAATTAGACCTCACTATAAATATCTTAGATTTTGCTATTATGATCAGCACTACGAATATATCGCCCTTCCATTTGGTCTGGCTTCGGCCCCTAGGACTTTTACCAAGGTCCTAGTGGCTTTGGCTGCCTTACTCAGGATCAAATCTATTTGTTTACAGTGTTATCTGGATGATATTTTAATTTTATCATCTTTCAGACATCGAGCAAAATTGGATACCAAGATTACTCTAGAGACCCTTCAAGGTCATGGCTTTTCCATAAATTGGGATAAAAGCCATTTGATCCCCTCAACTAGGTTAGTTCATTTAGGGGCATAAATACCGTGGAGGGCAAGGTCTTTCTCAGGACAGGTTAAATGGTATCCAGTCCTTGGCCAGAGAGATCAGAGCCTTAAAGAGGGTTTCCCTGGCAGTGCTGTCTCAACTGTTAGGGAAACTGATTTCTTGTTTTTCCATTGTGCCTTGGGCTCGATTCCATTCTAGAGAGCTGCAATGGTTCTTGCTACCTTTCCAGCAATCTGGAAGAGCCACTTCCAACGTCTGGATAAAGGTACCGCACAATGTTTTCCGATCGCTCCGCTGGTGGTTGGAAAAATGATAAACAAGGGGTATCCTTGCAAGGAACCTTACAGGGCAATGATCACAACTGATGCCAGCCTGGTAAGATGGGGAGCTCACTTCCAATCCCACACTGCGCAGGGAATTTGGACTATTTCCGAACAATCACAAAGCATCAACCTGTTGGAGTTGCAAGCAGTTCACCTGACCTTACACAGTTTTCTACCCCTTTCTACCCACGTTCTGGTCTTGACAGACAATCACAACCAAGGCCCACATAAACAGACAGAGGGGTACCCATTCCAAACTTCTGATGCTGGAGATGACCAAGTTGTTCAAGTGGGCCAAGGCCAATCTGTTTTCGCTCAAGGCAGAACACATAGCAGGGGCCTTAAAAAAACAAGCGGACTGTCTCAGCAGGGTCACGATAGATCAAGAAGAGTGGTGCCTACACCTGTCTGTCTTCCAGGAAGCAGTGCAAAGCTTTGGGCAACCGGTGATCGATCTGTTTGCCTCTCCTCTCAATGCCGAACTGCTCCGGTATATTTCAAGGTATACTCGGGGTGGAGGCCGTCAACTCTCTGTGATGTCAGTGGCCTCCCAGACTTCTATATGCGTTTCTTCCACTCCTGGTAATACCCAGGTTGATCCAGAAGTTATTGGAGGAACGAGCAGAATTGATATTGGTCGCCCCTTACTGACCCAAGCGAATGTGGTTCGCAGACTTACAGTACCTGTCGAGAGAACAACCTTGGAAAATTCCACTGTCAAAGGTTTCCTTCTCCCAAGGGCCGATACTTCACCCGGACTACAATGGCTCAGTCTAGCCATATGGAGGTTGAGCAGAGCCGTTTAATGGCCCAACAGATTTCAGAGGATGCTGTTGCCACCATTCAAGCATCCAGACGGTCCTCAACAAATTGTATATATGAGGCCATGTGGTCCACTTTCTGTTGCTGGTGCTGGGAGTCTAAAATCGACCCAACTGCCCCATCAATAGGACAGTTATTGGACTTTTTACAGGAGGGGTTGACTAAGGGCCTCTCCAAATACTTTACGCAGACAGGTACTGGCTTTCGCCTGTGATATCCTGGGGTGACCTTCGTTCCATAGCACACCATCCACATGTCCGCAGCTTTCTTAAGGGTGCTGCAAACTTACGACCTCCTGTAATTCACCGCCATCCCACCTGGGACCTCAACAAGGTTAACCGCACTTACAACTGGCCTGTTTGAGCTTTTAAGTACTGCTAGTCTCAAATTCCTGATGTATAAGGTGGTCTTCTTGATTGTAATCACATCAGCAAGGAGGATTTCCGAATTGGCGACATTGTCAATAAGAAAGGACCTGTGTGTGTTTCATGCGGACAGAGTGGTTCTCCGATTGGATCCATCGTTCACTCCTAAAGTAAATTCAGTCTTCCACAGAGCACAGGAGTTGGTGCTTCCAAATTTTTGTCCGAAACCATCTCATAGATTGGAGTACCAATGGCATCGACTTGACGTTTGAAGGGCATTTAAGCATCTATCTAGACTGCATGGTGGCATTTCGAAAATCTGGGGCTCTATTCCTATCCTTCAACCCATCCACTTGAGGACACAAGTATCGTCACAAGTATCGTTGATGACCATCGGTAGATGGTTGAGAGCCAACACAGCTAAAAGTTACAAATGCCAGTCCATCTCAGTTCCTAAGGGCATTACAGCCTACTCAACAAGGAGTGCAGCAACATCATCAGCATGAGCCACACGGGCTTCCATAGATGAAATTTGCAGAGCGGCAACTTGGGCTTCACCATCTCCCTTGGTCAGAAATTATAAAATTTATGTCTATGCCTCAGCGGACGCTTCATTTGGCAGAAGAGTCCTGCAGAGGGTCCACAGAATATAGGAATGGATTTCGCTCCAGGTGGAGTCCCTCCCTAAGGATAGGCCAAGCTTTGGTATGTCCCACTTCTGGATGCTCTGAACAGCTCATGGGAGAAAGGGTGTCGGTGCTTACCTGATACGCCTGTTCTCTGTGAGCTGTGAAGAGCATCCAGCCCTACCTATTTCTTTCCGTCTGGGGGTTCTGTTCCAGTCAGGGATCCAGATTAGGTGATGAGTTCCGGACTTTGACAGTCTTCGCAAAACTGGGGGACGCTGGGGAGGTGTCCCGTGGAAGAGGAGGAGTGTCCTGAAGTTTTAAGCCCAGCCTTTCCAGAAGAGACTGAAGCACCTCCCACTTCTGGATGCTCTTCACAGCTCACAGAGAACGGGCATATCAGGTAAGTACCAATGCCCTTTTTATAGATAAATATTTCATGAAGATAAGAATAATATTGCATTGATGAATGAAATACAAATAACTTCAGTGACACCAGTAGTGTCAGATGACAGCAAAACACTACATGCTATAAAGTGATAGGAAAGATCTAAAACTTGAAAGAATTGCTACATTTGGTGATATTTAAAAATCACTTAAATTATCGGTTTTATTCTAACAGTTGATGTCAAATACAGGATGATGTTATTTAATTATATTGTTTCATGCTCAGAGATCAGAATGCAGATCCTAAAAAGCATAGTTCACAGAACGTGTACACCCTCTGGAGTTTTCCACATCTAGTTATGTGCTTTGCCCATGATTGTGGTCACTTTTCTATTATGGGAACCTCTCATTTCAGCCACAAATTTATTTAAATATGATTACATTTTACTTTATAACTTCAGTTGTTACCAGCTAAATTGTTACATTAAGAATGAGAACCTGTGGCTCTCCCAGTGTTGCTGAATTGCAATTCTTAGCATTCTTCACCATTGGCTTTGAAATTTCTGAAAAGTTATAGTTATATATGTATCCTAGAGAGTCATAGGCTATCCACCATTCCATTATGGGAGTATCTCTAAAAGATTCACCTTTCAGAATATTGGTAATTAATGTAATAGATACAAAATAAAGATTTAATAAGTTCACTTTTATGATACCTTTCTTTACTTTGCATTCCTTCCCTTAGTTGCTGATGGAAACAGTAGACTCTGACATCCGAAGCTGTCCTCTCTGCCAGGTGGCCTTTCCCATCGGTTATCCAGATGATGCTTTGATAAAACACATTGATTCACACCTGGAGAACAGTAAGATCTGAGGTCTGTTCCACCGTCCTTCCTCTTCTGGCTTCCTTAAAGAGATTGCCCACCTCATACCCACCCCACCTTTCTTGGATGCTGCATGAAAAGTGGAGGCATCACAAGGGGCTCTTTCTCTCTAAAATACCTCCAAGTTTCCATTAGACCGAAGCGTGAACATTTTTGCCTCTCCCTTGTCTTCTTTGCCTTGGTTTTTAAAGTGGGTTGCCTCTCCTTACTGCTCTTTATGGGCAGGATCTGCAATATTTCTCCAGTGCTTCAACCAGCTACAAAGGTGGGAGAAAGGAATGAGAAATATGCTGGAATTAAGCTAAGCAGGGGCAAGTCACCTTCACTATCTGATTGCTCAATACTGAGGTTGTTCTGGTGATGGTTTGACTCTATCTACATGGTTTAGTTTTGATGTCTCTGAAAGATCTCAGGGTAGGATGGGTAAAAAATAACCCAAGTTTGCTTGTTTTGGGGTGGGGTAGGAGAACAGATTAATGAACTCCAACCCACTGAAGGCACAACAAATCAAAAAGTTTTTGTTTGTGTCTATTTTACACAGGGATATCCAAGTGGGTCTGATTTCTCTGCCTCTTATGCTACTATAAAGGGTATTTGGGGGTTGGTCATTTAACAGATGTAAAAAGCCTTGGCCTCCAATTGCTGGTTCAAGTGTCTTTGTGTTGGTCTTTTACATTAAAAGTCCACTTTTAGAAATGCTGCTGAGAAATAGAGCCAACTTCCAAAAGTGTAGCATGGACGTTCTTATGTTATTGCACTGAATAATAAGCTTTTTTTCCACAAAAGAAGCTCCTCTTTTTGTCTTGTGTTGGCTTCTTGTGAGTCATTCTGGAGGACTTGTAAACTGCACACTTAGGTAGAAGCCCAGAAAGCATTCCCATTTTTTGGTGACTGTTTTACACATTTTTCACCACCTCACATCTTGCTTTAGATAGCTCTTATATAATAACTGTAGCTGCACATTTTGCCTCATTATTCTCTTGCAATGGCAGCATGTTAACATTATTGGGGTAACAGTGTAAATGTAAACATCTTCCCATATTTGACACCTCTCTCTCCCTCTCTCTCTCTCTCTCTCTCTCTCTCTCTCTCTCTCTCTCTCTCTC
>BLBF01000051.1:5297340-5356564 GCA_015471245.1 Laticauda colubrina
CTCTCTCTCTCTCTCTCTCTCTCTCTCTCTCTCTCTCTCTCTCTCTCTCCCTCCCTCCCTCCCTCCCTCCCTCCCTCCCCCTCTCTCTCTCCTTACAGACCTATATTTTATTATACTGCTCCAAGATAAGGGTCATGTACTGATTAATCTCTTGTTTCCAGATGTATGGTACCTCTCTATTGTGAGGATAGTGTCCTTGGAACAGCCTATCTGTACATCAGGCTTTATTTAAAAAAAAAAGTGGAGAGGGGGAGAAGAGTTGCATGGATTTTTTTCTTCTTCTTGAGGCAACTTTCTTCCTATCTCCAGGTTCTATTAACAAATGTATGTGTTAAGACCTACAGCCTGCCTTATCTCAAGGTCTCAGGCATGAGTCTTTGGGACTTATACTCTTTTTTTTTTTTTTTTGGGGGGGGGGGGAACTAAAGAGAATTTGAATTTTAGAAGTAAATAACAGAATAGAAACTTCTTTAAAATATCATTTCTCTAGCTCCATCCTTTTGGCCACATAAAACCAGTTGGAACTATGTTTCTATAAGACTTAAAAGCAACCTCTCTCAGCCAGATACATCCATCTGTGCTGAATTTCATTCTGATCATCCTTATGTCCATGATGCTGAGGAATGACTAATCCAGTGCATCTGGGGGAGGCACTGGGTTCAGGAAGGTGAACAATAATTAACATTTTTTTACTTCCCATCTTTGTCTGGTTAAGATTGCAAATTATCACCCCTTGTCTTTAGACAGATTTTAATTCACAGTTTTATATGTATCAATATTTTTCCCATCCTTTATTTAAATTCTTCCCATGCTGAGGGAGAAACTAAACAGCAGGAGAATCAGGTCTTCAAACCTTCCTTGCTGTGAAACCACTGTCATACAAGAGAATGTCAGGGATTACATTAAAAAATAAAGCTGAAAAGGTGCTGAACTTCTCTGAACTTCAGTTACCCTACTTGCTTAGGCATTTTTAATCTAACCTGTTTTTTTCAATTTCAGAGGCCATAGAAATAAAACTGTGGATGGAACATACCTTTCTAGCAAAAGAAATAGGCCACTTACTATACAAACAATTAAGTGGATTCAGCATTTATATATACACGGACAGAAACTTTCAATACTTATATCACATTCAAAGTAATTTGGCTCAAGATCCAAATTTTAGAAAAGTAATTTGGCAGAATTATGTTGGTTGAAGAAATCTAAAGGACTGAATGGTTGCTTATGGTCCTTTTCACATTGCCACTTTGATTCTTACAGTACTTGGAACTGATTTTCTCTAACTTGACTAAGTTGCACACCAAGTGAAAGCTCTAGTCCAGTTGAGTGACTTAGGAGCAATCATTCCCTCTAAGCCCAACTCAACTTTTAGTGTTGATGTTGTGGTAAAGTAGCAGGAGTAAAGAATATTAGGTATGTTTGTTGCCTTAATTTATTTATAAAAATAATAAAGGTAGGGTAAGAGCAGTGTAGTGGCCTAGTGGTGAAGATGCTTGCCTCCCACTCAGAAGATTGAGAATTCAATTTTAGGTATCAGCAGATGTTTCTCTCCTAGGGTACTAAGAAAAAATATCTGCTGTGAACCTCATGTAGGCATCAGGAAGGGCATCCAGCCAGTAAATCTTTCAGCTACAGGGTTGTAAAAAGAAAAAAATAAAATAAAGGTGGGATATGAATTCTAAAATTAAAAGAGATCAAATGAAATTCCCTGAAAATGTTTTGTTATAGACCAATATTTAAGATGGCATGCTTCTGTCCTTGTGGCTAGAACAAACTGCAGCGAGGATCTCAAAATGCTGAATCCATATTGCTCTTTAATGCAGGATTTTAAATGTGGAGATAGAATACTGCAAATATCCAAAAATTCTAGCTGCTGTGTAACTGTAGGAAATGAATGTGTTGTTTTTCTTTGCTTTTCCCTCCTCTTATTTTTGTGCCTGTGATCAGGAGAAATGCACAAGGAAGCATGTCTTCTGATCTTTGTTTTGGGATTGGGGAAGTTGAGTTCCAACATGTTTCCTGCCTCCCAATGAAGCCTGGAACCATTTTACAAACTGCCTTTTATAGAGTTGGAAGAGACCCTAGAATACATCCAACATGACCCCTTTCTCAGTGGTGGCTCCACTGGAATATGTCTGACAAATGATATCCAGGACATGACATGTTTGATGAACTCAATACTTCATTTGCTGGTACACTTCATTTGCTGTCATATAGCAACCTATATGATCAGAAATTCTTCTGGATGCAAATCCCGAACTCTGGAACAATAAAAAATAATAATGCTGCTCCTTCTTTTAAGAAGCAACTCTTCAGATACCTGAAACTGCTATGATATCTCTTCCACAGGATAAATTGATGAACATATCCAATCTTTTAGTGATTGCTCATAAAGCTTCCTAAGATGCCAAGGAAAAAAATCATCCTCCATTGAAAAGCCTTTTAAATCTAGTGGTCCCCAACCTTTTTTGTACCAGGGACCAGTTTCACGCAGAAACACTGTTTCAGGACCGGCAAAATAAATTCTTCCCCAATAGTAAAGGGCTTCTTTACTATTTCTTTACTAAAAACATATTTTTATATATATTTTAATCACGATTATTCATTCTTTGCGGCCCGGTACAAAATGATCCATGGACCGGTACCGGTCCGGGGCCCGGTGGTTGGGGACCCCTGCAGTATTGCATTGAAAAACTTTTTAAATCCAGTGTTGCGTGGTTGGTAGAACTCATACGTGGAAGTTATAGATTTGTTTACTGGCAGCTTCCATAGGAGAACATACAGTTGTGTCCACTTTGTCTCTGTCACCATCTGCCATCTTGTAATGGGGTTCCATATCAGCCTTGAAGCTTTAATTATTGTTCCCAATAGACCTGTTTCTGTTGAAGCCTACCTTGGTCACATATGTTCTATAACAAATGGTTGCTATGTCTGTCATAGCTGTCATACACTAATTTTTTTCTTGCTGTGCTGTAGCTCAGTACAAGGGCTGAACAGATTTCCTAAATCTCTGCAAATGTTACAAGAAAATGAAAGAAGCCCTCCTGAGGAAGGCAATCAGGCCCTGCAGCCAAATGAAGCAATTCAGAGACCTTTCATTGGCAGTGATATTCTCTATCATATAACTCCTGAAATTATTGATAGAAAATTTTCATCTGTATAAGTCACATGATTTCTACAACTATTTGGTTTTCTTTAAATAGGAAGAGAGCCACATAAGTGGTACACATTTGAAAATGTATCTTGCAACTTTTCACCTCTCTTCCATTTTGTTAACATGAAATCTACCTCAATGTTTATGAGAAACAGGAATGATTACAAGCAAAAAACAAAAACAAAACTAACCAACCAACCAACCAAGAATGGGGGGGAGGGTGGCCCTTGAATTAGGGAAATGTTTTTATAATTTCATTTTTTTTTTAAAAAAGTCTATAAACTACTAAGGGCTCAAATAGCACTCAGATTGTTCCTCTTGCTCTGAAGCTTCATAATCTTTTTTAAAGATCTCAAGGAGCAGTCAGCAAAGTTTGGGACGAGTGAGAGCCATAAAATGGAGATGTAAACAAGATTTCCACCAAGATTCTTCACACTTGTTTTTGCTGCTTATAAAATGGTGGTTATGCAATTGATCTGTATTGGACAAGGTCCCTAATTTAAATTTTATATTTGTCATGAAGACAATATACTGCTTAGACATCTATTGCAGAGGTGTCAAACTCAGATTGTCACATAGGCACCACAGGACGTATTGAGACTTTCCCCCCATTTGCTAAACTAGGCATGGGCGTGACCAGTGCAGTACACATCAGGCCTGTGGATTGGGAGTTTGACAGCTTTGATCTATTGTCATGGTGACATTTTTCCTAAATCCCTTGGGAAAAAAGCCTCACCCCTATAATCATGAGATTGAGAGAATATTCCTTCTATTTGGCACAATTAATACTTTTTCAGTGTATACACTCAACATAACATCTATGGAATTTACAATAAGTTAGATTCAACATAGTAAGGAAGTGATTTACACATATCCATAGTTGTATATTCTGGAGTATTTTACTGATATGTTAAATAAATTACCAATTCTGTTCTGATGTCAGCTGGAAATTAAAACTATCTGTATGGTAATTGTTAGGTTGATTGAAGGCTGTTAGCTGTAAAACTTAAGTGAAACTGTCTTAAAGGCAGGATTCTGCTAAATACCAATTTTTGGTACAGGAAACTGTTGTCATGATGTCCTGCTATTTTTCCTTCCAAAACCTCAGATGATCCACTCAGTTAAGAGAGTGTTGGATACATATAACTTTTATTCTGAATAAGCAGGCCAGCTCTCCTGTTCCTAAACTAATGTCATGAAACACTAACAAATTAATATAATGCTAAGTTTACATCTCATATTAAACTATAGTGTGGTATGCTTTTGAGTAAGGGCAATATGAACCTGCCAATTGTGGCTTAGTACTATGTGTGAGCTAGGCTATATCTTATTCAACAAATCATAAAAATATATTGGTTTGGCATAATAGACAATTTCAGCCATGATGTTAATCCTTGACTTTCTTATTGTCAATCAGCATGGTAAGTATCAGATAACTTATTTCACTTTCTCAAAATGCATGTTTAAAATATTTTTCTTCACGTTCCCTACTGATGTCTTTTTTTTTTAATTATTTGAGGATTTACACAAACATTAATGTAGGCCAGAGTCTCCATTCCAATGTATTTTCAAAAGTTCAAAATATCCAACATTTGCAATTTTTGCTGCTGCTCATGCAACAAATAAAGATGGAAAGATATATTAAGAATTTGCATTAAGTGCTTTTTAAGCAATTATAACTTTTCATTAGAACTTGTCTTCTACCCATATTTTTCTTAAGTATTTAATATTGACATCAAATATTTGTAAGCCAAATTTATTTACTTTCAGGAGGAAATGGTCGTAAAGATAATACTCATGCTGATGAATTTAAAGAATTGTCAATTTTAATATATAAAACACATCAATTGGGAGCAGCTATGGTGTTGTTTAAATTAGTGCAAATGAAAACCCACTACTATTAGTCATATAATTAAAAGATTAAGGTCTTCTGAAAATTCTTTAAATTCAATCAATTTCATGAATGTTTCTTTGCAATTTTGCAGAGTTTCCCAAAAATGCAGGGGAAGATATTCCGGACACTTTGAAAATATAAAGTTTTTTTTAATTACTCATTTCTCAGAAACTCAACTAATCCTCTTCTCTCTTGCCAAATATAAAGAAGCAAGGGGGACCTTTTCTTAGCACTTTGAGTAAAATATTTGGGAGAGAGATGATATGTCTGTGTTGTCCCTTTCTTTCTGTACTCTGTGAAACAGAATAAGTCAAATAAAAGTTGCCAACTAACAGATTTTATCAATCATGGCTTGAGGTTTTTCTTTTGGCCAGTGTCATCTGTTTCTGTTATAATTCTTGGAAAAAAATCACACTTCACTAAGAAACACTGCCCAAGTAGGAAACAGCTGTTTTTGGTTTTTATGTTTACCTGAGTCCTGATCTTAATCAATATTAAAAGTAAATGCTCACAATAGCCCATTTCAAAAGTTTTCACTTGTGAGTTGTAATCTCAGGTGTTCACAGGCAAATTTGATGGGGAGTACAAGAGGTGGGGCTTTCATATGTAAACAGCCTTAGAATTTGTTGCCATTACGTCTAGACAAACTGGCTGTCAGATTGTCCAAACAAAATGGAAAAGAAAGCTAGAACATTATATGATACTCAATGCATCAAGACAGAGCATTATCAGGATCTGAGAGGGCTCCAGATTTCAGTGTGTTCTTCCTGTTCAGAGCCATAGAATAAAAATATGGTAGGATCTGAAACAGTGGTGGGATTCAAATATTTTTACCACTGGTTCGGTGGGTGAGGCACTTTGCACAGGTGCAGAGGCATTTGCGGAGGCACATAGGCGTTCTAACTCACCTCCTGCAAGCCTGCACGATCCTGATCACTTCAGCAGCTGCTGCGCAGCACTCTTCTGTGCCAGAGAAAGCAGCTGCGCTTCAAATTCAGAGGATAAAGATGAGTTGGGTGGGCCCAACAGCAGAGTGGCAGAGAGAACCAGTTCATCACTGCTACTGGCTCGGCAGAACTGGGCCGAACCAGTAGAATAACATCACTGATCTGAAACAAATAGTTCTTGCTGGAAAATATTAAAATGTTACTAAGATGAATATTAAAGTATCAACTAGATACTTTAATCTACTAGAATTCATGTGAGAAATAAATTGTGATTTGTTTCTTACACAAATTCTGGCAGGTTCTGCTTTGCAGGAAGTGTTTGGTTGCAGTTATAGCTAGAGGTGGGTCTAACCAATTGCTGAATCTGAGCAATCAATTATTTTTTTTTATACTGCATGGTAGGTTGAACGTTCATAAAACAAATCAGACCACCACTAAACATGGATGTTGTTTATATGGGTCTTGCTTATACATTCACATTATGCTTCAGCAAGACCCATACAAAAACTTAATCTTGTGCAGAGTTTCTTAAAATGAGGTCCGGGAATCTGCAAAATCAAAATTATTTGCCAGCTGTGTTGAAAAAGATTATAATATTAAATTCCATGAAACAACCATGAGAAGTTGCAGTGGCAGCAGCAGTGGCAGACAAATAGCTTTACATGGACCTAGGTATGTGAAGGCTGAGGTAGATTAGCACGATGGCTGCAGACAGTGTCATCTCAGCCGTCAGAAGCATGGGATAGTGTGGACTGATGCAGTGGGATGCGAGTAATGCCTGTGGACCAGCCATTTCTGGTACTGCAATTTTTAGCCAGTCCCTGAAGGTACATCAGCAAAACAAGGCAGAAACTGAGTGAATTGCATCATACTTTCTATCTTCTATTCTGCAGTGCAGATGAGAAATAGGATTGCAGCTCTCTGTGGTAAAGTGTCTGTTGCTAGGGCCCTGGGAGTAGGCGTCCTGGCTGACAGGGGATTCAGATACCCAAGTGGATGATGAAAGTATGAGCACTTAATGGTCCCAATTGGTCATCTGCATGGCCCAGCTGCTATCTTGATGGCTTTTTCCATCTATGTGTGGCTCAGGATTGGATGGACTGTTTTGATTGATCGTGGTGGCTGGTGTTCTGAAGGGTAGAAAGACCTGGATTGGTAAGAATATTTGGGGTTTTGGACTGTTTTATTAGAAAGGGGTCAACAAAAAGAAATGTGTCAATATTTCGAATATCAACAGAACTCAGTGGGCCAATATTTTCCAGCTAATCAAAGCACGATATTACAAAATCATGTATGGATAAAAAGATCCATTTAAAGTTCATGGTAGATGATTTTAATATAGCTGAATATGAAAAGTTAACTGATACCAAATCTCACACAGGAATTTTGAGAACCGACTTATCAAATTCCTCTGTAGTATTGAAGATAAATACACAATTATAGAAGGCAGTAAAAATACTTTTTTCTTTCATTTTCAATACATACATATCTGCATAAAGCCTGATTTTCTTCACATACTTCAAATAAAACAACATAACATAATAGATTAAATACGGAATCAGTCATGAGAATCCAACTGTTTTCTATTAATCCATATATTAACAATACTTAACAAAAGTTTAAAACAATTTCATTCATTAATTTTTTTAATTCATAAAAACACTGGGGGGGGGTTCATGAAAAATTGTACATTGTTATTTTTATGTGGCTCAGCAAATACTCTATAAATGTGTACATTTTAATTTTTAATATGGCAAACTTTGATCATGGAAACAAAAGCTCTTTTGGGGGCCTTCGTAATTTTTTAAAGATACATTAATATAATACTAGCAAGTGCAGTTGCCTCTTGAAAAAGAAGCTTTGGGACAACCATGACCTGGATGGTTGAGAACATAGACATTTACACTGATATAGAGGTGAAAAGTATGCAAAAATTCAGAAAATCCCAAAGAGGGAAAGTTTACTTTTTCACAGATATATCAAAAAAGTAATTATTAGAAAGGACTTCATGCTCTGGTTACCATATGCCTAACTTCAGATAGCAGAACCAGCAGGTGGACGGTCATTGTATGAAGACAAAAATGACTCATTTAGAAAAATGTGACATTCAAAGGACCATTTTCCTGTGTAGTGATAACTGATCAACAAGAGGGGATCTTCAAGTCTAAATAAATATTTGTTCAAAGTGAATAATCCAAATGACATCTTTCCACTTAACACAGTTCCTTGCAAGCATTCCTCTGCCCACTTTATACTAAGGAAGGTAACGGGGTTAATATATGTGGGCCCTTTTTGTTTGTCTCACCTGGCACCTTTCAGATACATCGGAACAGTTGTAGAATTTGTAGCCAGCTTGGTTTTTGGCAGCAAGTAGAGGAAGGTGGATTGGGTCTACATGAATTTGATTCATTTGTAGCCAACTGCTGCCCTGAATGACCCAGTAAAATCACTTCTTAAAATATCTAACTCATTCTAAGATGCAGTAGTATTTAAAGCAATAGCATCAATATTGTCAGGAAACAGGCTTGGCTTTTGATTTCTGAGGTAATAATGTTTAAAAACTAAAATAGAGCATTATCAAAAGCAGGTCTTCTGAGGTTTAGCAAATTAATAAGTATGCCCACAAACTTCCTTGTTAGTTTCAAACTTTGTAAAATAAATAAAAGTTGGTGGAAATGAGATGAATGGGGTAGACATTTGGAAAAAATAGATATCATCATGGAAACTGCTAGGTTCAAGACCAATTTAAAAAAGAATTTCACACAGTGAGAATTAACTATTGAAATTTCATAAAATTATAGCCCTTGCAAAAAGATCCCTTTTCTTATTGATCTGTAAGTATGGAAATATCATGCAAAGAAAGTTCAAGTGTAGAGTGCCATTTATATGTTAGGAAAGATGGGTTATTAACTTAGTGAACTAAGTTTTTAAAAAACAAAAATTCCTTACAATCCTATCCATAATGTTATTATTAAGCAGAGTTTAAAAGAATTTAAGGAAAGCAAAGAGCTGTACCAAGAACTAAGCCATAAGATCTTCTTGAAGCTTCCATGTTTAGGCATAGTGAATCTCAGTAATAGAATATCAGAGCAGGGGGAAACTGCTTTACGGTTTACCTGGCAGCACCTAGATATATCTGAGGAATATATTGGAACAAAATCCCAGATATGAACAAGATTTATCATGAATGAAATTATTTTCATTCTTTGAAAAGAAAGGGGACACCACTGAATATCCAAAGTTCCATAGTTGAGAGTCACTTCTCACAGCTGCTTCTTAGTTATACAAGGAATACATTTTACAGTCCTGTGGTATTTCATGTTTTCTGTTTCCAGTTAATAAAATGAGTGTTCTACAGCAATAGAAAAAGAAAATATTAATTTCTAATTTCTAATCAATCAACGTGTGTGTGTGTGTGTGTGTGTGTGTGTGTGATGGCTTCAGTCAGGAGTTTGGGGGAAGATGCTGTTGTTTGAAAATTAACTGCATTTCAGAATGAATAATGCTGATCCAGTAAGATTAATGAGGCACTATCCTAGGCATTCAACTTCTGTAATTGATAATGGAGATATATAACTAGTAGAGAAGCATTTTTCAACCTTGGTAGCTTTCAGATGTGTGGACTTCAACCCCCCAGAATTCCCCAGCCCAGAAACACTGGGCTAGAGAAAGCAAGACCTTTCTCTTCTTTCCTACCTACTGAATTTCCGAGGTTCTTCTGCAAGTTTTGTTTCCTCTTTTTTGCTGTCCTGTATTTTTATCCTCATTTCCTTCCCCACACAACATCTGAACTACAAGTTCTAAGATTAATTTTCTCATGAAAATTAGTTTAGTAAATCTGAAACAATGCTAAGCTTGAGCTGATTCCGGCATTACAGTCACCAGATTACAAGGATTCCTCAGCAGTTTTGACCTGATGGTCTGACCAAAACCTTAAATAGTGTAGCATCCTGTTTCTCACATGGTTAACCAGATGTGCCAACAGAATTTCAGTGCATTTATATAGAAGGAAATGCCCAAGCATTCTTCCATGATTGTACATAATCTCACTTATGTGCTCAAAAATCACTTAAGCTACTATCATCTTCATATTTTAGGGCAGTAAACTCCAGATAATCATGCACTGTAATTAATTATGCATTGTATAAAGGCCTATTTCCTTTTGCCATTGGCAAAGTTTCTCAAAATGCATAGTAAATGGATGATCCTGAATTCTAGTGTTTAAAACTAGTACTTCAGTCTTCTACTTTTTTGACACTTTGCACAATTTTATAAATCTAAAACCTATGTATGCTCAACAACTATACTTGTCAGTCTTGGAAAAAGCAAGGATTGTCTGTGGAAGTGGTAGCCAACTCATATTCAAATACTGCTGCTGAAACATTCCTTTCACAGTTTCAAAAGTTCAACTGGAATACAATTTCTCTTGACATCAACTTTCAAAACTCCTTCTCTGTATTTGGCAGGGGGTGGAAGATATACATAGTTCTTGACTTAACAACCATTCCTTTAGTGACAATTTCAAAATACAGTCATACTGAAAAAGGTTATGACCAATCCATTCACTTATGACCATTGCAGCATCTCTATTCTCCATGATCAAAATTTGGATGCTCGACAGCCATATATTTACGATGCAATGTCCTAGGGTCACTGATCAGCATTTGAGGCTTTTCCATCCAGCTCCCAACAAGCAAAGTCAATGAAGAAAGCTAGATTTATTTAATCATCACACAATTCACCTAACAACTGCAATGATTCACTTAATAACTGTTAAGCCTGGGTTCCCCAACCAGGGTTAGGTAGACAAGCTAAACAGAATGTGCAGCGTTAGTCAGATAGGCACACAGATAAATGAGTGAGCTAAGCTTGTATGTTTATTAACATACAGTAAAAATAACAGATACGCTTGTGCTATCAAGAATATAGTTTATTCCAGTATCAGTTTATGGCATAGTCAAATAACAGTCCAATAGTCACGTATCAAGTAGTCAGTCCATTCAGGGATATTCAGTTAGCAAAGTCCATGTAGAATATCCTATGTCAGTTCACTTACAAATCAGTCCTTTGTTGTCTCTCCCGTTCGAGCAATGCAGTCTTTATTCCAAGCAGTAATCAGGGATCATCAAAGCCAGAGAGTCAGCAAGCTGTAATCTTGCTACTTTTATATTGTTTTCATAACCACTCCCTTAATTACTTTTCCACAGTTAAAGCTGCAGACACTTTAACATGCACTAACTATGAATCATAGTTATTATTTCACCTAAACCAGTTAGGGTAAACAATGTTATCCCTAACAATAACCATTGCAAAAAAAAAAAAGATTGCCTAATGGCACAAGATTTGTTTAAATTGCACATGGTTCATTTAAAAATTACCTTGCTCAGCAATAGACACTGAAAACTCAGTTGTCATCATAAGAACTATATCTGCTTTTGGGAAACAGTAGGGTGAATACAACTAGTGGTGCAGCTAACTAGGCTGCTGCACAGTTTGAAACAATTAGGGGATAGTCTGGAACTTGCAGTGAAAGTATCTGACAATGATGCAGTATGACTGGTTTATGAAGCTCTGGCTTTCAACATCAATCTTAACTCCTTATAACAGCCCTTGAATGTTGGACTATTGAAATAATTTATATTGTTTCAACAACTATAGTACAAACTATCCAAAGCTATAGTTTATAAAGTTGCCCTTTGGGGTATTTTAAATGTTTCCAAAATGAATAAAAATGATAGTAAACAATCAGTTTGCACCAGTTTTTAAAATAAATGGGCAAGAAGTATTTTTGTATAAAACCATAGCTGCTATCTAAGAAAAATGTTTTCCTGATGAAGGTCCATTATTTTTATGCAGACAGAAATCAACAGAAGTAGACTTAATTCATGCAAGAAGAGATTTATTTTCATGCTTTTGCCTGCCACACAGCTGCTAAGAAGGTACAAATTTTTTCCCCAGTGTGGTTTTGTAAAATTTGTATTCTATTTTTACAATTACTGGTGGAGGAACATTTAAGAACAAATCGGCATATTTTGCAAATGTGTCAAATTATACCCTAAAACAAATAGATGTAACCATAGGAATGTTACCACTACAAAGATTGAAATAGGTATTAAAAATACTATATTCAAATTATATAATCATGCTTTTTACACAATTAAAAAATATCAAATGCCGTTTTTCTCCCAAAATAAGACCAGGTCTTACTTTCTTTTGGACCCCAAAAGAAGCACTAGAGTTTATTTTTTGAGGGTGTCTTTTTTTTCTCCATATACAGGAGGCCCACTACTTCAGCTTGCTCAGGGCAGGGCAGGATGCTGTGCTATGTGCTAGTGCCACTGCCATGAGACAGGAGTAAAGTTGCCCCACATACTCTGCACTAGCTTTACTCAGGACCCCCACAGCCAGGCCCCCACATGCCAGTGGCTCCAGCAACCCCATCCAGCAAACTCCTGCATGGCTGCTAGCCTACTTCTGCTTGCTTGTGGCTTGCAGCAGACCAAGAGGTGAGCGACGAGCTGGAATCATGGCCACAAGGTGAGGCAGGGCAAGGGAGCTGCCCCTACGCACCCAACACTGGTTTACCTCAGGGCCCCCACACCTGCCTCATGGCCACAGCATCATCACATCACATCACTCAGCCTCCTCCATGAGCAAGCAAAAGTGGACCAGCAACCACGTGGGCTTCTGCTGCACATAAGTGCTGCTGCTGCTGCCACAAGACAGGTGTCAGGGCATGGATGGCCTAGCTGCAGAGGGCCTGAGGTAAGTTGGTGCGGGGCATGTGGAGTAGCTCCACTATCCTCCTGCCTCATAACCGTGGCACCACAAGCAACCAAAGGGAATGGGTGGCCAGCCAGCCACATAGGCTCTTAAATAGAGTGTCAACATTCCAGGAAAACAAACTCCAACACCAAAACTCTGAGACAGGCATTTTCTCAAAGTTCCGTTTTATTAGAATTGTCATACTGGCACATCTGGGAAAACCCGAATCTAAGAATTCCAGGTTTTCCTCCAATAATTAAAAATCACAAAATCCATCCCCTGCACCCATCACTTCATCACATGGTCCAACTTGAGACATCCCTTAAATCACTCCTCCTTCAGATGCAGGAATAGCATGACCTTGACTATAAAGAAAAAATGTTATTATGTTTAACTACAACACTCTACAAAATCCCTCCTCCTAATTTCCCAGGCATAGGAATGTGGCAGTGTGGAAGTTTCTGGTGCTAATATGGCTTCCAAAGCTGACATAAAACTTATTTTGAGGCTTATATTAGCGCGTGCTTAAAAAACATGACAGGGTTTATTTTCAGGATAGGTCTTATTTTTGGGAAAACACTGATGCTTTATGCAAATTAGCCCAATATAGCATCCTTTTTATAATGTATACAATAAACTTTCATTTTCTTTTACATTCCATTCAGAAAGATGCTAGGTAATAAACTAATGCTGTAATCATACACATTATTTAAAACTAGATCCAATGGAATTAAAATAGCTTCATCTCAGATAAAATATAGGACTGCAGCCTAATCGTCAAAGCCTATATATATTGACTCCACCATGACTTTTTTCCTGGTAAAAGTTAATAATGCAGTGTATTATTGTTAGTCATGTACTACTGAGTCCTTTTTGGACCACTAGAGATTACATATGTAGATTTTCCCCATAAAATGAAGTACATGAAATACAATGTGAACAGATATATAAGTATGGTTAGACATAACTATATATTCTTCTTAAGAAGTACATCAAGAGTACTTAAAACAAAGATACATTTTCAAAAAAGTTATTTTCTCTAATGAGCAGGAGACCCTATATAATTTCAGACAGGCAGCTGTCTAGTCTTTTTTTTTTAATCTCCAGAGATGAAGCACCTACAACTTCTGAATGCAAGCTATTCCATTAGTTAATTGTCCTTGCTGTTAGGAAGTTTCTTCTAGGTTACTTCTCCCCTTGAGTAGTTTCCATTCATTGTTTCTTGTCTTGCCTTCCGGTGCTTTGGAAAATAAGTTGATCTCCTCTTCTTTGTGCCAGCCCCTCAAATACTAATTACAACTCAATATGTCATTAGGTTTGTAAAGGTTTGAAAGCAGAGTTTATTATTTTATTATGTGAATCATAATTTTTTGAGTTTAATACCATACCAGCATGACTATTCTTGTTTAGAAATGCTAAAAAGAAGTCCTATAGGACATATAAATAACACAAAGAAATAACAGTTTTTAAAAAAATATCTATAATGTTTTATAAACAGTGATACTTTACATAGATTACTAATCTTATGATCATAGGTCATAAAAGCATTAGCATTCATATGACAATTTTCAAATTTGAAATGCTCCATTTTATACATGAAACAGTTGTTTTATTTTGAAACAGCAGTTCTGCATTTGAAACAGGCTCTTTTGATAAATTTTAAATTGTACTGGTACTGCATAAAACACTTCTAAAGCAGCAAAAATAATGGTTTCAAATGTAAAATAATAATTTCAAATTCAGCAGAGGAATTTCAAATTCAAACAATTCACACTGGGGCTACCCAGTAACCACAACCACTGGCATCTATAAAGATCCTTTAACCCACTAAATTTATGTTTTAAGAAATATTTAATTGAAAGAATTGAAAAGTTAGTGTGCTTTAGGGTAGAGCACTGGTATGTGTTTATTTTGATATGCTCCAATGCATTTCTTAGAAAATAAAAACAGTAAATAACTGTGCTTTATAGGAGGTATTCCTACCTGGCAATAAAAAGAACAAACGTAATTTTGGAACACCAGATTATCAATTTACTCACTCTGGATAGATCTTTACTAAATTTCTAAATGGTTTCTACAATGGGTCTTGTACAGAATTTCATCTATTTTCTCAGGCCTGATTCAAGTATTTCTTTCTATTATCACTTTAGATATTCTCATGGGAGAATTTTTGCTTTTTTGCATTAGGCCTTTAGTTACTTGATGTAGCAATCACTTGTGCTGTTTATATATATTTTAGCTAGACAATACCCTATTGTTGAATGTTGAAGATGCAGCATTCCAGATTCCAGGTAGTCCTTGATTTACAAACATAATTGGAACCAGGTTATCAGTTGCTAACTTGTTAAAAAGATTTACACCCAATTTAATAGTCTTTTCTGCCACGGTTGATAAGTGAATCACTGAAATTGTTGAGAGAATCATGTGGTTATTAAGTAAATTTGGCTTTCACTGTTGATTTTGCTTGTCAGAAGCTGGCTGGAAAAGTCATGAACAGCATTCACATGATCTCAGTACATGGCAATTATAGTAAAAACATGACAGTTGACAAATGCTCAAATTTTGATTATGTGACCATGGGGATGCTGTGATGGTTATAAGGGTAAGAACTGATTTCAGTGCTGCTCTAGCTTCAAATGATCACTAAATGAATGAGCAGAAGTCAAGGACCACCTGTAAGTGCTTTCAACCCACCCAACCTCTAGAACAATTTAAAAGACTTCTTCCCTTTCTTACCAAATCTGCAATAAACCACCCCTTCATTAAATTACCCTTTTAGTAAAGGATGGAGGGTAGGTATAAAAGCACTTGACTGGTTAGACTTCCATCTGTGATGGTTAGCAAGATGACTTCCCCTAACTTCCCCGAGCTTCCAAAAACAGATGTGGAGTAGTGCTAATGAAGTCTGCTTTCAGGCTAAGACCTCATACACCTGCTTGTGAATCAGACGTGTTAATGGAAATCAACTTGCCTCAGATAATTAGATCTTAATTGGAGGCTGATACTTCATGTGCATTGTGGGGGAGAAACATACCACTCTAACCCACACAATACAGAGGCCTGTTTCATTATTAGGAATGTGGGGAAGGTGTTAATAAGCTCTTCCTTCTTTGAGGTAGAGAAGGTAACACCTCTTCCTTGCTTTCCCTTCACAAAAGCTCTGCTGTTCAACTTTGCTTATTACTGCTAAGTGTAACTGACCCAATTTGAGTTAAATAAGAGTGCTTCTCAAGGTGATTTAAACAAAGTATTCATTTGTTATTTAAGAACTGATTTTACACATGCAATGGTTTGACAAAATAGCAGGGTAGGATTGCCATTAGAGATGGAATTTGCCCCCTAAAATTATTTTTAAAGCTGAGGAATATATGATCAACATTCCTATGTTGTCTCTTTGGGCTCTAAGCTTATATTATGATTAATTGCATGGCTTCCAATGAGAAATATAGTTTGTTGAGGTGGTGAGAATCCCTATTATTGCCTCACTGACTTTTTCTTCACAAGGAAGGATCCCCCAAAAGAGGGATTTGCCACTTAACATCACAGCTTTCTACGGTTTCCCCGAAAATAGGACCGAGCATGAGTTTTTGGGATGCTTATAATATAAGCTCTGCCTCAAAATAAGCCCTGTTTAAGATCATCAGACAGACACATTTAGTACCGTATTCCCCCGAAAATAATATCCAATCAGAAAATAAGCCCTAATGTGTCTTTTGTAGCAAAAATTAATATAAGACCCAGTCCTATTTGGGGGGAAACAGGATATGTAGAAAAGCTAAGAGAAATGAGGCATACCTATATGTTGCTTTATTCTCCAAAGTTGCATGTTTAGCTTTTTCATTTCTATTTTTCCTTAGTAATCAATGAATTGGAGTCTACATCTATTAATATATTTATTTCGCAAAAACAAAACCTGCATTACAATTCCATTTATTTTGCAATGTTTGATTTTACATTTGTATCTCCTCCTGCTGAAAAAAAATATGTAGATCCATTTATTGACCTGAATTGAATCTATATATCCTGTTTTATTCCCAGACAGAGTAACTATTGAGGCAGAACAAGAATTTGTCAAGAATCTACACTGGTCCACAGCAAATTACACATCATTAAAACATCCACAGGAAAAAAGAATAACAAAACTTCTATGATATGGTATATAGGAAATAATAATAATGGCACCAGCAATTTTAAACAACAAAGTTTAATATCTAGCATCCAGTTCTAAGTGCATCTACTTGATCAACAAATGTTGTTCAAAAGATCTATCTTCCGTATCATCTGAATAAAGATCACAAGGGCAGTCTAACTTTAGCCAAAATATAGTTCCATATAGCAGGTATTGCCCTTAAAAAGAAATACCTCCAAATCTTAGGTATTCTTGCTAAGGACTGAATGTGAACTCCTTGTTTGGTTATAATTTCAGCTTGCTTCACTCCCATTCAGATCTTTGTGCCTCCACATATCAGGGCATATTATCAAGGCTATACTGAGGAAGGCTAGGTGTGGAAATGTAAAGTTTTGAGCATCAAAACTGAGCTGGGTACCACATTGCAGTCTGAAGAATGACTTTCATGTAAGTATTAAACAGTAGGAGACAGCAGCCCTTAGGAACCTCACAAGAAAACAGCCACTAAGATGATTTCTCCTCCCCTAAGCCCTGAAAGAAAAAAGGATAGTTAATGCTTGTAATCCCCAGTCCAAATACTGGAGTTGGAAAATTACTAATTACAGGCATTAAATGCTATGGTGGTAAAAGCTTTCCTTACAGTATTCTTTGACTATCAAAACGAAGCTGGCTTTGACTAAAAAAAACATGGGTATTTTCATAAAGAGTTGTATTATAACTCAGAGGAATTGAGTTTGTCATGAAACATAATTTGCGAAAGCCCCTGTCACACTGCACCAACGGATGCAAAGAGGATGTAAAACAGACAAAAAAGCTTGCCATCCTTTGGTTAACGCGATGTACACACTGCCTCCGTTTTGCTTCCTCTCTATCCGTCCAGCATCCGTCTACTGACGTTTCATCTGCTCAGAAAGTTTTGAGCTGCCCAAAACTTTTGCACGGAAAATGTATCCAATTCGTCCATTATGCATCTGCTACGCATCCACTACACATCCGTTCTGCATCCGTTACGCATCGCTATATCCGCTAGGCATCCGTTCCGCATCCGCGCAACTCGCATCTGCTCGGACACAGGAAGGAAGCGGAACGGACGCAGAATGGATGCAGAACGGATGCAGAACAGATGCCAAGTGGAAACAAAGCGTTTAAAACGGAAATAAACGTTCGCAGAGGGGACCAATCTCGGATATTAAGGATGTCTACAGGATGCCTAGAGGATGCCTCGAGGATGCAAAGGGACACTACACTGCCTATAAAAAGGGGGAGCAACTCACCTGCATCTCACTTTCAGCCCAGCAGCCCAGCTGTGCAGACCTCTGCAGCCTTCATCTGACACTTCCTCTTCCACAGTATCCAGTCATGTCCACTGTGGATCGTAACACAGTCCTTTTAGCAGCCACCATCCTTCTGCAACAGTGCGAAGCCATCTACAGGCTCTGTGAACTCTACTACAGGAAGAAAAGGAGGCGGCCAAGAAGCGTCTGGGTCCGAAGATGGATCGGGAGAAGAGCAGAGTACGGGCTGTACAACAAGCTGATGGTGGAGCTCAGGAACGAAGACACTCATGCATTCCAGAACTTCATGAGGATGCCTCCAGCCATGTTTGACGAAGTTGTGCAGCGGCTGACACGCAGGTTGACCAAGCAGAGCACCAACTTCCGCCCCAGCCTGGACCCTGGGCTAAAGGTGGCACTGACTCTGCGCCACCTGGCCTCAGGGACCACCTACAGGAGCATGCAGTACGGCTGGAGGGTGCCACACAACACCATCAGCATTGTGGTCAGAGAAGTGGTGCAGGCCATCATCGAAGTATACTTGCAGGAGCTCCTCCAGTGCCCCTCCACTGATGAAGGATGGAAGAAAGTTGCAGAGCAGTGGTACCAGAGGTGGAACTTCCCACACACTGTTGGAGCCATAGATGGGAAGCACGTGGCCTGCAAAGCACCACCCAAGTCGGGCTCCACTTATTTCAACTACAAGGGCTTCTTCAGCATCGTCCTCTTTGCCATGGTCGATGCTGACTACAGACCCCCTGCCCAACGACATGCAAGATCTGCCCTACTTCATCGTGGGGGATGACGCCTTCTCCCTCAGAACCAACCTCATGAAGCCCTACACTTCAAGACACCTCACCCGTGAAGAGAGGATCTTCAACTATAGGCTGTCCAGGGCAAGGCGGGTGGTGGAGAACGCCTTTGGCATCCTGGCCAATAGGTTCCAGGTACTTCTCACCCCCATGCAGCATCGCCCAGAGACCGTGAGGAGCATCGTGGAAGCTTGCTGCATCCTGCACAATCTCATGCGTACCCGCTACCCGGTCTTGCAGAACAGGCTCGTGGACCTCCAACAAGGCAATGGGGACATGGAGCCTGGGGAATGGAGGCAAGGGCGAAACCTGATAGACACTCAGGATGTGCAAGGCCCCAACAGAGCCTCACGTGAAGGGAAGAAGCAGCGCAACCTCCTGAAACACTGGTGCAACTCCCCAGCTGGAGCAGTGGAGTGGCAAGACAGGATGATAGATGATTAATGAGTGCTTCCTTCAGCCTGTCTCATCACACTGATGAGATTGGGCCATGTATGTTGGGTGGGCCTACAATGAAGAGGGCATTTAATAAAGAGTTGTGTTTGTGTTGACATGTGTGGATGATTATTACATTATTATTGATAATAAAGGGCCATAGGTGTGGCACCAGGGAGGGTGGACCATACAGTCCCACTATGCTTGCACTGGAGGCTTATCTATCCCACTGCTATCCTTACCCATCCCACAGCTATTACCTATCCCAAAGGTATCCCTGCCCATTCCACTGTTATCTTAACCCATCCCACAAGCATGCAAAGGCTTAAACCATTTCTAAAAGTTTCCACCAAGACTTTATTAAAAAAAAAAAATGAAGCAAGTGTGTGAATCAAAGATAAACTTTATTGAACAACAAGCTGTAAAACAAAAATGATCCAAGTCAAGTGTCCAAATAAACTCTACAGGTAGCCAGCTACCCAGTCTCTGGCACTCTTATTGGTCACTCGGAGGTGTGCCCAGTCTCAGGGGTGAAGGGTCCAGATGCTGTGGAGGTGGGTGGTGCTGGACTACTGGTCTGTATTGTCATTGGGGTGCCTGGCCCCGAGAGGACAACAGGGGACGGTGTGTTGAGGAAGCTCTCAGACAGCTGGCTCAGACCCGCGATGCTGAAAGGTCCTTCCTCCATGCCATGGGGTGTCAGCCCCAGTACTGATGACAGATGTACTGAGGCTGGGCTTGGCTGTGGGGTGGAGGAAGGAGTAGTGTAGTGGGGCTGTCTGGTCTGCAGCTGGGTGAGGACTGGCATGGGTGGCATCGGTGGTGTGGGTGGCATCGCTGTCATTGGCATCATTGGCATGGCTGGCATCGGTGGCATCAGTGGAACCGGTGGCAACTGTGTCGCCCAATGACTCTGTGCCTGGACTGGGAAGGGCTGCTGCCTGTGCTGCTGGACCTCCTGGTAGCCATAGCCCTGGTAGGTGAGGGCCTGTGGGAAGCCTTGGTATGGGAGGGACATCACCTGGGATGGAGGAGCAGACCTGGACTGGGTGGGAGCAGGTTCCTCTGGGTCTGGAGGGTTGTGAAGCAGCTCCGTGATCCGGTCCTTCACCACCTGGTACTGGGGTTCCTCCATGTTCTTGAGTGTCTGGTTGACATAGGTGAGGAAGGGCTTGCGGTTGGAGGATGAGGAGTCGGTGCTGACCAGCTGAGAGAGGAGATCTATACTGGTGCGGATGGTGTCCCTGATCTCCAGCAGGAAAGTGTGGCTCTGCCCCTCCTGCTGTCTGGCTCTCTGCCTTTCTGTGGAGGCGGAGCTGGGGGTGGTGGATGCAGCTACGACTGTGGTGGACTCAATGTCTCCTCTCTCCCACCGCACCAGGGAGTCCTCCACGCGCTCCACCACGGTGACAACAGCTGTCCGCGGGTTCTCCACCGTGGCACGCTCCACAGAAACCTGCCTGGAGACAGGGACTGACTCAGCCGGAAGAGGACTGGGTTTCAGCAGTCTGCCGGAGAGAGAGGGTAGACAGAGGGGCTCCTGGTGCTCCTCGGTGGCGGATCTCACCCTACAGGAAGCTGCATCTAGCCATGACGTAGGTCTCTCTGTCCGTCAGCTTTACTGTGGCCTAGCCAGATTTCTTCAGGTGCAGCTTCCCGTACCAGGTGTGCATATGTTTCCACCAGCCGAGGAGCACCTCCGAAGTGTAACCCATACTCTCCGCCCTCTCTCTCCAAGCAGCCTGCTTCCACTTGGTGTCCCTGTACAGCCGGTGTTCTTTCCGCCACAGATAGTCATTCTCTCTCAGCCACCCCAGCACCTCATCCTCGTGTTTCTCCTCAATGAAGTATTGCCTCCTCTCCCATCCCCGTATACACCTCTTCCTCCCTTTGCCAGGACCAGATGGGCCCTCATCAGAGGGGCTCCCAGGTGGTAGGGGCTGCTCCTCCACACCACCAGCAGCAGGAGCACCAGCAGGATCATCATCATCATCATCATCATCATCATCATCATCATCATCACCAGCAGGAACATAATAATAATAATCATCATCATCAGCAGCAGCAGCAGGATCATCATCATCACATCAGCAGCAGCAGCAGCAGGATCAACAGGACCAGGATCAGCAGCAGCAGAGTAATCACCAGGAGCCCCAGCAGCACCAGCACCAGCAGTACCAGGAGCACGAGCAGGATGAACAGGACGAGCAAGACCAGGAGCACGAGCAGTACGAGCAAGTCCAGGAGCACGAGCAGGATGAGCAAGTCCAGGAGCACGAGCAGGACGAGCAAGTCCAGGAGCACGAGCAGGATGAGCAGGACCAGCAGCAGCTTTAGCAGAGTATGCAGCAGAAGTACCACTGCCAGGAGCAGCTTCAGCAGAAGCTCCAGCACCAGAAGAGCGAGCCCGAGCAACAGAAGCCCCAGCAGAAGCAGAGTCAGGGACAGGGGGCGGGAGGGTGGCCCTGTCCCTCTTGCCAGGGATGGCGGCAGGTTGCTGAGACTTTCGCTTCTTCCCCATGGTTGTGGGGTTGCTGGCTGGCAGGGAGGCTGGCAGGCACCAAGGCTGGCAGGAATCCTGGCACCAAGGCTGGCAGGAAGCCTGGCACCAAGGCTGGCATGAAGCCTGGCACCAAGGCTGGCATGAAGCCTGGCAGGAAGGCAGGAAGGCTGGCAGGCACCAAGGCTGGCAAGCAGGCAGGCAGCAAAGCTGGCAGGCAGGCTGGCTGGCAGGGAGGCTGGAAGGCAGGCTGGCAGCAAGGCTGGCAGGCAGACAGACAGCAAGGCTGGCAGGGAGGCTGGCCAGGAGGCTTGGAGGCAGGCTGGCAGCAAGGCTGGCAGCAAGACTTGCAGGCAGGCATGCAGGCAGGGCAGGCAAGGACTCGATGTATCCTGCAGCAGGTCTTTCCTCCGAATGCTGGCCACGTGCGAGCTGCTTCCCTTTATATCCGGGGGGCTTACGCAATGCATCCCCCCCGCATGCGCAAATAACGCCAGGCTTCTGCTAGGCTTCCGCTCTGCATCTGCTAGGCTTCCACTCTGCATCCGCTTCATCCGTTCCGCGTCCGCTTTGCTGAGGCCACCCGGAAGCCCTGCGGATGTGCCATCCACTCCCATCCGCTTCCATCCACTAGGCTTCCGTTCCGCATCTGCTTTCCATCCGCCCTGCATCTTCCCCGCGTCCATGTTATCCGCTCCGGTTATGCACATTTTTGCCCCTTTTGAGAGCGGATAACAACGGATGGAACATTTTGCTCGTCCGTTGTGTCCGTTTTTCATCCGTTGGGCAGTGTGACTGGGCCTTAAGGTACAACAATGTCTTCCCAACACACAGATCACAGACAGGTACCAGTCTCAGCCTGTTGGGAACTGAACCACACAAGTGGTAGGTGAGCAATGCAAATCTTTATTTGCGCATATAGGAAGCAAGGTTGCACATGGAAAGGTCCCCTTTCCCCACCACCACTGCTGCTGCTGGTATCGATTAAAAGTTTATTCGCTGCATCTAAATGTAATATGTAATCTGTCTCCCTGTGCTTCTTCTATAGCAGCATTTCCCAAATCAGTTGGGAATTTGGTAAAGACTCATAAACTCCTAAGGAACATAGACAATACTAAACAACTTTTAATTTATTCTGGTTTGTATGCCATTTTTGTCTGAAAACTTTCCAACAGCTTATTTATTTATTTAACAGTTTATTTTGTCCTAAAACAGTTCCTTTGCAAAACCTGGTTCTGAAAAACTTATGTGGTATGTAGAGCAAAAACAAAATAAAACAATCCCTCCACAAAGCTTTGGCCAGATGGTGTGAAAGCGATAACCCAGCTTTTGAAGAGGTTGTGGCAAAGAGGCCTTGACAGAAACTGATTCTAAATTTTGAAAAGAGAATAGATTCCACAACAGTCACATAAAAATTTTTTTTTCTAAATTGAAATGCATGGGTAATTACAATAAGGATGAAATAAAAGTTCTGCACTTTAATAGTGTGATGAGGTTGCATATACAATCCATATGTATAATTGCACATATACATGTCTTCTCATACACTCACCTGTATTCAGAGCTCAGTTTAACTCAGCAGTATTTTCTGTTCTCTGAACATGTTAGTAGATTCATATGTCCACTATGAATGCAATTAGACCTAATGTAGTTTAAAGTTTAACAATAGCAATAGCACTTAGACTTATATACTGCTTTGCAGTGCTTTACAGCCCTCTCTAAGCAGTTTACAGCAGTTTACAGCAGTTTACAGTTTACATATTGCCCCAGCAATCTGGATCCTCATTTTACCTACCTTGGAAGAATGGGAGTCTGAGTCAACCTTGAGCCTGGTGAGATTTGAACTCCCAAATTGCAGGCCGCCAGCAGTCAGCAGAAGTAGCCTGCAGTACAGCATTCTAACCACTGCACCACTACAGATTAACTAGCACGTTACCTTTATTTATATATTTATTTTCCATTATTCAAACTCTACTTTTTTCAAAGCAAAACATTTAAAGTGGCAAAGAAAACTAAGATTACAATCTCACACATGCTGGAAATAAAAGGAATCCCTGCGGAACTCTACTAGTCATTGCCAATGACGGGGGTGATGCTTATTTCCGTTTCAAAGTTCCACAGTCATGTGGCCAGCAAAATTTCATGGAGCTCTGTTACCTTCCCCCCAAAGTGGTACCTTTTTATCTACTCACACTTGCATGTTTTTGAACTGCTAAGTTGGCAGGACCTGGGGCTAGGATGGGAATTCGCCCTATCAGATGGCCCTTGAGTCTCGAACCTGGGCTACCAGCTTTCCAGCTGACAAGCCCAACATTTTAATCACTGAGCCACTGCATTGCCATTCTGGAAATAAGCAGGACTGAATTCAGCAAGACCTATTTCTAGTTATAATTTTTTTCAGAAAATATATAAGCCAATTAAAATAATGCCAATAAAATTATTTGATAAAGACAGACTATCAAAAGGCAGGAATATACTGTCAAAAAAACAACCCAATGCTTCAATTGTTTCTCCAATTCTGAGAACCATACTTAAATAAGATTTCAGACAAATTGGAATAGGTTTAGGGAAGATCAAAAAATATGATCCAACAACTAGAAATCAAGTCCTATGAAAAAAAAAATTGAGGCAACTGTTTAAATAACTCCTTCTTGCTAAAAAGTTTGTGCTGACCAACTGGCCAAAATATCATTTTTTCTTGTTTATTATTCCAAGACAATTCTTTCTTGCTTAAAAGCTTGTGCTGACCAACTGACATTCATCTTCACCTGCATCTTCAATAAATCACTAGAGATGTGCTAGTTCCTTCTTGCTTCAAATGCTCTTCTCAGTGTCGGAGAAACCTTTCATCAAGGAACTAAATGACTTCAGACTGGTTGTTCTAACATCTATAGCTATGAAAACCTTTGAAAGGCTAGTACTGGCCTGCCTGAAAACCAGTGGTGGTATTCTACCGGTTGGGCCTGGTTTGAGCAAACTGGTAGAAAAAATATTACAGTTTGGCTGAACCGGTGGTAAGAAAAACAGCTACTGGTTCAGCTGAATCGGTATTTCTTTTTTCTTTTTCCTCCCAACAACCAGCTGTTTTGTTTAGTTAGAAGAATAGCTAAAATGATGGTATTGAATGCTGAGTTGGAGTCTATAAAGAGGACCTTTGTATAGGTCTTTAGGGATTCAAGGTGTTGTAGGATGTAGTGCAGAGTTATATTAACAATATCATCTATCAATCTATTTTCTCAATAGGAAAATTGCAAGAGGTCTAACAGTGGATCCATAATGATTTTCAGCAGGGATGGGATGCAAATATTTGTATTACCAGTTCTGTGGGCATGGCTAGATGGGCATAGCTATGTGACTGGGTGGGGGTAGTTTTTTGTGTGTGCAGCACCTCCCCACCCTGTTCCATTTTTTTTCCTCCTAGGGTTCAGGGAAGCCTCCTTGGAGACCATTTTTGCTCCCAGGAGGCTTCCCTGAAGCCCAGGAGATCAAAAATGGAGCATTCATCCATTTTTTTGCCAACTGGGCCTCAGGAAAGCCTCCTGGGCAAAGCAGTAAGCCAACGAGGGGGATCCTAGCACAGCTGATCGTCGAAATAGCTCTAATAGGAAGAGCAGTTAGAGAGCAACACCAAAGATATGTAGGTTACTCTTCATTAAAAGGGGCATGGCTTAAAAGCTTATTCCCATTCTAACAGTAGGAAATAATGTAGCTCAGAATTGAACTGTTGAATTGTTTGAGTTTGATTATAATCATACGTATGTTTCATTACCATGCTAGGTAACATTATCAATGCATGGGAAAGTAGAGTTTGTTGGAAATGTATATGGAATTGTTTGCCTTACTCAACATCCCAAATGAATGATTCTTTTATTTTATTCATCTGAGCAGCCTTTCTGCAATGTTTGGCTTTTTTGGTTACAGGGATGAGTCATGAAAGTAGCTATGATGCTGTGGACTCTGAAAAATGCAGAGGAGCATGGCTTCAGTTGTTGCTGTGTATTCCTCCATAAAACCTTGGAAATCCTGAGACCCTGATGAGGATAATGAAGATAAAGGCCCTCCAAAGGAAGAATGAAGGGAATGAAGGTGGTGGTTATTTCTATGCAATGGTATCTGCTGCCGTATGTCTGTCACAGATGTGATACATGTAAAAAAGGAGGCAGGGCTTCATTAGCCTAAATGTGGTCACCACAAAGACTTTTTTCACCCCACCTGTGGATCCTCTGGGAGAAACAGTCATTTTAATCAATACCTGTACATCCCTTCCTCTCAATTTAGAAACAGGTTATTAGGAAACCAACAACCATATTAACGGGTATGTGAAAATCTGTTCTGTTCCAAAGCAACTAACTGTGGTTGAATATGTTCTGTATTTTACATACATACAGAAAGAAAAAGAATAAAGGGGGGGAATAAATTACAGTTCTGATTCTCCAATTTATGTAACGGTTATTGTTCTTTTCTTTGGTGTTTCTTATGGCTAGAATTCTTTGTTGGAATCTGCATGACAATTTTGACACTCTACACATTGTGAGATGCTTCTCTACCAATGGAGGCACATTTTACAAATTTTTGCAAATTTTCAGTGCCAGTTATAAATTGACATGCTGCTGCCTCAAAAGTCTTCACAGTAGGCAATGATTTCCATAACACGTTCCATGTGATAATTGTGCCAGCAGTTAAAAAATGACAACATATATCTGTGCACATTCATCATAAAAATGCTAAAGAACATGGAATGATGCAAGATCAGAGGCTTGGGGAGAATTAAGCTTGGCAGAAGTGTACCAGAAACCTTCCCTTTATGTCCTCCCCATCTCAAAGAAAACCCAACCTTCCAACATGGAATTAACCAAGATGCAGAAGCCAGAAAAGTTTCATTTGACCAATCTGATCCGCAAGAACATAACCTAATTCAGCAAAGAGGATATATTTTTCTAAATCATGTGACAAGAAATCAAACCCCACCACAGCTGTTGCACGATGACTTACAATTACTCACTCCTCACTTTCCAGGACAAGCTTTCCAGTGAGGGCAAAATGCATGAGTCAAGAAAGTTTATAAAGAGGAGGAGGAGGAACAGAGAGAGATGGGGAGAAAAAGCAACCTACCATCCCAGCTCAGAACACTGGAAACCTTTTAAAAAAAGACTCTTAAGCAAACCTGAATGCAATATGTAAATTACCTTCCTTTTGCTCTTTTTTTCCAGTGCTTGGTTGAAGATTTGTCTCTTCCCAGACCATAGTCAGCTAAAACTTGCTGTCCCTCATTGCCAACTTCTATTTTGCCTCGCTGGTCTCTGTTCCAAGCCACTTCTGTTTGGTGTTGTCCTGTTTATGTATGTGATAAGAGAAAAAGGGTGTTGTTTCCTTCAGCTTTGTTGTCCTCTTTTTGGCATATTACCAGCCGACAGCATATTATTGGCCAATTCTACAGCACAAATGGAGAAAATGTCTGTTTCAGTCTTGTATATCTGTACCATTGTAAAGGAAATCAATTTATTCATTTAGTTCAATAGAGCATGCAAAATAATATGCATTTTTAACACTGTGAAAAGGATTTTGGTTTGGTCGAATGCACTTACAAGACAGTCCTTTCAGTGTAGGGCCTGTTGGTTGCTAGAATCATGGTGAAATTTTTCTTTTGGCTCTAGCTTTATAAACTTTGCTATGCAGATCCTTCTCCCTGGACAGTTCTTTTGCTTATGGTTCTAATTTGGGGCACTCTTTTGAGCTAAGAAGAAAATTTGATATGATTTCAAATTTGAAATTTATAACATTCACATCCAGCATTCTAGGTATCCCTTTTACCTGTGATCTGTGTCTTTGTATGTCTTCATAACAAAGATTTTTGTGGGCACTTCTTAGTGCCTATCTGTATACTTTGCTATAAATTGTTAAAGCCCATGTCCCACTGCACCAACGGATGCAAAGAGGATGTAAAATGTTAAAAAAAGCTTGCCATCTGTTGGAAAACACGATGCATCCGTTGTGTACTCACTGCATACATGTTTCATACGCTCTATCCCTCCATCATCTGTCCACTGAGATTTCATCCGCCCAAGAAGTTTTGAGCTACACAAAACTTTGTGAACAGATGAACTTTCTGCCATGTATGATGTAAATCCGTGACATCCGAGCAACAAACGTTCTATGTCCGTTTATCATCCGTTAAATGTCCGCTGTATCCTCTCTGCATCCTCTGGGCATCCTCGCAACTCACATCCATTGCAGCTGAAAACGGAAAGAGGGAGGAAACAAAAGGTACATGGAACGTCTACACAGCATTAGTAGCATGGAAATAGAAGGGATGCGCAGTGAACGGTTTGCATCCGATATACATCCACTAGGCTTCCTATGAACATCCGTTTAACATCCCTGCTACATACTACCCACGTCCGTTCTTTTCCGTTCTTTTCCGTTCTGTTTATGCAAATTTTTGCCACTTTTTGGAGTGGATGACAACGGATGGAGCCATCCCTGAAATTTTGCTCATCCGCTGTGTCCTTTATGCATATGTTTTGCATCCGTCGGCCAGTGGGACAGGGCTTTAATTTCCAGTCCATTGACAGCAATGGGTTTCACTCCATGTACCTTCTCCAATTGGTCATTTTGTATCAATTTTTTGCATTCCAAAATGATTAAAAAACAACAACCTGTTCTTGAGTTGTGGCTATGTTTAACTAGAGTCCATAACACATTCTCGAGAATATAGCCCCTTTTTTTGTGTCTAATTTTTTACTGAAACTTTCAAAAAAGATAAAAACAAATACACATTAACATAAAGTAATAATGAAAAAATGAAAAAAATAAAAGAAAGAACAAAAGATGCAAAAAAAGAAAAAAAGTTGAAAAAATAGAAAGAAAAAAAGAAAAATACAAAGAAGTGGCTTCTGATATTCTTCATAGCAGTTATATCTAAAGTTATATCATATTTTCCTTTCTGTAAATTTTCCTGATTAATAATCAAAGCCATAAATCACAAATTCATTTCAGTTTATCCATTAGTCCTAAAAGGAAAAATTCTGACTTCAGTTAAATACAAACATTAAAATCTTCTGTATTATCCTGAATCCATTTTTTTTAGTTTTTTAATATGTTCACCAATCATATTAAAATATATCTTCATCTGGGTCTTATTTCCAACATACATTTGAAGAGTCTTTATACATTCTACATCATTTCTCTGCCAATACATATTAGTATGTCATCTTATTTTTAAAGAAATCACTTTATGATCATATATTTCATTTTTTAAATTACTTCTTCCTCTGTTTGAAATTTCAACAAGATATTATACAATTTAATAATCATATATTCAGCATCTCTATACAGGTGTATTTCAAATTTTGCCTTATTTTGCTTCATGTCATATTTTTGTTTTGTATTTTTTGAATCTTTCTGATATCTCTAAATGGAACAAACATTTCTGCTATTAACTGGACTCTTAAATTCTCATGATGTTTTTCCAACCTTCCATATATTGTTCTTGTTTGCTCTTTTCTTCTATTATATATTTCTTGAGCTGAGATCCATAAGGTGTCTATGAGTACCATTGATTTTCAGGATTTCTAATAAAATGGTCAATCCACATTAATTTAACTTTACTGAAACATAAATATCCATTCCACCCAAATCTTTAGTTCTCTCTCTAAAAGTTTCTTGTTTCTCAGCAACATTCACTCTTTATTCAGAACAAACAACAAGCAGCAAAATACAATTTCAAATCCCCTATATTCCATCCTCTCTTTTCTTTTGCATCTTTTAACATCTTTATATTTCCCTTGTCATATAAACATAAATATAACTTTTTGCCATTGTTTAAAATGTACATCAGTTTTCATAACAGGTATTGTCTGAAACAAAGCCTTATTATTGGCATTACATTCATTATTATAAGGAATCTTCCTAACAATGACAGTAATGACAACAATGACAACAACAATATTTTCTCCTTAATTTCATTCCATTCCATGCCTTAACTTAATTATTTTTAAATGACATACACTTTGTATTTAACTTTTTTCTTAATCTTCAAACCAGTTTTCTCCATCAATTCTACTTGATCTTCTAATTTCATATTTTCTTAATATCTTTTTCTTCTGATTATTAATCTAAAATCTGTCAACATACCAAAGTCCTTTAACTTCCCATTAGTTTTTCTATTTGTTCTAATGGATTTTCAGAATTAACATCAAATCACCAAATGATTTTAACTTGTTTCTTTTTAAATCTCTTTTCCCATAATTCTCTTATCTTCCCTCTGCACTAAAAAGAAAAATGACATCCTTATCTTGTCCCTTTTTTTGAATCTCACACGTTTTTGCTAATTCTCCATAAATTATTTGTACTTTGGGAGATTTGTCTTACCCAAGGCAACACACTGAAGAGAATTTCAGACTGGCCACTACACATACTAACTTTTCCCAAATTTTGATTTAACTTCTAATTATAAATGGAAAATAAATAGGGCAAATGCTCCTTAGAAAAGAAAAAATATTGCATTATTTGAATAATAATAATAATTTAAAATATCAGGATAAATTAACAAGGTTTTTAAAATTATTTAATGGATAATTTGGAGTTTGTTGCTGCATGGATATATAAAATTATGATTCAAAAGAATATACTTATTTTTCTGACATACAGATCTTTTTTAAGAATAATTATGATCTGAATATTTAGGACTTTGGCTAAAATATTTATAAAATGGAAATTTTACCAAATACTTTTCCAGACCTCAATCCAATGACTTAAACTTTTAAAATAAAAAATAATAATCTAGTTGGAGATTGAATGGGATATTGTCACAAAAAAAAATGATATGAAGGATTGTTAAAAAAAAGTTAAAGGAATTTTTTGAGAATAATCTTAATAAAAGTACAGAAATAAAGATGTTTTGGGATGCAATTAAAGCTCTTTTTTTGAGGGAATAATTTGTACTCAAGAGTGAATTTAAGACAAGAAAGAAAATGCAAATGATTTTGGATGAGATTTTAAAAAGGAAGAAAAATTTTAAAAATACCGAGGGATGACAAATATTACTCACCAAATTAAGTTTTTACAGATGCAACTGCAATCTATTAACAGTGAGAGAGGTAAAAATAAAGATGAGCTACATAAAACAAAGAAATGAACTTGCAAATAAACAAATTGCAAAAAGAAAAAGAAAGTTCTACTGAACTTACCAGAAAGAAATATATATTGCAATAATAGATAATGTAAATATGCAAAAAGTATTTCTGTTATACTTCTTATGTATACAAAGGCCAAGAAATTTCCTCAGAAAAAGTGGGTGATATCTGCAGGGAGGATTTACTGTAGTTCACAAAGAATCAGAGATCAATTTTGAATTGATCTTTAACACTAAAGAATTGTGAAACTGCCAGATGGGTTGCTAACCTCTTACAAAAAATGTTTTGAGAGTTAGGGTGAGGATAGGCTGTTACAACTTTTACAACAAATATGAATATTATCCTATAGAATAGAAAGATTCCTGATAGTTGGAAAGAGGCTAATATAATATTAATACCTAAAGAGGGACAAGATTTGATTTAATGAGAAACTATTTACAAGGCAGTCTCTGAGATTTGGACACAATTGAATAGAATAAGAAGAAAGGCGAATATATTTTATTAAAATAATATTTATTATGTTAACTGTTTATTATGACTTTGGATGATAGGTTGAAGATAAGTTTACAGGATTTTATTCATGAATATCAATACTTTTTTTTAACTTAAAAGACTACTATAAGTAAATAGAAAAGATTGGATTATTTTGAAATAACTGTAGAAACATAATGAAAAACAAGGAGCATTCAATTTGATATTCTTAGATGAAGAGAAGGTCTTTGACAATTTGAATTTGACACCCCCCCCCCCCCAGTTCTGGGACATATGAGCCTTAACTTTATCAAATGGCTGGTTTCTGATCATCAAACTGTTGTATGAACTGTAATTTTCTGATAGGGTACACCATTGGCAGCAAAAGACTCCATGGTTTTTCACTATCGCCTCATGGTGGTCCATGTATGCAACTTGGGCTCTCTGATATTTATATTATTTTATGCAAGCATTTCTATTAATAATTTAAAACAAAAATACCTAAAATAAAATCCTACCTTTTTTGCAAAAACACAAAGAATAAAAGGGAAACAACAGCAAAAGATGGACATAAAAATGTGAATATACTGCTTTGCATGAATAGAGTAGAGAAGTAATCCTCATGCTTTAAATCAGGTTGTAACCCATCTTGTTTTGTTCGGAAAACACACGAGGTAGACCGGGTTCCAACAACAAATACTTTATTCTTGAACTAGTCAGTAAATAGGAACACTTGGCTGAAGCTGAGCCAGCTTTTTATACAGGCTGGCTTGCCTGCTTGTAGCCAATGGCAGTTGCTTAAATTTGCCGCCTTTCAGCAGCTCTTTGGATTGGTTCCTAGTGAACCAATCCAATCCTTAGTTTATTTGACCAATCAGGTTTGCAGATTTGGAGTCACCCACTTTACATATAGAACACCCCTCCCCTCTTAGTTCAGTCCTACCTGGTGACGTAGTCTCGCAGGTAGGCGGGGCTTTTCCAGACTCGACTTGACTTGCGCGGTTCATTCTTAGTGAAGTCTTCGACTTGTTCGGATGGGGCTGCCGTGTCGTGCGTTCTTCTCCCTGGAACCGTCTGGAAGGGTGAGTCAGCCATTTTACCGCCGCCTGAGTTTCTTAGGCTGGCGGTTTTGCCGCTCCCTCCCGTTTCTTCCGGGCAGGTCGAGCTGGCCTGGCTGGCCCCTTCCCATGGGCTCTTCACGCAAGTCTCTCCAAACAGTGAGTCTTTTATTTGCTCTTTTTGATTATATGTTTCATTGGTTTTGGTTTTAAACAGTTCTTTATTTACTTCTCGCCTTTCCCCCCTCCACCTTGGTTTGCAATTCGTCGGTTTTGTCGGTGAATGGTTGTAAGTCTGTGGTTCTCTCTATAATTCGGGATCGAAGCTGGTCTATGTGCTGCTTCCATTCCCTGCCATCCTCTATTATTAATCGGTAGGATTTGGGGCCTGTGATTTGGGTAATCTGTCCTGGTAGCCATACCGGGTCCCCGGTGAAGTTTTTAGCGTATACTAAATCGCCTATTTCGAATTGTCTAAGCCGTGTCGAGGAGTCAGGGAGGTTTTCTGGAGTAAAATTTGGGTGTAACCTATCAAGGTGTGATCTTAACTTTCGCCCCATAAGTAATTCTGCTGGGGATTTGTTGGTTATGGTACTGGGCGTTATGTGCTGGAGTGTGAGCAAACGGTTTACTTTCTGTTGGACATCTCCAGCGTCCATTCTTTCTAAACCTTCTTTAGTAAACCGGACCATTCTCTCAGCCCTGCCGTTCGCAGCCGGGTGAGCCGACGCGGTTAGGGCATGTCTTATACCTAGGGAGGCTAGGTATTGCTCAAATTGTATGCTGGTTAGCTGTGGCCCATTATCTGAGACAAGAACGTCCGGTATGCCATGGGTGGCAAAAAAGTTGTCCAGCTTTTTAATTACAGTTTCTGTTGTCGTTGATGGCATAACTTTTACTTCAAGCCAATTCGAATAGGCATCAACGACAATCAGAAAGGTATGCCCCTTGGTAGGACCCGCGAAATCAATGTGTATTCTTGACCAAGGTCCCCCAGGGGTTTCCCAGTCCTTAACGGGTGCTTTTGGTGGGGACGGTCTAATTCCCTGGCATTTGTTGCATGAGCTTACTCAATACTCTATGTCCTTATCAATACTCGGCCACCAAACATAACTTCTAGCAAGGCTTTTCATCTTAACCATTCCCGGGTGCCCTTCATGTAACAACCTAAGTACCCTGGGTTGTAATTTGGCAGGAATTACCACCCGATCACCCCACAACAAACACCCCTTTTGGATTGAAAGTTCAGTCTGTCTGGACCGGAAAGGTTTAAAGTTTTCAGTTTTTTGATTCTCCGGCCAGCCTTTACCTACCCAGCTAAGAACGCGGGCAGTCAATGAGTCTTTCGCGGTGGCTCTAGCGACATCATAAGCTGATATGGGTAGATCGGGGCAA
This sequence comes from Laticauda colubrina, assembly GCA_015471245.1. Classification (NCBI taxonomy): domain Eukaryota; kingdom Metazoa; phylum Chordata; class Lepidosauria; order Squamata; family Elapidae; genus Laticauda; species Laticauda colubrina. The sequence goes on from BLBF01000051.1 coordinate 5,331,309, forward strand.
GTCTCAATTTGTAGTGTTGTCATCGCTGGTGCCGGGTCTTCGTCGGTTGCTGGTAAGGGTGCTCCACATGGGAAATTTGTTTCCCTGGGCGATATGTCAGAGTGTAGGAATAAGCTGCTAGGAACTCTGACCATCTAGTCATTCTTGGGGACAGTATATTAGGTGTTGGCTTGTTTCCCGCCAAAATCCCCATCAGCGGTTTGTGGTCTGTTGTGATTTGAAAAGTCCGCCCGTATAAGTACTCGTGGAAGTGTTTTACTCCAGCGACAATTGCTAGAGCTTCCCTGTCCAATTGGCTGTAATTCCGCTCGGTTTTGGATAGAGTCCTAGAGTAATATGCGATGGGTGCTTCTCTGCCATCAGGTAGTTGGTGGCTCAGGATGGCACCTACTCCGTATGGTGAGGCGTCGCAGGTCACTCTTAATGGTAGTGTGTTGCTAAATTGGATGAGTACGTTTGTTGATGTTAGCAAGCTTTTAATATTTTGGAAGGCTTTCTTTTCTTTGTAACCCCAAGTCCAAGTTGCCTTCTTGTCTAAAAGACGGTGTAACGGTTCTGCTATAGTGGCCTTGTTTGGCAGGAACACATTATAGAAATTAATCAGTCCTAAAAATGCTTGTAGTTCGGTTTTATTTCTTGGTTCAGGTGCGTCTTTGATTGCTTTAACTTTTTTGTCTGTAGGGTGGATACCCTCTCCGTCTATTGAGTAGCCCAGGAATTCGACGCTATTCTTAATTAAACAGCACTTTTCTCTTTTTACCTTGAGGCCAGATTCCCTAAACTTAGTTAATACTTCTTTGAGTCTTTTCCTTAATTGAGTTTCATCTCTGGCCGAGATTAGGACGTCGTCAAAATAGGGAACAACTCCTTGTATGCCATTTAGGAGGCGTTCCATCAGACTCTGGAAAACGCCAGGGGCCACGCTTACTCCAAATTGGAGCCGGTGACATTTGAATGCGCCCTTATGGGTGACTATAGTCTGTGCTTCTTCTGTTTCTGGGTCCACTAGGAGTTGTTGATAGGCTTGTGCCAAGTCGAGTTTAGCAAAAACTTTGCCCTTTCCCAGGGAGTGAAGCAAATGCTGGACTACTGGCACTGGGTATGCGCTTGGTTGTAATGCGTGGTTCAGGGTAGCCTTATAGTCACCACAGATTCTAACGGACCTGTCGGGTTTGACCGGTGTGACTATAGGTGTTTCCCACTTGGCATGGTCCACAGGTTCTAACACCCTTTGGGCTATTAATTTGTCCAGCTGTTCCTCTATTTTTGCCTTTCGTGCAAAAGGAACTCGCCTGGCTTTTATTCTTCGTGGGGCTATTTGGGGGTTTAGATTGAAAGAAATGGGATTTCCCCAATACTTGCCAAGTGAGCCTTCAAAAATGTCCTGGAATTCTAGGATGAGGTCGTCTTCCCAGCCGGTTGTAGTCACTCGATCGATCCCAGTCATCCCAATGCCCAATGGCGTGAACCATTCGATGCCCAGAAGGCTTGGTCTGTCTTGGTCGACTATGGTCAGTGGTAGCACCTTGACGTGTTGTTTGTAGGCGACTCGGAATTGTCCCATGCCTACCACAGGGATTTGGTTTCCCTGATAGTCCTTGAGGGTTAGGTGCTGCTTCTTCAATTCTTTGGGTTTGATACCTGGGACTAGCTGTCTTATTGTGTCCCACGATACCATGGAGAGAAAAGACCCCGAGTCCACTTCCATCTTGCAGTGTTTTCCTTCGATTTTTACAATAACTTTAATTTTCTTCCCACTTTCCGTCTGAGCGCTCTTTATAATGACAGTTTGGTGTGTATTGGCTCGCTTCTCTTGTTGCCACTTTCTCTCAGCTCGTTTAGGCTCCGCTCGTGTTGGGGAATTTCTGCGTCTCGTTGGGCTGTAGCATTTTTTGTTCCTGCAGACTTTCTCGATGTGTCCTCGTTTCTTGCAATGCCGGCAGATGGCATCGAGAAATCTGCATTCGGCTCGGGGATGGTTTCCTCCGCAGCCAGCGCACTCCCACCAATTTCTTCTTTTGCGCTCTTTTCTGTTTGTGAGTAAACGGTGGACTTCGTCGTCTTCTTCGCTCGATTCAGTTGTTTCGCCCGACTCTTCATAGTGGGTTGTGGTGGCAGGCTGCTTTCTGTCTTTGGTTGGTGTTTCTTCGCTGTGTGTGTTCATCTTTTCCATGGCTACAGCAGATTTTTTCGCAGCTTCAGCGGCTATGGCTTCCGCGATGGCTTCGGTAATGGTGATGTTGGGCTTGTTGAGTAATTTACTCTGTGTGGTCAAGTCTCTCAGGCCCAACACCACGCGATCCCTCATTGCTACGTCAATGTTCAAAAATTCACATTCACCCCCTAATTGTCTAAGGGCAGCGATGAAATTGCTGATGGTCTCTCCCTCTCTCTGGTCTCTGCGGTAAAATTCGTGTCGCTTTATTAAGTTTGACACCATCGGAGCGTAGTGTGCTTTGAGGACTCTTTGCAATTCTGTCCACGTTAGTTGTTTAACATCTCGGGGCTTCGCAAGGGCCTTTGCCATCTTGAAAACTGTTGGCCCGCAGTGCATCAGGAATACAGCTCTCTTGCGTTGCTCTGAAATGTCTTCCATTTCATTGCTCTCCAAATACATCTGGAAGCGATCAGCATAGGAATCCCAATCCTCTTCGTTGGGATTGAAGGGTGCGGGCGGTGCGTTGTTTCCAGACATCTTGGTTGTCATCTGGACTTCTTATCACCGCGTGCAGGTTTTTCCGTTCAGGACGATCCCACCTTCGTCGCCAGTGTTTTGTTCGGGAAACACATGAGGTAGACCGGGTTCCAACAACAAATACTTTATTCTTGAACTAGTCAGTAAATAGGAACACTTGGCTGAAGCTGAGGCCAGCCTTTTATACAGGCTGGCTTGCCTGCTTGTAGCCAATGGCAGTTGCTTAAATTTGCCGCCTTTTAGCAGCTCCTTTGATTGTTCCTAGTGAACCAATCCAATGCTTAGTTTATTTGACCAATCAGGTTTTCAGATTTGGAGTCACCCGCTTTACATATAGAACACATCTCATCCTAACTGCGATTGGTATATTACTCAGTTGTAAATGGTTACTTTCTGGTGTTTCCTCTCCATTGGATTTACACTAGGCAAACTTCCACATAAATATTTCCTACATTTACTTTCAAATGTAGAAATATCCTCTGTACAGTAGAATGAATGACTTCTGTAACAAAGATAAAACGTTTTTAAAAAGAGAAAGATAAGGTTATCATGTTATACAGGTAGTCCCTGAGTAGTTCCCTGTTTAGCAATTGTTTATATTTATGATTATGCTAACGAAGTAGCTTTTTGACCAGTTCTTGAACTTTAGGCCATTGCAGGCTCCACACCATTTGCCATATGATCACCATTTGCAAACCTCACAAACAGCTTTCAACAACCATATCACTTAATTGCAGTCATTAAGTGAGTCTTAATTGCAGTCATTTAGTAAGAACTATCTGTATCCACCAATCCATGTGAGAATATGCCACAGCTTCCTGGGGATAAAATTGTATATAATATATTGTTTCTAGGCTCCAGTTGTTATAAAAGATAAATTAGAAATATTCTCCATATTGAAGAGAGGGAATGGAAGAAGCAAAAGCAGAAGCTGAAACAACCATCTCTCTGGAGTAGAATAAATAAGTCCTGAGATCTCTTCCAATGTGATATTGTGATCTCACAAGCTATGTTTGCTACTTTTCCAATTATATCTTCCAATTATATTTTAACTACAATTTCCAAATAGATAATGGGAGAGTGTTTTCAAGCCTTTGGGAACTGCAGGGACAAGGGCAATCCATGCCAACAGCTTCTAATACCTTTTATCTCCCCTGCCTTTTTCCATTGCCAAGGCGAAGAGTTTGGCTTCATCTTAGTTGCTAATTGGTTTAGGAACTTCAAGATGAAGGAACTATTGCTCCATACTTGCAAGGGGACTGGATTTTACGTAGTTTTTGAATTCTTCACTTCCAGTATCCCTTGGACAAATCAGAAAGACCAATCTGAGTCACAGGTGTAGCATTGTTGTAAGAGAGAATCTGAAAAAAAATTCAGGTTCCCTCAGGAGACTTTAAAGGTTCATGGCTGCAATGAAATTATGGCTTAGCATAAATGCATACTGTATGAGGAAAAAAAAAACCATCATTAAGTAAATCTGTGGAGTCCTTGGTGCTCTCAGGTCATCCTGAGCTTCAGATATATCCTTCTGTTGAGTAAATCTTGGTTAGCTTAGTACAATGGTGAACATAGCTATGTTACTGTCTTCCTCACTGTATCTGAAAGGTGAGCATTAGAATATAATAACCGGAATTCATATTCTTTTAGTAGCTTTATAAGAGACGGAAAATTGGCAGGCCAAATATTGAATGAACTGTGATGACCATATCCTGCTAAGCCATAAATCAGACTGACAAATGACATTGGCTGGGTTTGTATAGTTTGAACTGTAGAAAAAAATAATTCATCTATGAGTGCACTATGGGAGTTCTATTATGAATGAAAATGATAATCGGAGCCCATAGATTAAATAGAACGAGTCTTGTTATTCTGTTATGACTTTGATACCACTTAAAAATGTTTTAACTTATAGGAGGTGGTTATGGTTATTCCCAAAGACTTTTTCATGGGGTTACGATAGCAAGAACTAAAACAAATTCGTCAGCTTTGTATTTTAACATCCTTGATAAGGGAGGGAAGCAATATGATGGAATATGGAAGAGAGGGACACCCAGATCTTGGATCAGCCTTGCTCAAGGTGCCTTCTCCAGTTTGAAAAGCCAGAAATAAATGGGCAGATTATTAAGGGAATTGTACATTTTATCTTGAAGAAGAGTGGAGTGAGATTGCTTTGTTACTAAAGCCCAACACAGAGAGGTAGGATTCAATTTTTTTAACAACCGCTTCTGTGGGTGTGGTTAGTTGGTGGGTGTGGCTTGGTGGTCATGTTATTGGCTGGGTATGGCCAACTCAATATCACTCACATTGAGGCATGCATCTCCTTGTCTCAAGACTGTGGGGATGCTGTAACAGTCATACGTGTGAAAAATGGTCATAAGTCAATTTTTTCAGTGCCATTGTAATTTTGAATAGTCACTCCACACCAGCAAAGTACCAGCAAAAGAGGGGAAAAAACTCCAGAGAAGTTCCTGAGACAGGAAGTCTAGTCCTGCCAAGAATGTAATAAGGGTTAATGGAAAGGCAGTTTCTGTAAGCAACACCAGTATGTTTCCTTCCTGCCTTCCTTACAGGATTAGGCCAGTAATTTCTTCTAACAACCAGTTCTCCAAACTGCTTAGACTATTAACAACCGGTTCTAGTGAATAGGTGCGAACTGGTAGAATCCCACCCCCGCCAACACATCCTGGAGAATATCCCTGTCCACCTCACCCCACATCCTGCAGGAGGGAACACCTGAGCAACCACTATGTTATTCTTGATTTTCTCTCCACATATCATTTCCTTGGCCTTCTGGGAGAATGTGTGGCTTGTGTCATGGGACTCCAAGGCTCTCACACTGCACAGCCTTTGTTTCAGAGAAGCACCCTTTCTTATAAGAAACCAGATTGGAAGCTCTGCAGAGAAATTGCACTTTCTGTCTCTTTCTAGCCTCTTCACCTATCAAAACACTAAGTAAAAAAATGCTTTCTCTACTCCCACAATTTCCTGTCCACATAAAGGAAGGCATGAGTCAAACCTGAAATGTGCGATGTTTAACCACAGTTTTAACCTGCTGTGTCATGTGAACCAGCGGAAATAATTTTTAAGTTAGTTTTATTAAAGAAAATACATCATATTAAGAACGCAATTATGTAGATTTTTAAAAAACCCTAGATCAGCTAATGGTATAATGACTTAAAACACATAAAATAAGTCGTTGTAGGAAATGACCAAATTAAATCTGAAGGAGAAATCAAACATGCCATCAGTCATGAGTCTTTTTGCATCCATAAATGATCTAAGTCCATCCTACCCTGAATTCCTGTAATTCTTTATCTAGTGCCATTTGCTTTGACCGTTAGTGGTTTCAAATTCTTGTAGAGAGCTTAAACTTACAATAAAAATCTTTACACTCATTTGAGTGTGCACTCCTGATTTCTCTAATGCTTGACATAATCTGAACTTCTCTTCATCAAAATTTTTCACAGATTCTGGAATACCCAATTTGTGGCTTCATATTCCAGAGCTGCAGCAATAGTGGATGAGCCAGACTTTTGCTCTACCACTGTGGGAACCTGTGGCACACATGCTACTGATGGCACCCAGAGTCCTCTCTGTGGGCAAGCACGCCATTGCCCCAGCTCAACTCTACCGTGCATGCGTGTACACCTCCCACTGGCTAGCTGGTCTTTGGGCTTCTGTTGTGCATGTGCAGGGGTGGGGTGCACAGGGCAGGGCAAATACATGGGATGCACATACACACTTTTGGCACTTGATGCCAAAAAGGTTCACCATCATTGCTCTATCAGCAAATGCCAAGACAGTATTGAAGATGAAATCAAGAATCTTGCAGCCAATATTCAACAAATGATTCAACAAATGCAGTCCTGACCCAACAATGGATTCCTTTGCAACTACCTGCTCCAACTGCCTAGGCACAACTTCCAATTCTTGCCATGCTCATCTCCAAGACTCCCAGTTGCATATGGCAGAGATTCACTGGAGAGTCTGATAAGGTAAGAACATTCCTAGCCCAGTGCAATGTGTTCATTGGTACTCGACCTAGGGAGTTTCTAACTGACAGATCAAGAGTCTCCTTCATCCTTAAGGCCCTGTCACACTGGCCGACGGATGCAAAACGTTAGTAAAAAGGACACAGCGGACGAGAAAAATGTTCCATCCATTGTTATCCGCTCTCAAAAGGGGCAAAAATTTGCATAACCAGAGCGGATAACATGGAAAGGAACGGACGGGGGGAGGATGAAGGGCGGATGGAAAGCGGATGCGGAACAGAAGCCTAGCGGATGGAAGCAGATGGGAGCGGATGGCACATCCGCTAGGCTTCCGTGGGGCTGCAGCAAAGCGGACGCGGAATGGATACAGCGGATGCAGAACGGACACCCAGCGGATAAAGCGGATGCACAGTGGAAGCCTAGCGGATGAAGCGGATGCAGAGCAGAAGCCTAGCAAATGCACAGTGGAAGCCTAGCGGATGCCAAGCGTTCACTGCACATGCGGGGAGGATGCATTGCGTCAGCCCCACGGATATAAAGGGAGGCAGCTCAAAAGCAGGTCACCATTCAGAGGAAAGACCTGCTTCCAGACACATCAAGTGCCTTGCCAGCCTGCCCTGCATGCCTGCCTGCTGTCAGTCTTGCTGCCTGCCATCCTGCCAGCCTCCCTGCCAGCCTTGCTGTCTGCCTGCCTGCCTGCCTGCCAGTCTGCCTGCCAGCTTTGGTGCCTGCCTTCCTGTCAGCCTTCCTGCCAGCCTTCCTGCCAGCCTGTCTGCCAGCCTTGCTGCCTGCCTTCCTGCCAGCCTGCCTGCCAGCTTGCCTGCCTGCCTGCCTGCCAGCCTTGCTGCCAGCCAGCAACCCCAAAACCATGGGGAAGAAGAGAAAGCCTCAGCCATCTGCTGCCAGCCCTGACAAGAGAGACAGGGCCACCCTCCCACCCCCTGGCCCTCACTCTGCTTCTGCTGGGGCTTCTGTAGCACGGGCTCGCTCTTCTGCGGCTGGGGCTTCTGCTGCTTCTGCTTCTGGAGGAGCTGACGATGCTGCTTATGGCGGTGGTGCTTCTGCTCGTGCTTACTCTGCTGATGCTGCTTCTGGCGGTGGTGCTTCTGCTGGTGCTTACTCTGCTGTAGCTGCTCCTCGTACTGCTGGTCCTGCTGGTCCTGCTGGTCCTGCTGGTCCTGCTCATACTCTTGGTCTTGCTCGTGCTGCTCGTGCTCCTGGTCTTGCTTGTCTTGCTTGTCCTGCTGGTGCTGCTGATGATCCTACTGGTGCTGCTGCTGCTGCTGCTGATGATGATGATCCTGCTGCTGCTGCTGCTGCTGGTGGTGTGGAGGAGCATCCCCTCTGATGAGGGCCCATCTGGTCCTGCCAAAGGGAGGAAGAGGCATATGCGAGAACGGGAGAGGAGGCAATACTCCATTGAGGAGGAACACGAGGATGAGGTGCTGGAGTGGCTGAGAGAGAATGACTATCTATGGCAGAAGGGACACAGGCTCTACAGGGACACCAAAACGAAGCAGGCTGCTTGGAGAGAGAAGGGGGAGAGTCTGGGCTACGCTTCGGAGGTGCTCCTCGGCTGGTGGAAGCACATGTACACCTGGTATGGGAAGCTGCACCTCAAGAAATCTGGCCAGGCCACGGTCAAGCTGACAGACAGAGAGACCTACGTCATGGCCAGGTGCAGCTTCCTGGAGGGTGAGATCCGCCACCGAGGAGCAGCCCCTCTCACAACCCTCTCCCTCCGGCAGCCTGCTGAGAGCCAGTCCTCTTCCAGCCGAGAGTCAGCTCCTGTTTCCAGGCAGGTTTCTGTGGAGCGTCCCATGGCGGAGAATGCGTGGACAGTTTTAACCGTGGCGGAGCGTGTGGAGGACTCCCTGGCGCAGTGGGAGAAAGGAGACAGCACTTCCACCACAGTCCTACCTGCATCCACCCCCAGCTCCACCTCCACAGAAAGGCAGAGAGCCAGACAGGAGGGGCAGAGCCACACTGTCCTGCTGGAGATCAGGGACACCATCTGGAGCAGCATAGATCTCCTCTCTCAGCTGGTCCACACCGACTCCTCATCCTCCAACTCTTCCTCACCTATGTGAACCAGACCCTCACGGACATGGCGGAACCCCAGTACCAGGTGGTGAAGGACCGGATCACCAAGTTGCTTCACAACCCTCCAGATCCAGAGGAACCTGCTCCCACGCAGTCCAGGTCTCCACCCCAGGTGATGTCACTCCGATTCCAAGGCTTTCCACAGGCCCTCACCTACCAGGGCTACGGCTACCAGGAGGTCCAGCAGCACAGGCAGCAGCCCTTCCCAGTCCAGGCACAGGCTCATTGGACGCCACCGTTGCCATCGGTTCCACTGATGCCACCGATGCCACCCACGCCACTGATGCCACCCATGACACCGATGCCACCCACGCCATCGATGCCACCCACGCCAGTCCTCACCCAGCTGCAGACCAGACAGCCCCACTACACTGCTCCTTCCTCCACCCCATAGCCAAGCCCGGCCTCAGTACATCTGTCGTCGGTATTGGGACTGACACCTCATGGCATGGAGGAAGGAGCTCTCAACATCACGGGGCTGAGCCAGCTGTCTGAGAGCTTCCTCAACACACCGTCACCTGTTGCCCTCTCGGGGCCAAGCACCCCAGTGGAGCTTCAGACCAGCACTCCAGCAGCAGCCACCTCCACAGCACCTGGACCCTTCACCCCTGAGACTGGGCACACCTCCGAGTGACTGATAAGAGTGCCACAGACTGGGTGGCTACCTGTAGACTTTATTTGGACACTTGACTTGGGTCATTTTTCTTTTACAGCTTGTTATTAATAAAGATTATCTTTGCTTCACACACTTGCCTCATTTATTTTATTAAATAAAGTTTTGGTGGAAACTTTTAGAAATGGTTTAAGCCTTTGCATGCTTGTGGGATGGGTAAGGATAGCAGTGGGTTGGGCAGGGATACCTTTGGGATGGGTAATAGCTGTGGGATGGGCAGGGATACCTGTGGGATGGGCAGGGATACCTATGGGTAATAGCTGTAGGATAGATAAACCTCCAGTGCAAGCATAGTGGGACTGTATGGTCCACCCTCCCAGGTGCCACACCTATGGCCCTTTATTATCAATAATAATGTAATCATTGATCCACACATGTCAACATAAACACAACTCTTTATTAAATGCCCTGTTCATTGTAGGCCCACCCAACATACATGGCCCAATCTCATCCATGTGATGAGACTGGCTGAAGGAAGCATCCATTAATCATCTACCATCCTGTCTTGCCACTCCACTGCTCCAGCTGGGGAGTTGCACCAGTTTTTCAGGAGGTTGCGCTGCTTCTTCCCTTCACGTGAGGCTCTGTTGGGGCCTTGCACATCCTCAGTGTCTATCAGGTTTTGCCCTTGCCTCCATTCCCCAGGCTCCATGTCCCCATTGCCTTGTTGGAGGTCCACGAGCCTGTTCTGCAAGACTGGGTAGCGGGTGCGCATGAGATTGTGCAGGATGCAGCAAGCTTCCACGATCCTCCTTATGGTCTCTGGGTGATCCTGCATGGTGGTGAGAAGTACCTGGAACCTGTTGGCCAGGATGCCAAAGGCGTTCTCCACCACCTGCCTTGCCCTGGACAGCCTGTAATTGAAGATCTTCTCTTCACGGGTGAGGCATCTGGAGTTGTAGGGCTTCATGAGGTAGGTTCTGAGGGAGAAGGCGTCATCCCCCATGATGAAGTAGGGCACATCTTGCGTGTCGTTGGGCAGGGGGTCTGGATCTGGGAAGCCCATGATGAGGTTGCATTCCAGCCCCTCCTTGAGATGACTGGCATTGTATACCTGGGCATCTGAACATGAGCCGTTGCCTGAAGCATCGATGTACATGAACTTATTGTCAGCATTGACCATGGAGAAGAGGACGATGCTGAAGAAGCCCTTGTAGTTGAAATAAGTGGACCCCGACTTGGCTGGTGCTTTGCAGGCCATGTGCTTGCCATCTATGGCTCCAACGGTGTGTGGGAAGTTCCACCTCTGATACCACTGCTCTGCAAATTTCTTCCATCCTTCTTCAGTGGAGGAGCTCCTCCATGTATTCTTCAATGATGGCCTGCACCACTTCTCTGACCACAATGCTGATGGTGTTGTGTGGCACCCTCCAGCCGTACTGCATGCTCCTGTAGGTGGTTCCTGAGGCCAGGTGGCGCAGAGTCAGTGCCACCTTGAGCCCAGGGTCCAGGCTGGGGCAGAAGTTGGTGCTCTGCTTGGTCAACCTGGGTGTCAGCCGCTGCACAACTTCGTCAAACATGGCTGGAGGCATCCTCATGAAGTTCTGGAATGCACGAGGGTCTTCGTTCCTGAGCTCCACCATCAGCTTATTATACAGTTCGTACTCTGCTCTTCTCCCAATCCATCTTTGGACCCAGACGCTTCTTGGCCGCCTCCTTTTCTTCCCGTAGTAGAGTTCACAGAGCCTGTAGATGGCTTTGCACTGTTGCAGAACGATGGTGGCTACCAAAAGGAGTTTGTTACGATCCAAGGTGGACATGACTGGATGCTGTGGAAGAGCAAGAGGCAGATGAAGGCTGCAGAGGTCTGCACAGCAGGGCTGTTGGTCTGAAAGTGAGATGCAGGTGAGTTGCTCCCCCTTTTTATAGGCAATATAGATTTCCCCCTATGTGTCCTTTTGCATCCTCTAGGCATCCTCTAGACATCCTTAATATCCGAGATAGGTCCCCTCTGTGAACGTTTTTTCCATTTTAAATGCTTACTTTGTGTGCTGCATCCGCTTTCATCCTTTCTCTGTCCGTGCTACTAACACTGCGCGTCCGTTCCGCGTCCGTTCCGCGTCCGTTCCACTTCCTCCCTGTGTCCACTTTCCTCTGGAGCGGATTTTAGTTGTGCGGATGCGCAGCGGATGCCTAGCAGATGTACCGGACGTGTAACGGATGCCGACGGATGAAGAACGGATGTCCCCCGTATGCCTAGTGGATGCAGAATGGACGCGTTGGATACATTTTCTGCTCAAAAATTTTGAGCAGCTCAAAACCTTTTGAGCAGATGAAATGTCAATAGATGGATGCTGGACGGATAGAGAGGAAGCAAAATGGAGGCAGTGAGTACAGAATGGAAGCATCGCATTAACCAATGGATGGCAAGTGTTTTTCTCCATTTTACATCCTCTTTCCATCCGTTGGTGCAGTGTGACAGGGGCTTTAGTCTTTTAATCAACTCTACTGACAAATGGGGGTTTTCATTCATTGAAACCAATGATCCTATTCTGGATAGTTTCCCAAACTTCCTCACTAGGTTTAGAGAACAGTGGAGACCCTATTTAGATAGAAACTGCTGAACAATGCATCTTCTCTCAACTGTTTACAAGACCTCTACCCAGCCATTATAACAGTTGAATCTCACAGAATGTAGAACATTTTTCAGCAGCCTCAACCAGTCACTTCCAAAGCGGACTCCTCCTGTCACTATCCCTAGCCTCAAAGGCCCCCTTGAATTTGGATGCTGAAGACTACTGGAAAGAGACAAGCCCAAGGAGCATAAGAATGGCAACAGCACAGAAAGATCACCATTTGTTTCTATTGCGGAGAGCCTAGCCACATGGTCAAGAATTGCCTTCCTAACCTCCCAGGAGAGGCAATGTCTCCATTATTCACAGTTTCTTTGATAAGCCCCAAAGTCAAGGAAATGAGAAACCCACCCCCATGAGTTCACTGGGGGAAGGGCAGTCCAGTGTTGAGGTTCAATTTTTTTTAATACTGGTTCTGTGGGCGTGGCTTGGTGTGCGTGGCAGGGGAAGGATACTGTAAAACCTCCAGTCAGAGGTGATTATTTGCCAGTTCTCCGAACAACTCGAAATGTCCACTACTGGTGCTCCAGAACTGGTCCGAACCTGCTGGATACCACCTCTGAAGGGCATCCAAGTGTTCCATATTAGCATTCTTGGAATACCCTCATCTGATTGGTCAAGACAGACTGCACTGTGATTGGACGGAAGAACGATGGTGATTGGTCAGTAAAGAATCTACCGCAATTGGTCGTGCCGATCACGGGAGATTCAGAACGCTGTCATTGGGTAAGAGCTGCCGGCAAGCTCTATAAGAAGGGCTGCCATGGCTTGCAGGTCCAGCACAGATCTATACCTTTCAATAAAGAGCTAAAGTTATGCTGGTCTTGAGTCTCTTTTTCCCATGCTTCTACACTGGCGACGAAGGTGGGATCCTGAGACAAAGAGACCAGTTGGGCACGTGGCAACCGAGCTGAACAACCGACGAGATGGCTGGCAGCAACTCACCACCCGCACCATTCAACCAGGCAATCAAGGACTGGGAATCATACATCGATCAATTCCTCATGTTCCTCGAGAGCAAAAACTTGAAAGATGCAAATGTCCACAGGAAGAGAGATGTGTTCCTGACCCACTGCGGGCCCACTGTATTCAAGATGGCCAAAGCGTTGGCCAAGCCAGAAGACATGAAAGAGATGGTATGGCCAGACCTAGACCGGCTACTCTGAAACCTCTATGCCCCGGCCGTTCCCAACCTGATCCGGAGACATGAATTCTACCGTCAGGATCAGAAGGACGGAGAGAGCATCGGGGACTTCGTGGCAGCCCTAAGAAACATCGGAGGTGTGTGTGGTTTCTCCAACATGGACGCGGCTCTGAGAGACCGCATGGTCCTCGGTTTCAGAGATCCCATACTCCAGAGCAGACTAATGGCTCAGGCGGACATTACGGTTATTGAGGCCATCGCTGAAGCCACCACAGCTGAGGCCATGAAGAAATCAGCGGTCAAGATGCGACAAATGAATGCAAGGGACTTTGGAGACCAACTCATTACCAGAGAAAAGAACCGAGGTTAGTCACAAAGTCACAACAGCACACCACAAGGACGTTGAGTCCCCCCCCAATACTGAAGATGAAGAGGAGGAGATCCACAGATTGCAAGGAGAGAGAGACTGACGGTCGTAAGTTGGGCTTTCAGTGCGCTGGATGCGGCAGCGACCACCCCCGCTCGGAGTGCCAGTTCTTAGACGCCATTTGCCGGTACTGTGAGAAATGGGGGCACATCGCCAAGGTCTGCTGAAACAAACGAAACTACAGCCTGAGACGACACAACAACACGCCCCCCAGGAACCGGGACAAACATACAGAGAACCGTTGGAGCCACGAGAGTTGAAGCAAGCAGCTCGGCGAAGCCCGATGGAGAGAAGAGACACACCAAACAATCACCATCAGGCACTCAGAAAACTCCGATGCAAGAAAGGTGCACGTGCAGGTCAGCATCGAAGGCAGGCCATGCAAAATGGAAGTGGATTCCATATCCTACCTCTCCATGGTATCAGGGGACACGATTAAGAGGTTAGTGCCCAGCTTACAAAAACGAGAGCTGGAGAGTCAAAAACTAACCATCAAAGACTACCAGGGGAACCGGATTCCCGTGATAGGAATTGGACACTTCCATGTTATGTTCAAAAAGCATGGAAAAGTACTTCCACTAACAATCGTGGACAGAGACCGCCCAAGCCTGTTGGGACTGGAATGGTTCGCGCCATTAGAAATCGAGGTGACAGGCATCAACTACGTCGAGGAAACAGACTGGGAGGAGGATCTCATGAAGGAATTCCAAGAAGTTTTTGATGGACAATTAGGCAAGTGCCGGGGGTCCCCAATATCATTTAATGTGAACCCCAATATTGCCCCAATCCATCTTAAATCAAGACGAGTCCCCTTCACGCTCAAGCCTAAAATAGATGAGCAACTAGACAAGCTCATCGCACAAAGGGTCCTGGAGCCAATAGATCACGCACGCTGGGAGACCCCAGTAGTCACCACAATAAAACCAGACAGGCCAGTAAGAATTTGTGGAGACTACAAGGCAACCCTAAATAATGCACTGCAACAGAGTGCATACCCAGTTCCGGTAGTACAGCCCTCCTACACTCACTTGGGGAGGAAAAGTCTTCACGACGCTCGGCCTGGCGCAGGCATACCAGCAGCTGCCAGTCGATGCCGAGGCTGCGGAAGCGCAAACCATCGTGACCCACAGGGGGGCTTTCCGGTGCAAAAGACTCCAATTCGGAGTCAGCGTGGCACCAGGGGTGTTCCAAAGCTTAATGGAATGATTACTGCAAGGCATTAAAGGAGTCGTGCCATATTTCGATGATGTCTTGGCAGCAGCCAAAAACAAACGCCAATTGGGAAGCCGCCTCAAGGAAGTCCTGCAGAAATTTAAAAACGCAGGACTAAAAGTTAAAAAAGAAAAGTGCCAGCTATGCACTGAAAAAGTAGAGTTCCTGGGATACCTAGTGGATAAAGACGGAATTCACCCCACCAAAAAAAAGATTAAAGCAATAAAGGAAGCCCCAAGACCTCAAAATAAGGCAGAGTTATAGGCTTTTCTTGGACTAATCAATTTCTACAATGTCTTTTTGCCACAAAAGGCAACGACAGCGGAACCTCTGCATAGGTTACTCGACAAGACATCCACCTGGTCCTGGGGCAAGTGGGAAGAGGCCGCCTTTCAGAAAATAAAAGATCTCCTCACATCAGAATCAGTCCTCATCCAGTACAGCGAAACCCTACCACTAACGGTGACCTGAGACGCATCTCCATTCGGCATCGGAGCTATACTGAACCATACTCTGCCAGACGGGAGAGAAGCATCGATTGCATACTTCTCTAAGACATTATCAAAGGCAGAAATAAATTATAGCCAACTCGACAAGGAGGCACTAGCAGCGGTTACTGGCATGAAGCGGTTTCACGAATACCTGTACGGTAGGAACTTCAACCTTATCACTGATCACAAACCACTCCTGGGGATCTTGGCAGGGAACAAGGCCACCCCCAACATCCTGTCACCCCAGATGACAAGATGGTCCGAGTTCCTTGCCGCCTACAACTACCAGCTAATACATCGCCCCGGGAAAAGCATCTTGCACACCGATGCATTAAGCCGTTGCCCCCTGCCAGATCCAGAGAACAACCCCGCACCCACCACATCCACCCTACAAATAGAGACACTGCCCAACCTGCCAATGACCACATCAGATATTGCTAGAGAGACAATCAAAGACGGAAAACTGGCACGGGTTTTGAGCTGGGTGGAAAAAGGGTGGCCGGAAACAGAGAGCAGTGACCAGTTTAAAATATTCCGGAACCGACAGACTGAACTATTTTCCCAAAAGGGATGTATTTTATGGGGTGAAAGAGACACTACAAACATATTTTATGGTTCCAGACACACTACAAACAAGAATATTACATATGTTGCACGAAGGACACCCGGGCATTGTAAAGATGAAATCCCTAGCCAGAAGCTACGTTTGGTGGCTAGGGATAGACAAAACCATTGAAACATAGGTGGCAACATGTGACAAATGTCAAAGATCCAGACCAAACCCCTCCTCAACACCAACCCTTGAGTGGAAAAAACCCAGGGGCCCATGGTCAAGGTCCATATAGACTTTGTGGGACCCACAAAAGGGCACATCTTTTTAATCACAGTAGATGCTTTCTCCAACTGGTTGGAGGTAAGCCTGATGCAATCCACCATGACAAGAGCGGTTATAAAGAAACTAAACAAACTTTTTGCCACCCATGGCCTACCAGACTTGCTAGTATCCGACAATGGGCCAGAATTCATGGCATTGGCATTCGAACAATTTCTTGCTGAATGGGGCATATGGCATGCATTGACAGCGCCTGCTCATGCGGTGGCGAATGGACGGGTGGAACGAATGGTCAGATACACGAAAGACACTTTAGAAAAAATGGACACAGGGAGCATACACAAGAAAATAAATAACTATTAACAACACAACACATAAAACCAAGTGCTAAAACCAATAAAAGCCCAGCAGAGCTACTGATGGGAAGAAAACTCTGATCCTATCTAGACAGACTGCACCCGACATACAATTCTGAAAAACCACCAGACTCATCCAGTCGGTACCATACATTTAATCCGGGAGACACTGTCTATTCCAAAAACTTTTCAGGAGACCCACTGTGGGTACCTGCAATAATAACCCAGGTGACAGGTCCCCGGTCATACCGACTGGAAACGGAGGATGGAAGGAATTGGAAATGACATATCGACCAAGTAAGATCACGAATAACTTCAAACAACGCTGAAAACACACAAACTCCACAAAAAGACATCAATAAAAAAACTAGAGGGGGGGGGGAGAAACCCCAAACAATTATCAAAAGGAAGGAGAAAATCCTCCTACGGCACAGCGGCAAACCGAACACGCCCAACTGACACAAACTGAGCAGTCAACCCATACACCAATAAATAAAAAAATAAACCAACAATACTTACTAACAAGTGAGGGCAGCAGAATGGAACCAGCAGAAGACGACCCACATGGAACCTCACCTGGAAGAAACAGCCAAGCCAGTTCAACCAGCCTGGAAAGACCGGCCGGGAACAGGGAAGCTGACAACTCAACCGAACCCAGTAGACTGGGTGGGAGTTGCAACGAAAGGCCTGACTCACCCTTCCAGGCGGTTCCATGCAGAAGAGTAGGAGCAACAAAGATCCCATCCAAATCGGCTGAAGACCACGCAACAACTGAGCTGCGCAGGTCAAGTAGGCAGGTTAAAAGTCCCGCCTACCTACGCAACTATGTCATGTAGGATGGACCAAACCAAGAGGGGAGGGGTGTTCCATATTAGCATTCTTGGAATACCCTCACCTGATTGGTCAAGACGGACTGCACTGTGATTGGATGGAAGAACGACGGTGATTGGTCAGTAAAGAATCTACCATGATTGGCCGTACTGATCGCGGGAGATTCAGAAGGATGTCATTGGGTAAGAGCCGCCAGCAAGCTCTATAAGAAGGGCTGCTGTGGCTCGCAGGTCCAGCACAGATCTATACCTTTCAATAAAGAGCTGAAGTTACGCTGGTCTTGAGTCTCTTTTTCCTATGCTTCTACACCAAGTACTGAATGGGACTCAATTATCTTCATGCTCAGGTACATTAATAAAAATTGATTCTATAATGACACTTCCCAATGCTCAGGAAACTCCATTCCTGTTTTGATAGATTCATGGGCAATTTCCAAGATCATAACTCGTCACAGTCTCTAGAAGATGCCCACAGTTCCTCTGAGGTCTTCATTGCCAGTGATAACTATTGATAGTTGAATTTTAAAAGCAGCCCCCCATTACTCACAGTAGTTCCTTTGAAATTAACAGTAAATCACCATCCTGAAGAGTTAACCCTTTATGTAGATGACCACATCAATCGTAGTTTGGGAACTTGGTTACAACACCATGACCCCCACTACTAAGTGAAAAATTGGGCTATTGCTTTTGATAGTCCTGAATGGCTTTCTCACTGCAATCGGCCTTCTGCAACCTCACACCAGTCCCTCTTCCCCAAAAGTTAAGGTTCCCAATCTGCCAAGGAAATATGCTGTATTTGCTGATCTTTTCGGGGAGAAAGAAACCTTAGCCATCCCATGCACTGAGATTGTGATTGTACCATAAACATGATCCTTGGCACCAAAATACTGAGAAGAGACAATACCAAATATCGACAACAGAAGTAAAAACTTTAAAACAATACTTGGACCTGAAGTTGTATAAGATCTCCCACCTTCTTCATACTCAAGAAGCAAGACCTCAGACTGCCCCCCCCAATGAGAGCTGTCCATAATTACAAAGCTTTGAATTCAATCATAGTAAAAGACCATTATCCATTGCCATTAATTCCAGACCTATTAGATAGACTGCAGAAAGCAACCATTTTTAGGAAACTGTGCCTCAACAATGCTTACAACCCCATTAGGTTCAAAGAAGGCCATGAATATTTAACTGCCTTTGACATTCGGCTGTCCCAGGGATGGCTTACTTCTTAGAGGAGCAACTTGCAGCCCAAGATCTTTTAAAACAGCAACTCAACCAAGTGAAATAGCCTTACAAGAAAGCAGCAGGTGTCCATTGGCAGGAACGGCCTCCAATAGTAATAGGAGATAAAGTTTGGCTCTCTACTAAGTTCTTGGCTGCTTCAAGCTCTTCCAAGAAGCTAGATGTTAAATTTGTGGGACCATTCAAAGTTGTTCAATAAATCAACCTTATAGCCTTCCACCTCCAATTACCCCCTTCAATGAAGGTGCATTCAGTGTTTCATCTAACATTATTTTTCAAAAATATTTCCCCAAGCACAATATAATCCCAGTGCTATCCTCCACTACCAATCATAGTTGAGGGAGAACCAGAAAATGAGGCTGAAGAAATCTTAGACCCTAGGAAACGAGGCAAAGGTATCTAGTACTTGATTAATTGGAAAGGTTACCCAATTGCAGATGGTTCCTGAGAAAATGCATGGCCTTCCAAATTTGGTCTTCAATTGCCAGGAAGGGGAGGAGAGGGAACCTCTAAGAATATAATGAACCACCAAGAACCACCATCTGACTCACCAGCTCCTTCAGAGGAAGGGGAGGTGGATTCCTTTGAGACCGCCTCACTTCTGCCCTTGTCAAGTTTCTAGGAAAACTCAGACTTTGAAGACACAATTCAGGAAGGAGAAAGTAGCACAGAAAAACTCATGAAAGAGAAAGGGGAGCAAGATGGAGGGATGGAAATGACCAGGCTGAGCACAGGGGAAGGGTCAAATACATCATCAGTCCCTTTGTGTCCACAAAAGTTCTAAGTCCAGCCCACCCTGATTCTTATCTATTGCCTATTTGCCTGTTTACATATTCATTTGAACTGCCTGGATCTCCTGATTTCCCTGGTGCTTGACAGTCCCTGATTACAGCCATTCATTCAATCACCATTCAAAGTTATGGTAGCACCGAATGAAATAACTTGACCAGTTCCCAAAGTTACACAATTGTCCCTGTTATCATGTAATTGAAAGTTGGGTGCCTAGCAGCTCAACAAACTTCCAGTCACAGGAATGCTTCAACTCCACCTACCTAATTTATCCCTTCTATGTCCTTTTGGCCTCCTGCCACTCATATTTATAGTAAACAATTAATCTAATTGAAAGGCTCAGTTTTATTTCACAAAATTTCTTATCTACTTCTGTAATAACATTATAAACCATTTATTCCATAGATAACATCCCACAGTCTCTTAAAATGATTCTTAACTTTACCATCATAAATACTTAATCTTATTTCATGTGTAGATTTTAAAAGAAGATCTTTTAAGATTACAAAGTATGTAAAGGCCCTGTCACACTGGCCGATGGATGCAAAACATTTGTAAAAAGGACACAGCGGACAAGCAAAATGTTCCATCCGTTGTTATCCGCTCTCAAAAGTGCCCCGAATTTGCATAACCAGAGCGGACAACACGGAAAGGAACGGACGGGGGGAGGATGTAGGGCGGATGGAAAGTGGATGCTCCACGGAAGCCTAGCGGATGGAAGCGGATGGAAGCAGATGGCACATCCGCAAGGCTTCTGGGGGAGCACAGCAAAGCAGACGCGGAACGGAAAGAGCGGATGCCGAGCGGATGCCGAGTGGATGAAGCGGATGCAGAGCAGAAGCCTAGCGGATGCCTAGCAGATTCCTAGCATTCACTGCGCATGCGGGGAGGATGCATTGTGTCAGTCCCACAGATATAAAGGGAAGCAGTGTCAGATGAAGGCTGCAGAGGTCTGCATAGCAAGGCTGCTGGACTGAAAGTGAGATCCAGGTGAGTTCCTCCCCCTTTTTTATAGGCAATATAGGTTTTCCACTAGGTGTCCTTTTGCATCCTCTAGGCATCCTCTAGATATCCTTAATATCCAAGATAGGTCCCCTCTGTGAATGTTTTTTCCATTTTAAATGCTTTGCATGCGAGCTGCATCTGCTTTCATCCTTTCTCCGTCTGTGCTACTAACACTGCGCATCCATTCCGCGTCCGTTTCGCTTCCTCCCTGTGTCCGTTTTCCACTGGAGCGGATTTGAGTTTCGTGGATGCGCAGCGGATGCCTAGCAGATATAGCGGACGCGTAACGGATGATGATGGATGTGGAACAGATGTTACCCGTATGCGTTGCGGATGCAGAACAGACGCATTGGATACATTTCCGCTCAAAAAGTTTTGAGCAGCTCAAAACTTTTTGAGCGGATGGAACCTCAGTCGACGGATGCTGGACGGATAGAGAGGATGAAAACGGAGGCAGTGAGTACAGAACGGATGAAACGCATTAACCAACGGATGGCAAGTGTTTCTCTCCGTTTTACATCCTCTTTCCATCCGTTGGTGCAGTGTGACATGGGCTTAATGATGTATCATGTATCTGTAGAAATCTCCTCTATGTCTTCTAAGATCTTGTAATATCTTTTAACATCTGACAATCATTGTTCTTGCTGCAGAAAATGTGTTGTGATAACTGAATGATCTATTGGAGAAAAGGAATAGTTTATAAAATATTAGTTGTAGATTTTCACTTTTTTTTGTTTGATAATTATACCTCAACTGCCTGGTCCCTAAGATGTTCTCCTAAGATTTGGACATCTAAAGTTAAGTTAAATAATTAGAAATTAAAAAATAGAGAATTTTAGTATCTATTAATCATTTGTCGGTTGACTTCTTATCATTGCATTGAAACTGGTTTAAATGATGTGACAGTCTATAATTTTGTTCATGCAATCCTGAACCACAGAATTGGTATAACCTTTTGCCCATACAGCAGAATGAATAATATTTATTTAGAGGTATTTTTAATAAAATGTTATATATTTCAAAATAATACATTCTAATGATTTAGACCTAATATTAATTTTCACATTCAATTAATTCATTATTGCCAAAACAAATATTTTCTTTATTTGTTAAGAAATATGATAGCTCATGCTAAAACAATCATGACGTTTAGGCAAATTACATTTGTACTTTTTATTTTTTTGTAGTGGAATTCAGTGTAACCTTTTTCTTTAAAAGTCTCTTAATTGGAATAGGCATCTCATATTATTGATTAATATATTACTTCTAACTCTACCATTAGGAATTATTAGCTAGAGATTATTAACATATCCAAATTAATATGTTTCATAATACAGCCAAAGGTTGACTGTACAAGAAAAGTTTTAGAAGAATTCCTTTTGAAAATATATGAACCCAGAAGCCAATTTTTAAATTGAGATGGTGTGATCTCGTATGACAAAGTACCAAATAACATGCAAATTCTGGTAATGCTGTTTATTTTTACTCCTGCTTTTTCTGCTTTATATTGTAAGATAGTGAAATTTAGCAAGAGACTAAACCTGTGTCATGATCCACAGTTCATGAGTTTTTACAATGGGTATCAGAACAAATAGATAAGGTACATTTGTATTATGATATTAGTGTACAAGTTATCATTAACTCTGAATTCCAAGTAAAGATAGGCAGAATCCAAGAGAACCAAATTACTCAGGTACCAATCCTCTGCGTGTCCATTCCTGACTCTATAAATAAATCAAATAAAATTTTAAAGAAATAATAGTGTTGGAAGAAGTATCCATCTGGTTCAGTTCCAAGCTGGGAGAAAAGCACTGGAGAAAAAATGGAGGCCGGAGGCTTATTGAAAAGAGGGTCCATTTATTGATGAACAGAACCACATGTTTGGAGTTCTGGTACAGCTGACCATATGGAGTTGAGAGTTGGGGGTATTTATACCTTCTCTTGGGTTTTGCACTTGAACTTCCTGTTTAAAGGGCCTGTCACATAGGCTGATGGATGCAAAAAGTATGTAAAAAGGACACAGCGGATGAGAAAATTTTCCATCCGTTGTTATCTGCTCTCAAAAGTGCCCCAAATTTGCATAAACAGAGTGGACAACAACGGAAAGGAACGGATGGGGAGAGGATGTAGCCAGGATGTAAAGTGGATGCTCCATGGAAGCCTAGCAGATGGAAGCGGATGGAAGCAGATGGCACATCCGCAGGGCTTCCAGGGGAGCACAGCAAAGTGGACGCGCAGCAGAAGGAACGGATGCAGAGCGGATGCAGAGCGGATACAGCGGATGCATCACGGAAGCCTAGCGGATGCCTAGAGGATGCCTAGTGGATGCAAAGCGTTCACTGCGCATGCAGGGAGGATGCATTGCATCAGCCCCGTGGATATAAAAGGATGCAGCTCGCAAGCAGGTCACCATTCAGAGGAAAGACCTGCTGTCAGACACATCTCCAGCCAACAACCATGGGGAAGAAGAGGAAGCCTGTGCCATCTTCTGCCAGCCCTGGCAAGAAGGACAGGGCCACCATCCCACCCCCTGGCGCTGACTCTGCTTCTGCTGGGGCTTCTGCTGCTCGGGCTGACTCTGCTGGTGCTAGGGCTTCTCCTGGCGCTGCTCCTGGAGCTGGTGCTTCTTCTGGTGCTTACTCTGCTGGCGCTGCTCCTGGTGCTGGTGCTTCTGCTGGCGCTTACTCTGCTGGCGCTGCTCCTGGTGCTGGTGCTTCTGCTGGTGCTTACTCTGCTGGCACTGCTCCTGGTGCTGGTGCTTCTGCTGGTGCTTACTCTGCTGGTGCTGCTCCTGGTCCTGCTGGTGCTGCTGGTCCTGCTGGCCCTGCTTTTGCTGCTACTGTTGTTGCTGCTGCTGGTGGTGGTGGTGTGGTGGAGCAGCCCCTAGAACCTCGAAGCCCCTCTGATGAGGGCCCAGAAGGTCCTGCCAAAGGGAGGAAGAGGCATACGTGAGAGTGGGAGAGGAGGCAATACTCTATCGAAGAGGAACATGAGGATGAGTTACTTGAATGGCTGAGGGAGAACGAGTACCTATAGCGGAAGGGACACAGGCTCTATCGAGACACCAAGAGGAAGCAGGCTGCTTGGAGAGACAAGGCAGAGAGCCTGGGCTACACTTCGGAGGTCCTCCTCGGGTGGTGGAAGCACATGCACAACTGGTACGGGAAGCTGCACCTCAAGAAGTCTGGCCAGGCCGCGGTCAAGCTCACCGACCGGGAGACCTATGTGATGGCCAAGTGCAGCTTCTTGGAGGGTGAGATCTGCCACCGAGGAGCAGCCCCTCTGTGTACCCTCTCTCTCAGGCAGCTCACAGAGAGCCAGTCCTCTTCTGGCCAAGAGTCAGCTCCTGTGTCCGGGCAGGTATCTGTGGAGCATCCCATGATGGAGACCCCCCCCCCCGACAGCTGCACTCCCCGTGGCGGAGCACATGGAGGACCCCCTGATGCAGTGGGAGCAAGGAGAGGGCACTTCCACTAGAGACCAACCCACACCCACACCCAGCTCCACCTCCATAGAAAGCAGGCAGAGAGGCAGACCGGAGGGACAGAGCCACACTGTCCTGCTGGAGATCAGGGACACCATCAAAAGCAGCATAGATCTCCTCTCTCAGTTGGTACACTTCGACATACCATCCTCAAACCGAAAGCCCTTCCTCATCTACGTTAACCAGACCCTCATGGACATGTCTGAATCACAGTACCAGGTGATAAAGGAGGGGATCACTGGTCTCCTGCACAACCCTCCAGGCCCAGCTGAACCTGCTCCGACCCAGTCCAGGTCTGCTCCTCCACCCCAGGTGATGTCACAGCCCTTCTAATGCTTTCCACAGGCCCTCA
Organism: Laticauda colubrina; assembly: GCA_015471245.1. Classification (NCBI taxonomy): domain Eukaryota; kingdom Metazoa; phylum Chordata; class Lepidosauria; order Squamata; family Elapidae; genus Laticauda; species Laticauda colubrina. The sequence continues at coordinate 5,355,512 of BLBF01000051.1, forward strand.
CCTACCAAGGCTACGGCTACCAGGAGTTCCAGCAGCATAGGCAGCCCTTCCCAGTCCAGCCACAGGTTCATCGAATGACACCGATGCCACAGATGCCACCGATACCACCGATGCCACAGGTGCCACTGATGCCACTGACGCCACCCACGCCACAGATGCCACCCACACCACAGATGCCACCCACACCACAGATGCCACCCACGCCACAGATGCCACCAACGCCTCACCTCGCAGACCAGACAGCCCCACTACACTCCTCCTTCCTCCACCCCACAGCCAAGCCCAGCCTCAGAACATCTGTCATCGGTCTTGGGACTGACACCCCATGTCATGGAGGAAGGGGCTCTTAACATCACGGGACTGAGCCAGCTCTGTGAGAGCTTCCTCCACACACCATCCCCTGTTGTCCTCTCGGGGTCAGGCACCCCAATGGCGCCTCAGACCAGCACTCCAGCAGCAGCCACCTCCACAGCACCTGGACCCTTCACCCCTGAGACCATGGGCACGCCTCAGAGTGACTGAGAAGAGTGCCAGAGACTGGTTTGCTACCTGTTGACTTTATCTTTGCTTGGGACATTTTTCTTGGGTCATTTTGCTTTTACTGTTTGTTATTAATAAAGTTTATCTTTGCTTCACACACTTGCTTCAGTTTTTTTACTCAATAAAGTCTTGGTGGAAACTTTTAGAAATGGTTTAAGCCTTTGCATGCTTGTGGGATGGGTAAGGATAGCAGTGGGATGGGCAGGGATACCTGTGGGATGAGTAATAGCTGTGGGATGGGCAGGGATACCTGTGGGATGGGTAAAAGCTGTGGGATGGTTAAGATAGCAGTGGGATGGGCAGGGATACCTGTTGGGTGGGTAATAGCTGTGGGATGGGTTAGGATAGCAGTGGGATGGGCAGGGATACCTCTGGGATTGGTAAAAGCTGTGGGATGGTTAAGATAGCAGTGGGATGGGAGGGATACCTGTGGGAGGGGTAATAGCTGTGGGATGGGTAAGGATAGCAGTGGGAATGGCAGGGATACCTGTTGGATGGGTAATAGCTGTGGGA
>BLBF01000051.1:5360450-5383468 GCA_015471245.1 Laticauda colubrina
TATCTATCTATCTATCTATCTATCTATCTATCTATCTATCTATCTATTTATCTATCTATCTACCAGCAAATTTCAAGTAATAAGAATTCATGCAAAACAATACATTCTTCAGGCCCTTGATTTGCTTGGCTCTGCTTTTTTGTAAGATCTTTGGGAGAAAATTTCTTTCCCTTGGGTGGGATTTATTTAGTTAACATTTATTGTTGTTCAGAGCCTTCAAAGGCAAGCCTCTATCATGACAGTTTATTTGGATGCCTCTTAGGATGATTAACCCTGGAGCACAAAAAATTGGAAAAGGAGCTCTATGAATCTCCATTTTTCTTCCTTTCTCTTATTCAAAATCACAGCTTCCATCCATCACCCTTCCCATTCTTAATGTGAGAAAACAGAACGTGTTTCTCCTATTATCACCTTCTAGGTGATGATGAGCCTCTAGGGACAGCAGGAAAGTAGAAGAAGAGAACAGAGTAGGAGGCACAGCCCAGATCCACTGCAGGAGACAGCACACTCTCCTTGTCACAACGCATCATAGACTTGATACTCAACTAGAGTGCTAAGCCTCCTTTAAGCACCAGTAGGCCAGAGGGATATTAGAAGATGGGTCTTGGTTCATCTAGCAAAAGAAAACATTAAATTGTTCAGTTTGCATCTGAGAGGGGGAAGAAAGCAATGTAGGCTAATGAGATGAAATGAAAAGAAAAATCCTTCCCTGAGATGAAATGGAACTCAACCAAGCTAATCAGGAGTTGCTGAAAAAAGACAACAGGAAGTATTTAATATTACTGTGTTAAAGATTTTCATGAAGAAAATTTCTGAGGCATCTCTTGTACAATCCTCACTGAGTTATGCAAGACTATTTTCCCCTGGGAACATATTAGTATATTTGGATTGACTATTCCTAGCTTAGTGTTGTATAGGCTGAAATTTCACAATTACCACTGAGGAATGCTTAATTTGACTGAGAAAAGTTTGATGATCTACAATACTCAAGCAGTTCCGTTAATGGATTCCCAACTCACCAATGCCATTTGGGAGCAGGATGTAGTTCCCAAACTTCTAGACAAAAGCATTCCAGTAGAACATTATGAGTGTGGTAATCCCAACACATTTGAAAACTTTTTGGCTGGGAAAAGCTATCTAAGGAAAATGATCCCCTTTCTCAGTTTTAATACCACCTGCTTCTGCATCTGGTTCAGCCATGACTCTAACATTTTGAATTCAGACTAACCAAGATGATAAGGAATCTGTAGGGAATATCCAGATTTTACAATGAATGATGGAAGATTTGAAATATGTTTAACATGCAAAAAAGACAACAGAGATACATGTCTTCAAGTATCAAAAGGAATGCATGTAGAACACTAGACAGAATTTTTCAGAATTCCACAAGTTAGGACAAGAGACAATTTAAATGATAAAGCCCATGTCACACTGCCCAATGGATGCAAAAAGGACACAGCGGACGAGCAAAATGTTCCATCCGTTGTTATCCGCTCTCAAAAGGGGCAAAAAATTGCACAACCGGAGCGGATAACACGGACGCAGGGAGGACGCAGGGCAGATGCAAAGCGGATGCAGAACGGAAGCCTAGCGGATGGAAGTGGATGGGAGCGGATGGCACATCCGCAGGGCTCCCGGGGGGCCTCAGCGAAGCGGACGCAGAACGGATACAGCGGATGCAGAACGGACGCCGAGCAGATGAAGCGGATGCACAGCGGATGCACAGTGGAAACCTAGCGGATGCCTGGCGTTAATTGCGCATGCGGGGAGGATGTATTGTGTCAGCCCCGCGGATATAACGGAAGCAGCTCGGAAGCAGGTCGCCATTCAGAGGAAAGACCTGCTGCCGGACGGATTGGCTGCCTTGCCTGCCCTGCCTGCATGTCTGCCTGCAAGCCTTGCTGCCAGCCTTGCTACCAGCCTTGCTGCCAGCCTCCCTGCCAGCCTTGCTGCCAGCCTGCCTGCAAGCTTTGCTGCCAGCCAGCCTGTTCATGTCTGCCTGCCTGCCTTGGTGCCAGCCTTCCTGCCAGCCTTGCTGTCTGCCTGCCTGCCTGCCTTGGTGCCAGCCTTCCTGCCAGCCTTGCTGTCTGCCTGCCTGCCAGCCTTCCTGCCAGCCTTGGTGCCAGCCTCCCTGCCAGCCTTCCTGCCAGCCTTGGTTCCTGCCAGCCTCCCTGACAGCCAGCAACCCCACAACCATGCGGAAGCACAGCAAGCCTCAGCCATCTGCTGCCAGCCCTGGCAAGAGGGACAGGGCTACCAACCCGCCCCCTGGCCCTCACTCTGGTTCTGCTGGGGCTTCTGCAGCACGGGCTCGCTCTTCTGGGGCTGGGCCTTCTGCTGCTTCTGCTTCTGGAGGAGCTGATGACAAGCACTCCAGCACCAGCCACCTCCACATGACCTGCACCCTTCACCCCTGAGACTGAGCGACCAAGAGGAGTGCCAGAGACTCTTTTTTGTTTTATAGCTTGTTGTTAATAAAGTCTTTTTTTTTTTATAAAGTCTTGGTGGAAACTTTTAGAAATGGTTTAAGCCTTTGCATGCTTGTGGGATGGGTAAGGATAGCTTTGGGATGGGTTAGGATACCTGTGGGATGGGTAATAGCTGTGGGATGGGTTAGGATAGCAGTGGGATAGATAAACCTCCAGTGCAAGCATAGTGGGACTGTATGGTCCACCCTCCCAGGTGCTACACCTATGGCCCTTTATTATCAATAATAATGTAATAATTATCCACACTTGTCAACATAAACACATCTCTTTATTAAACGCCCTGTTCATTGTAGGCCAACCAAACATACATGGCCCAATCTCATCAGTGTGATGAGACAGGCTGAAGGAAGCATCCATTAAGCATCTACCATCCTGTCTTGCCACTCCACTGCTCCAGCTGGGGAGTTGCACCATTGTCTCAGGAGGTTGCGCTGCTTCTTCGCTTCATGTGAGGCTCTGTTGCGGCCTTGCACATCCTCAGTGTCGATCAGGTTTCGCCCTTGCCTCCATTCCCCAGACTCCATGTACCTATTGCCTTGCTGGAGGTCCACGAGCCTGTTCTGCAAGACTGGGTAGCGGGTGTGCATGAGATTGTGCAGGATGCAGCAAGCTTCCATGATCCTCCTCACGGTCTCTGGGCAATACTGCATGGTGGTGAGAAGAACCTGGAACCTGTTGGCCAGGATGCCAAAGGCGTTCTCTACCACCCGCCTTTCCCTGGACAGCCTGTAGTTGAAGATCCTCTCTTCACGGGTGAGGAGTCTGGAAGTGTAGGGCTTCATGAGGTAGGTTGTGAGGGAGAAGGCGTCATCCCCCACGATGAAGTAGGGCACATCTTGTGTGTCGTTGGGCAGGGGTTCTGGATCTGGGAAGCCCACGATGAGGTTGCCTTCCAGCTCCTCCTTGAGGTGACTGGCGTTGTATACCTGGGCATCTGAAGATGAGCCATTGCCTGAAGCATCGATGTACATGAACTTGTAGTCAGCATCGACCATGGTGAAGAGGATGATGCTGAAGAAGCCCTTGGAGTTGAAATAAGTGGACCCTGAGTTGGCTGGAGCTTTGAAGGCCATGTGCTTGCCATCTATGGCTCCAACGGTGTGTGGGAAGTTCCACTTCTGATACCACTGCTCTGCAACTTTCTTCCATCCTTCTTCAGTGGAGGGGTACTGGAGGAGCTCCTCCTTGTATTCTTCGATGATGGCCTGCACCACTTCTCTGAACACAATGCTGATGGTGTTGGATGGCACCCTTCAGCCGTACTGCATGCTCCTGTAGGAGGTCCCTGAGGCCAGGTGGCGCAGAGTGAGTGCCACCTTGAGCCCAGGTTCCAGGCTGGCCCAGAAGCTGGCGTTTGCCTTGGTCAACCTGGGTGTCAGCCGCTCCACAACTTCGCCAAACATGGCTGGAGGTATCCTCATGAAGTTCTGGAACGCCCGAGTATATTCGTTCCTGAGCTCCACCATCAGCTTGTTGTACAGTCCGTCCTCTGCTCTTCTGGCGAACCATCCTCGGATCCAGACTCTTTTTGGGTAGCTCCTTTTCTTCTTGCAGTAGAGTTCACAGAGCCTGAAGATGGCTTCGCACTGTTGAAGAATGATGGTGGCTGCCGAAAGGACTTTGTTACAATCTACGGTGGACATGACTGGATGCTGTGGAAGAGGAAGAGCCAGATGAAGGCTGCAGAGGTCTACACCGCTGGGCTGCTGTTCTGAAAGTGAGATGCAGGCGAGTTGCTCCCCCTTTTTATAGGCAGTATAGGTTTTCCTCTAGGCATCCTCTAGGCATCCTCTAGACATCCTTAATATCCGAGATAGGTCCCCTCTGTGAACGTTTTTTCTGTTTTAAACGCTTTGTTTCCATTCTGCATCCGCTAGGCATCCGTTCTGCATCCGTTCCGCTTCCTCCCTGCGTCCGGGAGGATGGAGTTCCGCGGATGCGTAGCGGACACCTAGCGGATATAGCGGATGCATAACGGATGCGTAACGGGTGCCTAGTGGATGCGTAGCGGATGCAGAATGGACGAACTGGATACATTTTCCGCGCAAAAGTTTTGGCCAGCCCAAAACTTTTGGAGCAGATGAAACGTCCATAAACGGATGCTGGATGGATAGAGAGGAAGCCAAATGGAGGCAGTGAGTACATTGCGTTTTCGAACGGATGGCAAGGTTTACATTTTACATCCTCTTTGCATCCGTTGGTTCAGTGTGACATGGGCTTAAAGAACCAGATTTCAGCAGGATATCAAGAAGCATTTCCTAGTTGTTCAACAAGAACAGAAGTTGGTGGCCCATCCTTTGCTGCAAATGTTTGCCCAGAAGCTGGAAAATGACCTGACAGAGATGCTTTAGCAGTGGACTGATGCATAGGGACATAGGTTGAACTATGTGATTTTCAATCTTTATATACTAATCCAGTAATTCCCAAATTTTTTAGTCCACCGCCCGCTTGGTGCTACAAACTCATCCTCGGTGCTGGGATTCAAATTTCTGTGGGTGTGCCTAATTTGAGGGTGTGGCTTGCTGATAATGTGACTGGGTGGGTAGGGCTTGCTGGCTGGGCATGGCTTGCTGGTCGTATGACAAGGTAGGTGTGGTTTGGTGGTCATGTGATTGGGTGGGCATAGCCAGGTGACTGGCAAAACAAACACAAGTGGTTCTCACTTAATGGCTGGTTGTTTAGCAAGTGTTCTAATTTATGACTAGCTTCCCCAGAGCTACTTGACCTGTTTTTGGAGTTTTGACAGACATGCACAGACGCACACACACACATACTTCCTTCTTACCCTGTTGGAGCAGTAATGAATAGAATCTAATAATTCTAGTAATTATTCTAGTAATGAATAGAATCTCATCAGAGATGTTTTGCCTATTCTTGCTGTTTGTTTTATCTGTATTTCTTTATTTTATGTTGCTAAATTGCATTGACATGTGTGTCCCTTCTTGTGCACAGCCCAGAAGCTTTTGTGATTCTTTGCAGCAAAAATTACCGACCTCTGGCTTCGCTCTACTTTTCAAATATAACACCACTTCCATGTTCTAGGGGCTGGCCCCACAGGTCCATCCCATTGTGATCCCACTGCACCGGAGAGACCTGCCCAAGCAAGTCCGAGTGGAGTGGTGGGGAAAGGTTGAAAGCCGTTTCCCACCCACCCAAGCTCCCTAACCCCAATTCTGCCTCCATGCACATCCATCCCTTGCCAAGCTACAGAAGGCTGCCGGGCGGGTCCCAGACCCGGAGTGAGTGGGTGGTGGGTGGGTAGGTGCAGAAGACTCCTTAATGCAGATTGCAACCAGGGAAAGGATGCAAGTCTGTTCCATTTTCCCTCCACCCATCAACCCTCTCCCCAATTTTCCTGGCTTGGGGGAAAAAAGCCAGCGCTGCTTCCCCCCCTGCCATCAGTCCATTCTTGTGCATGCACTTGTGCTCTCCCACTCACCCACCCACTTTGCACTGACAGGGCATCCTTTATCCGCCTCCCCCTTTCACTCTTGCCCTCTGCCAAACAGGCGCCCTTCTCCCTTCGCTGCACCTGCTCCAAGCTGGTGGAGGCGCAGCACCACCAACCCTACCATGCATGCGTCATGTTAATCCTGGTGCCAGTGGTGGAGGAAGAGGGAGATCCCACTGCAAAAGTGCGGCTCCCTCCTCCTGGTGTCCAGCATTGCAAAGATGCTGCTGCATGGGTAGGCTAACCAGTTGCTTCCCCTGCCACCACTTTGCACCAGCCACTCCTCTCCACCGCTGCCTCCTTTGCCGCTTCCTCTGCCATCCAATGCCCCAGCCAGCAAGGCAGATCTGTCTGGCTGTAGCAAGGAGGAGCTGGTGTGCTGCTTGCATCAGAAGGAGGCTGAGAAGCTGGCAGCACTGGTGCAATGCTGCTGGCTGATCCAGGGTGTGAACCGGCAGCTGCAGGAGCACCTGCATGAGATCTGCAAGCTGAAAGCTGTTAATGGGCAGTTGCAGGTGGAGAACTGCAAGTTGCGTGACCTCTGCTGCTTCCTGGATGAGGACCTGCTAAAAGTCAAATGCCTGGCCCACCACTGGCAGCTCTTTGGGAATCTCGCAGTGCAAGTCCTATGCGACAAGGTGGCCGGCTGCCTGCACAAGCTGGCCAGCTTGGAAGGGTTGCTCACCCCATTGAGCCCCTTGCACCGCACTGGTGCAAAAGTCAATGGGGTGAGCCTGTGGGGCTGGCACCTCAAACATGGCAGTGGCGGCACGTTGGGAAAGTACTCTGGCTTTGCTCTACAGCTTTCTGGCTTTGCTCTACTACTGCATTTGAGGTGCCGGCCCTGTAGGCACATTGGGAAAGTAGAGCAAAGCCAGTGTGGCTTTGCTGTACTTTTCAAACATGCCACCACTGCTGTGTTCGAGGCCCCAGCCCCGTAGGTCCACCTCATTGAGCTCGCTGCACCAGAGGGACCTGTCCAAGCAAGTCTGAGCAGAGCGGTGCACCAAATCAATGGGGTGAGCCTGAGAGAGGTAAAGAGAGAGAGAGAGAACTGGTAAAATCCCTAAACTGTGCTCTGTGAGGGGCCCACCTCCAGCATCCCCCTGCTGCCTCTTAGCACCCCCCCTAAGGTATCCCACCACCCCCAGGGGGCAGTACTACTAACTTTGGGAACCACTGTTCTAAGGCATTTCCTTGTCTTTTTCTGCTTATGGTAGATGTTTGCTGGCCTTTTAACTATAGAAGCACCTTGTGACTAGGATATTGAAGTGTTTTGGAAGCAGGATACCACCTTAGTTGTGACAAATTGTGCCAGGGGTCTTTTTGACTTCCCTATTCTTAGTAACTGAACTAAGATCAATTTCTTTCAGATCACCAAAATTCAGCCTTAATCCTCAATTCCAGTAACTAATGCCTTATTGCATATCCTGACAAAACATCAACCTGTGCCAAAGATCAAAGGCTAGTGGCCCCAAATTAAATGTGTAGGCAGGCAGGCTTGAGTCTGACATCAATATCAGTCTCTCCCAGATCAGTGGCAACAGTCATGACAATGACACAGCTTTGGGGCAATGGCACATTTGGACCTTCTTTAGTTTAGATAAACTGTTCTAGTGTGTGTTTGTGTTTAAATACTCAAGACATGAAGCGTGTGGAAGGGCTGCAAGGCAAGTGATCTCTCCGTCAGGAGCTGACAGAAGTGAACTTCCTATGACATTACTATATATGACTCTTCTCCCCCCTTGGATCTCCCATCCTCCTTTTTCTTCTTTGCTGCAGACCGTGCCTTAGCAAACCCAGCCAAGGGGGCACAACTCAGCTGCCAGAATTGATCAATGTTGGGGGTAATATTTTCCAAAGCGGTAAGTGGGGTTAAATTTGGGGTCATAAATATCACACATCAAAGGATGTTTGTTTCTCAGTCCAGCCTCTTTCCCTCAACCCCACTCATCCTGCAAATTTCTTGTCTCCATTTCAGCTGCTGGCATTCTCTTCCTTACAGTTTTCCATCCTTGAATTGATCTGAGGCTTTTGGCCCCACAAACTTCACTCAGGCTGGTTTGCACATGTCTTCTTTTCTGGTTGAAGGCTAGTGACTCTGGGAACGGAGCCAGGGCCTCTGGGAGTAAAGCAGCAAAGCCTTTGGTAATCACCAATGGGATATAAAATTGCCATACTGCCACCAATTTCCTTTCTGGCAACTGGCTACTGATTTTAACATCATTAGATCATTGGTGATATGCAGCTACTTTTTATCACAAGCTATCAGAAAACTAGAAAGAGCAGGAAAGATCATTTCCAAAGAGGAAATTAAGCTCATTTCTTTGTTATGAAATGGGAATGGAATAGCTTTATTTTTTAATAAGATATATTAATCTACTTGGAATAGAATAACAGAATTGGAAAGGACCTTAGAGGCCTTCTAGTCCAACCCTCTGCTTAGGCAGGAAACCCTACACTACTTCAGACAAATAATTATCTAATATCTTCTTAAAAACTTCCAGTGTTGGAGCATTTAGAACTTCTTCAGTGAAACCTGATTTGTTCTTCAGCGCAACCTGATTGTCTCCCCAAAGTCTTACATTTGATAAACAATTTGGTTTTTAGAGCAAATAATTTAGATTAGCACTGGGGAATTCCATTTTATTCTATTGATTTTGTATTTTTACATTTTGATTACCAATTTGCTGATTGATATTAACCCAGCTGAGATCTGTCAGCATAACCTATTTTACAGGGTGGCTGTGAAGATAACATTGAAGAGAAAGTATTACATATTTTATTACTTGCAGATGTGATATCTTTCCATCAAATAACTGGGTTTTATCTGATTGTTATATTTTGCTTTCAACAACCAAGTGTAGGATAACAGTGGTGCTATCAAATTGCAGATAAATTATTTTGCTTATTCTTTCACCTTATTTGAAAAGTTGGTGTTTTCTATCACCATAATATCACCATAAGTTTATGGTTACAACCTTGCTTTTTTCAAGTTTTGCTGAGTTAAGGGTATCGTAACTGCTGCAATTTAAAATAGGATTATCTCTTTATGTATCAAAAATAGGTAGTAAACTGTGCTTGGTTAATCCAGTACTATGGTAGAGAAATCTGCTTAAGCCCCTGTCACACTGAACCAATGGATGCAAAGAGGATGTAAAATGGACAAAAAAGCTTGCCATCCATTGGAAAATGCGATGCATCCATTGTGTACTCACTGCATACGTGTTCCATACGCTCTATCCGTAAAACATCCATCTACTGCTATTTCATCTGCTCAAAAAGTTTTGAGCTGCACAAAACTTTTTGAGCGGATGAACTTTCCACTGCATACGATCTACATCCGCGACACATACAGGCAACAAATGTTCTACGTCCGTTGTCATTTGTTAAACGTCCGATGTATTCTCTCGGCATCCCCTGGTCATCTGCGCAACTCACATCCGCTCCAGCGGAAAGCAGAAAGAGGGAGGAAGTGAAAGGTACGCGGAACGTCCACACAGAGTTAGTAGCACAGACATAGAAAGGATGAAAGCAGATGCATCTCGTATATAAAGCATTAAAATGGACAAAACGTTCATATATGGGATGTATCTCGGATATTTAGGATGTCTGGAGGATGCCTAGAGTATGTGGAAGGACACCTAGCGGAAAACCGACATTTCCTATAAAAAGGGGGAAGAAATCACCTGGATCTCACTTTCAGTCCAGCAGCCCTGCTGTGCAGACCTCTTCAGCCTTGCTCTTGCTCTTCGACATCATCCATTGATCTCCACCATGGATCATCGCACACTCCTTTTGGTAGCCGCCATCATTCAACACCAGAACCAAGCCCTCTTGAGACTTTCACCTTTCCTATGCAAAGAGAAGGAAACGTCCAAGAACTGTCTGGGTCCGAAGATGGATCAGGAGAAGAGTGAAGTTTGGACTCTATGACAAGCTGATGATGGAGCTGAGGAATGAAGACACTTGTGCGTTCCAGCACTTCATGAGGATGCCACCAGCCATTTTTGACGAAGTTGTGGAGCGTCTGAGACCCAGGTTGACCAAGGCAAACACCAACTTCTGTCCCAGCCTGGATCCTGGACTGAAGGTGGCACTGACTCTGCAGCACCTGGCCTCTGGTACCACATACAGAAAGATGCAGTATGCCTGGAGGGTGCCACAAAACACCATCAGCATTGTGGTCAGAGAAGTGGTGCAGGCCATCATCGAAGAATACGTGGAGGAGTTCCTCCAGTGTCCCTCCACTGAAGAAGGCTGGAGGAAAGTTGCAGAGCAGTAGTATCAGAGGTGGAACTTTCCCTACACTGTTGGAGCCATAGATGGCAAGCACGTGGCCTACAAAGCTCCAGCCAACTCAGGGTCCAATTATTTCAACTACAAGGGCTTCTTCAGCATCATCCTCTTTGCCATGGTTGATGCTGACTACAAGTTCATGTACATCGATGCTTCAGGCAACGGGTCAGCTTCAGATGCCCAGATATACAACGCCAGTGACCTCAAGGGTGGGCTGGAATGCAACCTCATCATGGATTTCCCAGATCCAGACCCCCTACCCAATGACACACAAGATGTGCCCTACTTCATCATGGGGGATGACGCCTTCTCCCTCAGAACCTACCTCATGAAGCCCTACAGTTTCAGATACCTCACCCATGAAGAGAGGATCTTCAACTACAGGCTGTCCAGGGCAAGACGAGTGGTGGAGAACGCCTTTGGCATCCTGACCAACAGGTTCCAAGTACTTCTCATCACCATGCAGCATTGCCCACAGACCGTGAGGAGGATCGTGGAAGCTTGCTGCATCCTGCACAATCTCATGTGCACCCACTACCCAGTGTTGCAGAACAGGCTTATGGACCGTCAACAAGGCAATAGGGACATGGAGTCTGGTGAATGGAGGCAAGGACTAAACCTGATAGACACTGTGGATGTGCAAGACCCCAACAGAGCTTCACGTGGAGGGAAGAAGCAGTGCAACCTCCTGAAACACTGGTGCAACTCCCCAGCTGGAACAGTGGAGTGGCAAGACAGAATGGTAGATGCTTAATGGATGCTTCTTTCAGCCTGTCTCATCACATTGATGAGATTGTGCCATGTATGTTGACTGGCCTTACAATGAATAGGGCATTAATAAAGAGTTTTGTTTATGTTGAAATGTGTGGATCAATGATTAAATTGTTATTGATAATAAAAGGCCATATGTGTGGCAGCTGGGAGGGTGGACCATACAGTCCCACTATGCTTGCACTGGAGGTTTATCTATTCCACAGCTATCCTTACCCATTCCACAGCTATCCATCCCACAGCTATCCTTACCCATCCCACAGCTATCATTACCCATCCCACAGCTATCCATCCCACAGCTATCCTTACCCATCCCACAGCTATCCTTACCAATCCCACAGCTATCCTTACCCATCCCACAGCTATCCATCCCACAGCTATCCTTACCTATCCCACAAGCATGCAAAGGCTTAACCCTTTTTTCAAAGTTTTCACCAACACTTTATTAAGTAAATAAAATGAATCAAGTGTGTGAAGCAAAGATAACCTTTATTAACAACTGTCTTAAGTAAACTGTATGACTTTATTAAAAAAGCAAAATGACCCAAGTAAAGTCTCTGGCACTCTTTTCAGTCACTCTGAGGCATGCCCATGGTCTCAGATGTAAAGGAGCCAGGGACTGTTGTGGCTGTTGCTGGAGTGCTGGTCTGTGGCGCCGTTGGGGTGCCTGGCCCCAAGAGTACAACAGGAGATGGTGTGTGCAGGAAGCTCTCAGAGAGCTGACTCAGTCCTGTGAGGTTGAGAGGCACTTCCTCAAGGACCTGGGATGTGAGGCCCAACACTGATGACAGATATTCAGAGGAAGGGCTTGGCTGTGGGGTGGAGGAAGCATGAGTGTAGTGGGGCTGTTTGGTCTGCAGCTGGGTCAGCTGAGGCGTCTGTGGCGTCTGTGGCATCTGAGGAACCTGGGTGTGGATTGGGAAGGGCTGCCTCTGCTGTGGGAAGTTCTGGTAGTGGTAGGCTTGGTAGGCGAGGGGTTGCTGAAATCCGTGGAAGGGCTGTGACATTGGTTGGGGTGGAGGAGCAGACCTTGAGTGGGTAGCAGCAGGTTCAGCTGGGCCTGGAGGGTGGTGCAGAAGACCTGTGATCCTCTCCTTCATCGCCTGGTACTGGGCCTCCGGCATGTCCATGAGGGTCTGGCTCACGTACGTGATGAAGGGATTGCGGTTGGAGGATGGTATGTCAAAGTGGACCAACTGGGAGAGGAGATCTGTGCTTGCTTTGATTGTGTCCCTGATCTCCAAGAGCACAGTGTGGCTCTGTCCCTCCGGTCTACCTCTCTGCCTGCTTTCTGTGGAGGTGGAGCTGGGGGTGGGGGTGGGTTGGTCTCTGGTGGCTGCCTCTTCTTGCTCCATCTGAGACAGAGGATCCTCCACATCCTCTGGCATGGACAGTGCAGCTGTGGGGGGGGGTCTCTGCCGTGGGGCCCTCCAAAGACACCTGCCTGGACACGGTAGCTGTCTCCTGGCTGGAAGAGGAGTGGCTCTCTGTGGGCTGTCTGAGGGAGAGGGTTGACAGAGGGGCTGCTCCTCCGTGGTGGATCTCACCCTCCAGGAAGCTGCACCTAGCCATGACATAGGTCTCCCAGTCAGTTAGCTTGACAGCAGCCTTCCCGGATCTCTTCAGGTGCAGCTTGCCATACCAGGTGTGCATATGCTTCCACCACCCCAGGAGGAAATCTGAAGTGTAGCCCAGGCTCTCCGCCTTCTCTCTCCAAGCTGCCTGCTTCCACCTGGTGTCGCAATAGAGCCTGTGTCCCTTCCTCCACAGGTACTCGTTCTCCCTCAGCCATTCCAGCACCTCCTCCTCATGGTCCTCGGAAATGGAGTACTGTTTCCTCTCCCCCTTCTCCTTGCCTTGCTTCTTCCTCCCTCTGGCAGGGGCTTCAGAGCCTTCAGCAGCAGGGCTTTGAGGGCCTTGGGGCTGGTCCACCACAGCAGCAGGAGAAGCACCAGCAGCAGCAGGAGAAGCACCAGCAGCAGCAGGAGAAGCACCAGCAGCAGCAGGAGGAGAAGCAGCAGCAGCAGCAGGAGAAGCACCAGCAGCACCAACAACACCAGCAGCAGCACCAGCAGGAGAAGCACCAGCAGCAGCAACACCAGGAGCACCAGCAGCACCAGCAGCAGCAGCACCAGCACCAGCAGCTTCAGAGTCAGAGCCAGGGGATGGGATGGTGGTTCTGTCCTTCTTGCCAGGGCTGGCAGGAGTAGGCACAGGCTTCCTCTTCTTCCCCATGGTGTTCTCTCAAGATGTCTCTGGCAGCAGGTCTTTCCTCTGAATGGTGACATGCTTACGAGCTGCATCCTTTTATATCCGCGGAGCTTACGCAATTCATCCTCCCCGCATGCGCAGTGAACGCTTTGCATCCCCTAGGCATCCGCTAGGCATCCTATAGGCATCCGTGATGCATCCGCGTCATCCGCTACGTATCCGCTACGCATTCGTTCCTTCCACTACGTGTCCGCTTCGCTGTTCTCCCCCAGAAGCCCTGCAAATGTGTCATCCGCTTCCATCTGCTAGGCTTCCTACGAGCGTCCGCTTTACATCCCCGCTACATCCTCCCCACGTCCGTTCCTTTCCGTTGTTGTCCGCTCTGTTTATGCAAATTTGGGGCACTTTTGAGAGCGGATAACAACAGATGGAAAATTTGCTCATCCACTGTGTCCTTTTTACATATGTTTTGCATCCGTTGGCCAGTGTGACCTAGCCTTTACAAAAATTGTAGACCCCTGTGCTGCCTTCTTCCCCTCCTATGTGAGCCTTTTTACAGAACTTCAACACAGCACAGTTTCTAACAGAGCCACAACCTTGAAACAGTTGTGGGAGGAAACATGTGTTTTGGAAACTCCAACAAACTGAGTAAGAGAGCCAAATAAAAAGAGGTACTTTTCATTCAAAGGGATTAAACAGACCTGAGGAAAAGAGGCACAGCAAAAATAGGGGCTTAGCAAGGAAAGGTATAAATATTAAAAACACAATGTGCAATGTCGCAAGTATTCTATAAATTGTTGGAAGAAATATCAATCTGGTTCCAAGTGGGGAGAAAGACACTGGAAACATGGAAACTGATTGGAAAGATGGTTAATGATGAAGCAAAACCACCAAGCACATGTGATTTTGGCTAGGTAAACACATGGAGTGGAGAGTAAAGGTTATTTATACCCTCTCTGGGCTTTGAACTTCCTGTTCCTTTGGCAAGAATGTGTATTCTCTTGGTTGATGTAGGGCTCATAGTTGACTTTTTTGGTTGTCTGAGTTAAATTTGATTGAGCCTGGACTCTCTGAGATGATGTAATGAGGAGGCTTGTATCCTGAAAGGGTGTTGGACCATTCCTATTGTGCATTAATGGCTTTCCTGGTTCAGATCTTGAGTGAGGGCTGATCCTACCATTCTACCTAATTCTGCCTTTGTTCAAAATATCCTATCTTGAATGGATTACCAAATCTGCATTTCTAAAAGCTGACCTCAGCTTAGTATCTGCTTGTGGACAGGGAATTGTGGCTCTGAGTTTCTGTTTCCCTTAAGATTTCTATTTCTGTTTTTAGGGAAATATAATATTCTGCCTGTTTGATATTTCCTAAAATATTTCATTCTTCTAGGAGGGGTGGGTGCTAACTTTCTACGCCAGTAACAGAGAAGAAAAAAACGGGAAAAATCCAGAAAGAAATTAAGGCAGAACCATGTTTGTAAGAAGAAAAATGTTGTACTGTTACAAAATAGTGTAGTATTGAAAATAATAATTGAATAATAATATTGTAATTGTTATAGTAATAGTATGTATTGTAATATTATAGAAATAATAGAACTATACTATAAGATAGAGGCAATAGAAAACAATTACATAAAGACTAGTAAATTTCATATTTCACTTTTGCATCTTGATTTTTGAAAAATAAAAAGCACCCCCACCCCCCAATATAAAAATTGCCACTTGTCCAGAGTCCAGTGCTTGTATGGATCTTTTGAATCTGGATCAATCTAACTGGATTAAAAAAACATGACAAGTATCTGTTGCATATAGCTGACAGTTCTTGGACATCCTTTTCCCAAAAAAGCTTTCACTGGTGGTCAGCTTTATTAAATATGGAAATAGATTGTACAATCTCCCTGATATGTATGAAAACCTATAAAATTTCTTTTTAAGAGTTTGTAACAAGAATGAATATGAGCCAACACTGTGTATATTACACAATCTATTTCAATTAAGTATAGTTGTGGTTTTTCTCATTTCTCTCCAAAAATGGAAAATTCTAAAGGGTTATTTTCCTTTTGGAAGAGTATTGAATCTTCAACTGAGTTTACACTTCAGTTCATGAAACTTCTAAATTTTACGTCAGCTCTATTAGATTAGAATAACTTTTCTCTGACCAAAGTCATATTGATGCATTCACCTGGCTCATAATCTTGTGAATCAGACAAGATAAACCAAAATCTTCCCTATGTGCTGATGATAGGGCAGTTTCTGTTAATTGTTTTTACAATCTTAATTTTTTTATTAATGAAAAACCTATAAGAACACAAATAATTTGTTGTGAGGAAGGGAATATGTTCCCCAAGGAAGCCTGTTCCCAGATTGAAACCTTTGAAATGGTTTTGATTATTCAATAGCTAGAAACCAATTTTGCATATGTTAAAATGCACTATTTCCTCATCATTGAAGCCTTTAAGATAATTTCATGAATAAATAAGATATATATTAAAAAATAAATAAAATATTGGCAGTGAGAAAAAAATATTTTATGTCATTTTAAAAAAATACAATATACCATAATTACAATATATGTATCAGCCTAAATGTCATAAAACAGAGAGCAAATTACCAAAAGAACAGCAAATTCTGGTTTGTAGAGCTCACTACAAAGAATGGCCCAGATGGTGGATGAAGTTTGTGGGATTGCCAGAAAGATATTGAGGCCTAAATCTCAGTGCCCAAACAAGGAATTCACAATTTCTGTCAGCTTGAAAAATTAGTACTTTATTTACTTGTTCCTTTTTAACATGTGAAATGTTAGTTAAAACATGGATAACCTTTTTTCTTTTTCTGCATGCCAAGTTTTTTTATTAAGAAATTTTCAGACCCCTTTCCTTTTTACTTGTCAGAATTCGATCGTTATTTCCTTTAAGAAAACATAAAGAACTTGGGAGAGAATTTGGTGGTTTACCATTGAGGTTTAGTAGTACCATAATCTAGGTGGGCTAAGGGCAGGGGTGGGATTCAAATTTTTTAACAACTGGTTCTGTGGTCATGGCTTAGTTTGTGGGCATGGCTTGGTGGTCATGTGATTGGGTGGGTATGTCCAACTCAACATCACTCACATCAAGGGGCATTTTTCCTCAACTGGCCTCTCGTGACTGTGGAGATGCTGCAATGGTCATAAGTGTCCTTCCAAACAAATCTGAATAGGAAAAATTATCCCATCAATAAACACAGGATTAAACATCACCAAGCACAGAATTAAACTTCACCAAAACCAGTTTTAGACCAAAACTCAGAAAGGGTATGTAAACTCACGTTTAAATATTAATCTTTCTAGCTAGCCAAGAAGCCTTGCTGAATGTCACTCACGTTGGTTCCTTGTCATTAAAAGCTTCTTTCCAACAGCTCTGCTTCATTATTCAATTATTTCTTCAAATTGCTAATCATTGCATCCTAGCTGAAAGAACTCTAACAGGGAAGTATTTCCTCCCAATAGCGGTATAAAAAGCTTAAAACAATCCTTCTCCTTTAAGAAACCCTACCCCTTTAAGTACCAGCAAAGGAAAAAAAAACTCCAGAGAAACTCTGGTGACAGGAAGTCTAGTACTGCCAAGAATTAATAAAGGTTAACAGAGGGGCAGCTTCTGTAAGCAACAACATCAAAATGTTTCCTTCCTGCCATCCTTACAGGATTAGCCCTGCAAAGTGGAAAAAAAGAAAAGGAGATTTCTTCCAACAACCAGTTCTCTGAACTGCTTAGAAAGTTAACAACGGGTTCTAGCGAATAAGTGAGAACCGCTAGAATACCACCCTTGGCTAAGAGTTACAAGTAGGCTATGAATGATGGATTAACCACTCCTGGATTAATCAAGATCATGACTTTAATTTAAAAGAGCACAAACCTTCAAACTACAAGATTTCAAGAACTATACCATCTCACACTCTAATTTTACTACAACTATTTTATCAAGTTTGTTTGTTTACACTATTAGAATGCTGCCAAATCCAGCAGACTCACACTTATAGAAAATCTAAAATTGATATCAATAGTAGTGACACCCTCAATATTCTATCATTCATATGTATTTCACATGCATGAAGCAACTTACAGCATAAAACACAAACAAAATAAAAAACTAGAAATATATTATGGATAAAATCATAACCTTAAACCAGTACAATAGTCTCTATCTGAACAATAGTCACTGGTGATATTGTGCCCGTTATTTTGCAAGATAATTCTCTAGAATTTTATGAATATATTTTGTAGTTCAAACATTTCAGATTTGTCTTGTTTTTAATTTAACATAGGAGCATTAATGAATATTTTAAAGCCCTAGCCTTTCCCAGTATTTATATAAATGTCTTTTGATGTAGAATTATATGAGTTAGAATGCTTTCTCTTTTCTTCAAGAGATTTTAACAACTTACTTGTGGGGATTTTATGTCAAATATATTTGCATCTGTTTCAGATTTGGTCTTTCCTGATCTGGAAGAGATTCCTGTATGGAGAGAATTTGTAGCAGCAAAAAATTAAAAATCTTCTTTTGGGATTGGCTGTTTGGAGCAGAACAGCAATATTGAAGAGATGCAACCTGAAAAACTAAATTACACTGTAACCCTTAAATAAGAGCACTCTCTCAGATAGGTTGGAGTTATTATAGCTGTTGGATTTATCTATTTCTGGCCACAGAATCATATTTTGACATAGCAGCTGTTTTTGATGCTGTGAGCCTAGCCTGCATTACTGAACTTCACCCTCATTATAGCTGTCTTTAAAACTGTCTGTTATGACAAGCTCTAATGTTGAATGCTGAAACTGCCCCAAATTGGGAAATCTCGCATTAAATAGCACTGAAGAGATATCCAGGACAATAATCTTGGTCTGATCTGATCCCCAAATATCTTTGATAATGATTTTGAGTCAAGGTTGGTTGTAGTGACAGTCTTTAATGGGACAGAATGGGACTCAGGTAGGAAGAGTGGCCTATATGGGAACCTTGATTGTGGCCCTTAAAGAAGATTGCCATGACTTTCAAGTACATTGAAGGTCCCCATCATATCAGAAACATGGAAGCAAAGAACAACTGTTTCTGCCCATGGAATGCAAATGAGGCCATTTTTTTTTCTCTTTGGGCAGCAAAACCTTTTGCAAACCAGAAGATTTCAGAGTTTCTGATCTGCCAAATTGTCACAATAATCACATGATACTGAACCGCAACTACTTCAGGTGAGCTAGCAGGAGAAAGAGATTGGTGGGTATATGAATGAATGAAGAGGCAAAGGGTGTTTCCACATGGCAATCTTAAGCTGCTTTGTCTTCAATGGTGCATATGAAATTGGTAAGAAAACACTATTCACATTATATCTTGAACAGCAATGCTGGCTAGATCTTCTATCAAAATGGTAATTACCATTGGCCTGGATAGATGAAATTTTCTGTTTTCTTTCCTGTCTTCTTCATGCACTATTGTATTCCTTTCTGGATTTAGATACATGGTTTCTATTTATAGATCTTTCCCTTTAAGCCCATGTCACACTGCTCCAACGGATGGAAAGAGGATGTAAAACGGAGAAAAACGCTTGCCATCCGTTGGTAAACGTGATACATCCATTCTGTATTCACTGCATACATTTTTCATACTCTCTATCCGTCCAGCATCCGTCTACTGTGATTTCATCCGCTCAAACGTTTTGAGCTGCACAAAACTTTTTGAGCGGATAAAGTATCCAAAGCATCCTTTCTACATCCACTACGCATATGGGGAACATCTGTTATACATCCGTTGTCATCCGTTACGCATCCACTATATCCGCTAGGCATCCACTGCGCATCCGCGCAACTCAAATCCGCTCCAGCAAAAAACAGACAAAGGGAGAAAGCGAAACGGATGCAGAACAGACACACAGCGTTAGTTGCACGGATGTAGAAAGGATGTAAGCGGATGCAGCTCGCATATAAAGCATTAAAACAGAAAAAATGTTCATATAGGGGACGTATCTCACATATTTAGGATATCTGGAGGATGTAGAGAGGATGCGGAAGGACACCTAGCGGAAAACCTATATTTCCTATAAAAAGGGGGAGGAAATCACCTGGATCTCACTTTCAGTCCAGCAGCCCTGGTGTGCAGACCTCTTCAGCCTTCATCTTGCTCTTGCTCTTGCTCTTCCACAGCATCTAGTCATCTTCACCATGGATGGTCGCACACTCCTTTTGGTAGCCGCCATCGTTCTACAACAGTGCAAAGCCCTCTACAGGCTCTTTCACCTGTTCTACGCAGGGAAAAGGAGGTGTCCAAGAAGTGTGTGGGTCCGAAGATGGATCGCAAGAAGAGCCGAGTACGGACTGTATGTCAAGCTGATGTTGGAGATGAGGAACGAAGACCCTCGTGCATTCCAGCACTTCATGAGGATGCCACCAGCCATGTTTGACGAAGTTGTGGAGCGGCTGAGACCCAGGTTGACCAAGGCAAACACCAACTTCCGGCCCAGCCTGGACCCTGGGCTGAAGGTGGCACTCACTCTGCGCCCCCTGGCCTCTGGGACCACGTACAGGAACATGCAGTATGCGTGGAGGGTGCCACACAACACCATCAGCATTGTGGTCACAGAAGAGTTGCAATAGTGAATACCTGGAGGAGAAGTGTTGCAAAAGTGAATACCTGGAGGAGCTCCTCCAGTGCCTCTCCACTGAAGAAGGCTGGAAGAAAGTTGCAGAGCAGTGGTATCAGAAGTGGAACTTCCCTCACACCGTTGGAGCCATAGATGGGAAGCACGTGGCCTGCAAAGCTCCAGCCAACTCAGGGTCCAATTATTTCAACTACAAGTGCTTCTTAAGCATCATCCTCTTCGCCATGGTCGATGCTGACTACAAGTTCATGTACATCGATGCTTCAGGCAACGGGTCAGCTTCAGATGGCCAGGTATACAATGCCAGTGACCTCAAGGATGGGCTGGAATGCAACCTCATCATGGGCTTCCCAGATCCAGACCCCCTCCCCAACGACACACAAGATATGCCCTACTTCATTGTGGGGGATGACGCCTTCTCCCTCAGAACCTACCTCATGAAGCCGTACACTTCCAGATGCCTCACGCGTGAAGAGAGGATCTTCAACTACAGGCTGTCCAGGGCAAGACGGGTGGTGGAGAATGTCTTTGGCATCCTGGCCAACAGGTTCCAGGTACTTCTCACCACCATGCAGCATCGCCCAGAGACTGTGAGGAGGATCGTGGAAGCTTGCTGCATCCTGCACAATCTCATGCGCACCTGCTCCCCAGTGTTGCAGAACAGGCTTGTGGACCGCCAACAAGGCAATGGGGACATGGACCTGAGGAATGGAGGCAAGGGCGAAACCTGATAGACACTCAGGATGTGCAAGGCCCCAACAGAGCTTCATGTGAAGGGAAGAAGCAGCGCAACCTCCTGAAACACTGGTGCAACTCCCCAGCTGGAGCAGTGGAGTGGCAAGACGGGATGGTAGATGCTTAATGGATGCTTCCTTCAGCCTGTCTTATCACACTGATGAGATTGTGCCATGTATGTTGAGTGGCCCTACAATGAACAGGGCATTTAATGTAGAGTTGTGTTTATGTTGAAATGTGTTGATGAATGATTAAATTGTTATTGATAATAAAGGGGCATAGGTGTGGCACCTGGGAGGGTGAACCATACAGTCCCACTATGCTTGCACTGGAGGCTTATCTGTCCCACTGCTATCCTTACCCATCCCACAGCTATTACCCATCTGACAGGTATCCCTGCCCATCCCATTGCTATCCTTACCCATCCCACAGCTATCCATCCCACAGCTACCCTTACCCATCCCACAGCTATTACCCATCCCACAGGTATCCCTGCCCATTTCACCGCTATCCTTACCCATCCCACAAGCATGCAAAGGCTTAAACCATTTCTAAAAGTTTCCACCAAGACTTTATTTACTAAAAGAACTGAAGCAAGTGTGTGAAGCAAAGATAAACTTTATTAATAACAAACTGTAAAAGCAAAATGACCCAAGTAAAGTGTCCCAAGCAAAGATAAAGTCAACAGGTAGCAACCCAGTCTCTGGCACTCTTCTCAGTCACTCTGAGGTGTGCCCATGGTCTCAGGGGTGAAGGGTCCAGGTGCTGTGGAGGTGGCAGTGGCTGGAGTGCTGGTCTGAAGTGCCATTGGGGTGCCTGGCCCCAAGAGGATAACAGGGGGATGGTGTGTGGAGGAAGCTCTCAGAGAGCTGGCTCAGTCCCGTGATGTTGAGAGCCCCTTCCTCCATGACATGGTGTGTCAATCCCAAGACCGATGACAGATGTTCTGAGGCCGGGCTTGGCTGTGGGGTAGAGGAAGGAGGAGTGTAGTGGGGTTGTCTGGTCTGCAGGTGAGTGAGGTGAGGCGTTGGTGGCATCTGTGGTGTCAGTGGCATCTGTGGCGTCAGTGGCATCAGTGGCGTCGGTGGCATTAGTGGCACCTGTGGCATCGGTGGTATCGGTGGCATCGGTGGCACCTGTGGTGCGTGATGTACCTGTGCCTGGACTGGGAAGGGCTGGCTGTGCTTCTGGAACTCCTGGTAGCCGTAGCCTTGGTAGGTGAGGGGCTGTGGAAAGTCTTGGAAGGGCTGTGACATCACCTGGGGTGGAGGAGCAGACCTGGACTGGGTCAGAGCAGGTTCAGCTGGGCCTGGAGGGTGGTGCAGAAGACCTGTGATCCTCTCCTTGATCACCTGGTACTGGGATTCGGGAATTTCCATGAGGGTCTGGTTGACGTAGGTGAGGAAGGGCTTTCTGTTAGAGGATGGTATGTCTAAGTGTACCGGCTGAGAGAGGAGACCTACGCTGCTCTTGATGGTGTCCCTGATCTCCAAGAGGACAGTGTGGCTCTGTCCCTCCGGTCTGCCTCTCTGCCTGCTTTCTGTGGAGGTGGAGCTGGGGGTGAGGGTGGGTTGTTCTCTGGTGGCAGGAGCTTCTTCTTGCTCCAACTGCATCAGGGGGGTTCTCCATGTGCTCCGCCACAGGGAGTGCAGCTGTCGGGGGGGTCTCCATCGTGGGGCGCTCCAAAGATACCTGCCTGGACACAGGAGCTGACTCTTGCCCAGAAGAGGACTGGCTCTCTGCGGGCTGCCTGAGAGAGAGGGTTGACAGAGGGGCTGCTCCTCGGTGGCGGATCTCACCCTCCAAGAAGCTGCACTTGGCCATCACGTAGGTCTCCCGGTCAGTGAGCTTGACCGCGGCCTGGCCAGACTTCTTGAGGTGCAGCTTCCCGTACCAGGTGTGCATGTGCTTCCACCACCCCAGGAGGACATCCGAAGTGTAGCCCAGGCTCTCCACCTTCTCTCTCCAAGCTGCCTGCTTCCGCTTGTTGTCTCGATAGAGCCTGTGTCCCTTCCTCCAGAGGTACTTGTTCTCCCTCAGCCATTCGAGCACCTCCTCCTCATGTTCCTCTGCAATGGAGTACTGTCTCCTCTCCCCCTTTTCTCGCGAATGCCTCTTCCTCCCTCTGGCAGGGCCTTCTGGGCCCTCATCAGTAGGGCTTTGAGGTTCTAGTCGCTGGTCCATCACACCACCAGCACCAGCACCAGCACCAGCAGGAGCACCAGCAGGACCAGCAGGACCAGCAGGACCAGCAGCAGCTCCAGCAGAGTCAGCACCAGCAGAAGCACCAGCACCAGGAGCAGCACTAGCAGAGTAAGCACCAGCAGAAGCACCAGCATCAGGAGCAGCACCAGCAGAGTAAGCAACAGCAGAAGCACCAGCACCAGGAGCAGCACCAGCAGAGTAAGTACCAGCAGAAGCACCAGCACCAGGAGCAGCACC
>BLBF01000051.1:5383478-5455100 GCA_015471245.1 Laticauda colubrina
CCAGCAGAGTAAGTACCAGCAGAAGCACCAGCACCAGGAGCAGCACCCGCAGAAGCACCAGCACCAGCAGAGTCAGCACCAGCAGCAGAAGCCCCAGCAAAAGCCCCAGCAGAAGCAGAGTCAGCGCCAGGGGATGGGATGGTGGTCCTGTCCTTCTTGCCAGGGCTGGCAGGAGTAGGCACAGGCTTCCTCTTCTTCCCCATGGTTGTTGGCTGAAGATGTGTCTGGCAGCAGGTCTTTCCTCTGAATGGTGACCTGCTTGCAAGCTGCATCCTTTTATATCCGCGGGGCTGATGCAATGCATCCTCCCCGCATGCTCAATGAACGCTTTGCATCCGCTAGGCATCCGTGATGCATCCGCGTCATCCGCTAGGCATCTGCTCTGCATCTGCTCCTTCCGCTGCTCCTTCCGTCTGCTTCGCTATTCTCCCCCGGAAGCCCTGCGGATGTGTCGTCCGCTTCCATCCGCTTCCATCCGCTAGGCTTCCTACAAACGTCCGCTTTACTTCCCTGCTACATTCTCCCCCCGTCCATTCCTTTCCGTTGTTGTCCGCTCTGTTTATGCAAATTTGGGGCACTTTTGAAAGCAGATAACAACGGATGGAAAATTTGCTCGTCCACTGTGTCCTTTTTACATACATTTTGCATCCGTCGGCTGATGTGACCTAGCCTTAAGTTATCTCTGTTGACTCTTCTCGTACTTGAATTTTTTTGAATTTATTTGTTCTATGGAACAAATAAATTCAAAATTTTGGATATTATCTGTTCACATGAGAATTTTTCTGATTTACCAATAGAAGAAAAAGAAGAAATCCTTTTCCTGGTTTGATTCAACAATCCACTGGTTGAACAATCCAACAATCCACTGGTCCATCCAAAAGGAACTTACATTCAGTCCAGTCCACGATAGAATATTATCATTTTAGACCAACATTTAACTGTTTTACAGAAAACTAATAGACTGTGTTTGTTGTTCCTATCACTTAGGATTGAATGAGAAATTGGCAGAATTTTCATTCCAGTTCCAAAATATCCAAAGTTTTGAAATACTGTAAGGAAATGCTGGCATTGACTCAGCCAAATATTGTGGAAGTGAACAATTTCAAGTGCCAAAAGGGTGCATGAGTGCAAGTGTTCACTTTCCTCTCTATACAAACTTTACCTAGAGCTGTGATGGTGAACTTATGCCACACATGCCACAAGTGGCACACAGAGCCATTTATGCCGGTATGTGAGCCCCAGCCAAACTTACCTCACTGCACATGTCTCCCAGCTGATTTTTGGTCCATTTGAGACTTTTGGAGGCCAAAAAAGGGAAGCCTCTGCAGCCTTTGGAGGCCAAAAAACAGGCCCGTTTCATCACTTCTGGTATTTCCATAAATACAGGAAGTGACAAAATGGGCCCATTTTTCGACCTTCAAAAGCTGCAGAGGCTTTCCTTGAGCCTTTGGGAGGCCAAAAAAAGGTCTCAAATGGATCAAAAATCAGCTGGGAGGTGCACACATGCCCACTTCAAGTAAGGGGGCGGGGGTGGGGGGAATCGCATGCACGGGGGGCATGGGGGGGGGTGTCCAAATGCATTGCCTTTTGGGTGCTAGCACATGAACGGAGAGGCAGAGATGTTGATCAGGACTCTTTCCAAAATGTTTTTAGATTCTGCATGAATTAAGAGTCTAGAGTTAAATTGTTTCTCCTAGGTGCACTTTTGACAGATAGACATACTGTACTTCCTAATCTGAACATTCTTCACCACCACGACCTCATCTTCCAGAACTTCAAACCAATGTGACCGTTGATTAGAAATCTAGGTTATGATTCCTAGCAGTTCAAGGGTATTAAAATAGAGGAACGCCACAATAAAGATGATTACTAGAGAGTGGTTTGGGAATAGGAGCAGAGAGTCCTTGGGTTATATCTTTATTCAGCACAAAACATTTTAAGCCAAACATTCTTTCTGACCCCATCCAAACTCACAGGGTTTTGTGAAAATAAAATTGTGACATACAATGCAAGTCATCTTCAGCTTCGGGAAAGTAAAGTAAAATATAAATAAACATCAATTAATTATATAATAGATGGAGAACAGTGCTTCACTCTACACTATTTAAATATAATCATCTGTTAATGTTTATTATATTGAAGTTCCCTCGACACAATTATCAGCTCTTTGGGGATTTGGAAAAGAAGCAGAATGCACAGTTTTAAATAAATAGCACGGTCAATCTGTCTCTTTCTCTTTTTCTTCTGCTGCCCCCTAAATACAGTCCATGCCTGGTAAGTTGCAGGAGCCATATGCCTCAATATGAAATGCTGCTGTTTCTATTGGTCTGAACTTATGGCCTTTTTGAGGTTGTCAGGGTGATTGACAATTGAATGAGTGCCACGTAATCAAGAGGGTTAGATCTCTGAACTTAATAAATGAATTTAAATACATATGCTCTATTTCCAGATGCAGCAGTACATTTGATCATCATATTTATTCCCAGTCTAAGGCTGCAGATCTATATTCTGTGCATTTATCTGGAAGTTACTCTTATGGTAAGTAAGATATCTTTTTGAAAGAGTGTCTGTAGAATTGCAATGTAGTGTATGTTGGCATGTGATATTGGAATGTAAACTTAATTCTTTTCTTTTACTAATAAGCATAACATGCAGGGGAGAGATTCTGCTCATGGATTCCATTGAGATGGAGATGAACCTTTGTATTGACCACATTTTTAACCCTGGGGATTACCAATATCACCACCCCCCTTGTGATCTTCCAAGCAGCTAGCAAAATGAAAAAAATATGGAAATTTAAGTTCAGGCTTGACATCATTGAGACACAGTGGTGCAGTGGTTAGAATGCAGTATTGCAGGCTACTTCGGCTGCCTGCAATTTGGCAGTTTAAATCTCACTAGGACCAAGGTTAATTCAGCCTTCCAGCGTTCCGAGGTGGCTAAAATGAGGACCCAGATTGTTGGTGGCAATAGGCTGACTCTAAACCACTTAGAAAGTGTTGTAAAGCTCGGTGAAGAGGTATATAAATCGAAGTGCTACTGCTATTGCCAGTTTAGATAGTGTGGTCTGCACCTGTGTGTTTCCCCTGTACTTGTGCGTAATAGAAAAAAATGCAAAAACAGAATAACCAGTGAAATCAGAATACAAAAGCAATATGACTAAGAAGCATGAATTGATTGCAATTCTTAAGGCCCGGTTCCACTGCACTTACGGATGCAAAGAGGATGTAAAACGTTAAAAAAAGCTTGCCATCTGTTGGAAAACGCTATGCATCCATTGTGTACTCATTGCATACGTGTTTCATACACTCTATCCGTCGAGCATCCGTCCACTGAGATTTCATCCGCGCAAGAAGTTTTGAGCTGCACAAAACTTTGTGAATGAACTTTCCGCCGCATACAATGTACATCTGCGACATATACGGGCAACAAACGTTCTATGTCCATTATCATCCGTTAAACATCCACTGTATCCTCTCTGCATCCTCTGGCCATCCCCTCAACTCACATCCGCTGCAGCTGAAAATGGAAAGAGGGAGGAAACAAAAGGTACATGGAACATCTACACAGTGTTAGTAGCGCAGAAATAGAAAGGATATAAGCATATGCATCTCATATATAAAGGATTAAAAACGGACAAAACGTTTGTATCTGGGATGTATCTTGTATATTTAGGATGTCTGCAGTATGTCTAGAGTATGTAGAAGGACACCTCACGGACAACCGATATTTCCTATAAAAAGGGGGAGAAAATCATCTGGATCTCAGTATGAATCCAGCAGCCGTGGTGTACAGACCTCTTCACCCTTGGTCTTGGTCTTCAACATCATCAATTGTTCTCCATCATGGATGATGGCACAGTCCGTATGATAGCTGTGCTAATTCATCACCAGAACCAAAACCTGTTCAGACTGTTTCAACTTTTATACAGAAGGAGAAGAAGGAGATGTCCAAGAGCTGTGTGGGTCTGAGGATGGATTGTGAGAAGAATGGAGTTTGGATTGTATGACCAGTTGATGGTGGAGCTGAAGAATGAAGACCCTCGTGCATTCCATCACTTCATGAGGATGCCACCATCCATGTTTGATGAACTGTAGAGCATCTACAGTTGGTCAGACCCAGGTTGACCAAGCCTAGCACCAACTTCTTTCCCAACCTGGACCCTGGGCTGAAGGTGGCACTGACTCTGCGGCACCTGGCCTCTGGAACCACATACAGAAACATGCAATATGCGTGGAAGGTGCCACACAACAGCATCAGCAAAGTGGTCAGAGAAGTGGTACAGACCATCATCAAAGAATACATGGAGGAGCTCCTCAAGTGCCCCACCACTGAACAAGGCTGGGGAAAACTTGCAGAAGAGTGGTATCAGAGGTGGAACTTTCCCTACACCGTTGGAGTCATAGATGGGAAGCACATGGCCTGCAAAGCTCCAGCCAACTCAGGGTACACTTATTACAACTACAAGGGCTTCTTCAGCATCATCCTCTTTGCCATGGTTGATGCTGACTACAAGTTCATCTACATCGATGCTTCAGGCAACGGGTCAGCTTCAGATGGCCAGGTATATAACGCAAGTGACCTCAAGGATGACACACAAGATGTGCCCAACTTCATCATGGGGGATGACGCCTTCTCCCTCAGAACCTACCTCATGAAGCCCTACAGTTCCAGATACCTCACCCATGAAGAGAGGATCTTCAACTACAGGCTGTCCAGGGCAAGACGAGTGGTGGAGAATGCTTTTGGCATCCTGGCCAACAGGTTCCAGGTACTTCTCACCACCATGCAGCATTGCCCACAGACCGTGAGGAGGATCGTGGAAGCTTGCTGCATCCTGCACAATCTCATGTGCACCCGCTACCCAGTGTTGCAGAACAGACTTGTGCACCATCAACAAGGCAATGGGGACATGGAGCCTGGTGAATGGAGGCAAGGACGTGAAGGGAAGAAGCAGCACAACCTACTGAGACATTGGTGCAACTCCTCAGCTGGAGCAGTGGAGTGGCAAGACAGGATGATAGATGATTAATGGATGCTTCCTTGAGCCTGTCACATAACACTGATGAGATTGTGCCATGTATGTTGAGTGGTCCTACAATGAATAGAGCATTAATAAAGAGCTTTGTTTATTTTAAAATGTGCTGATCAATGAATAAATTGTTATTGAAAAAAAGGTCCATATGTGTGGCAGCTTGACTGGTGGATCATACAGTCCCACTATGCTTGAACTGGAGGTTTATCTATCCCACAACTATCCTTATCTATCCCACAAGCATGCTAAGGGTTAACCATTTTTTCAAAGTTTTCACCAACACTTTATTAAGTAAAAAAAATGAACCAAGTTTCTTAAGCAAAGATAACCTTTATTAACTTTCTTAGGTAACCTGTATGACTTTATTAAATAAGCAAAATGAACCAAGTAAACTGAATTAAGTGTATTAAGCAAAGATAACCTTTATTAACTTTCTTAGGTAAACTTTATGACTTTATTAAAAAAGCAAAATGAACCAAGTAAAGTGTCTTAAGCAAAGATAAACTTAACAAGTACAACTCAGTCTCTGACACTATTCTCAGTCACTCCGAGTCATGTCCCTGGTCTCAGCTATTAAGCGGGCAGGGACTGTGGAGGTGGCTGTGGCTTGAGTGCTGGTCTGAGGCACCATTGGGGTGCTTGGCCCCGAGGGTACAACAGGGGATGGTGTGTTCAGGAAGCTCTCCGAGAGCTGACTCAGTCCCGTGAGGTTGAGAGGCCCTTCATCAAGGACTTGAGATGTCAGGCCCAATACTGATGACAGATTGTCCGTTGACGGGCTTGGCTGTGAGGTGGAGGAAGGAGGAGTATAGTGGGGCTGTCTGGTCTGCAGCTGGGTGAGGAGTGGCGTCTGTGGCGTGCAATGAACCTGGGCCTGGACTGGGAAGTTCTGCTTCTGCTGTGGGAAGTCCTGGTAGTCGTAGCCTTGGTAGGTGAGGGGCTGTTGAAAGCCGTGGAAGGGCTGTGACATCGCCTGGGTTGGAGGAGCAGACCTGGACTGGGTCGGAGCAGGTTCAGCTGGGCCTGGAGGGTTGTGCAGAAGTGCTGTGATCTTTTGCTTCATCACCTGGTACTGGGCCTCAGGCAGGTCCCTCAGGGTCTGGCTCACGTAGGTGATGAAGGGCATCCGGTCCGAGAATGGTATGTCGCTGTGGACCAGCTGAGAGAGAAGTTCTGTGTTGGTCTTCATTGTGTCCCTGATCTCCAATAGCAAACTGTGGTCCTGGCCCTCCATGCTGCCTCTCTGCCTGCATCCTCTGGAGCTGGGGGTGGGTGTGGGTTGGCTTCTTGTGGCTGCTGCTTCTTCCTCCATTTATGACAGCAGGGCGTCATCCTCCATGGGATCCTCCAAGTCTGCCGGCATGGGGAGTGCAGCTGTCGGGGGGGGTCTCTGTCATGGGGTCCTCTGAAGACAGGCTCGCTGGCTCCTGGCTGGAAGAGGACTGGCTGTCTGTGAGCTGTATGAGGGGGAGGAGTCTGAGGACCTACTTCTCGGTGGCGGATCTCACCCTGCAGGAAACTGCACTTGACCATGATGTACATCTCCCAGTCAGTGAACTTGACAGCGGCCTGCCCGGATTTTTTGAGGTGTAGCTTGCCATACCAGGTGTGCATGTGCTTCCACCATCCAAGGAGTACTTTTGCAGTGTACCCAGGCTCTCTGCCTTTTCTCTCCAAGCTGCCTGCTTCTTCTTGGTGTCCCGATACAGTCTGTGGCCCTTTGTCCAGAGGTACTCTTTCTCCCTCAGCATTCCAGCACCTCATCCTCATGCTCCTCGGAAACGGTGTACTGTTTCCTCTCTCCCTTCTGCTTCCCTTGCAGGGGCTTCAGCAGGGCCTTCAGGGGCTTGAGAAGCAGGGCCTTTAGGGGCTTGAGCAGCAGGGCCTTCAGGGGTTTGAGCAGCAGGGCCTTCAGCAGCAGGGCTTTGAGGGCCTTGGGGCTGGTCCACCACAGCAGCAGCAGCAGCAGTAGCAATAGCAGTAGCAGCAGCAGCAGCAGGTTCAGAGTCAGTGCCAGGAGGTGGGATGCTGGTTCTGGCCTTCTTGCCAGGGCTGGAACGAGTAGGCATGGGCTTCCTCTTCTTGCCTGACTGAAAAACCCTGGTGTTCCTGCTAGATGTATGTGGCAGCACGTCTTTCCCCTGTATGCTGACTGCATGCATGCTGCATCCTTTTATATCCGTGGAGCTGACGCAATTCATACTCCCTGCATGCGCAGTGAACGCTTTGCATCCAATATACATCCACGCGGCATCCCCTTTGTTTCCTATAGGCTCCGTGATGCATCCGCTTCATCCACTATGCATCCGCCCCTTCCGCTATGCGTCCACTTCAAAATTCTCCCCCGGAAGCCCTTTGGATGTGTCATCCACTTCCATCCACTGTCATCCGCTAGGCTTCCTATGAACATCCGTTTAACATCCCCGCTACATACTACCCACATCTGTTCTTTTCCATTCTTTACTGTTCTGTTTATGCAAATTTTTGCCACTTTTTGGAGTGGATGACAATGGATGGAGCCACCCCCGAAATTTTTCTCGTCTGCTTTGTCCTTTATGCATAAGTTTTGCATCCGTCGGCCAGTGGGACCGGACCTTTAAGAGTTGGGATTGTGAGAGGTCATCCAGTACATGTAGCGGCACCAGGTATCTAGACGTAACTATACTTCTTCATGTAAGATTCTGCAAATGCTCCAAGTAGATGCATAATTACACTAAAATGTAATATTCTCTGTATTTAGAAAGCAAACAGCTGCTGCTGAGGTTGTGCCACCTTTGCTTGTTTATTCTTTCTGCTTCAAATTTATTTCCACAAATATGCATAGGTTCAAACCATCTTTCATTGATCCTCAGCATTTGAAGTAGCTGGAGAATCAGCAGCAGTTCATGATTCCCCTGGGGGAGCATAGATTATGACAGTGTCACTTCCTTCCCACTTTCTTCTTGATGCTTTGCCATTCTCTATTAAATTTCACAATCCAATTTTATCAAAGAACCCATTCTAGTCAATTTCATAATCCCTTAGTCCAATTTCCTACTCCAGGCTAGAAAGTCCCTGTTTCTATACCAAAAGTGCACCCTCCCTAGTAATATCTTGTAAATAAAACTGATAGCCCTGCAATTTTGAAATAAATGGTTTTTGGCAGTGCACAGATGTGATCACATGACACTTGCATCTTAAAAGCAATGCTTTTTTAAAATTAAAAAGAAAACAGTACATAGTATAATAGTTGGAGCATGTATCATGTGTTCTGTGAGGAAAATCAAAAGCAGATTGATGAAATACAATGTACAGTATATCTCATCCCCAAAATTTAAGGCTGCATTGCATTTTCCTAAGCCTTTAAATGGCCTCTAGCTATATAGGCAGTATTCTTTAAATTGGAGCACAGCTTATCCCAAGGTTGTGTCTGGCTCACCTGGCATCTCTCTACCTTTTCTTCTCTGAGAATCTCACAAGTCTTACAATATGCCCCAAGTGTCGGAATTTCATAGCATATTTAGATCAGCCTACTTTATCTCTTGCCAGAAAACTTATTCAATATTTTTAATCAGGTGATGCTGTCTGGGCTCATATATGAAGCTTTGTAAGCAGAGAGATGAGAAATATAAAGGTTTCAGATTTTACTGAACTACAACTGAAATTAAACTGCTTTTACTTCCTTTCTTCTGACCTATTTCCTGACTTGAACATTAGTCATCCTTTCTTCTCCCCTTCCCCTCTTATCTTCCCCCCCAACTTACAATGTCAGCCTAGTGTCACATCAATTAAAGCACAGAACCCATCATTTGTCACTTTGAATTTTGAGAAGCCCTTTCCCTGACATGAAATAAAATGCCTCTCCATTTCAATTTTAAATAAAGATTAAAATCTGAATGAATTGGTCACTAGTAAATGTGGCACATCTCAGATTCTTCTTAACATTGGAGGATCAAGAAGCAATCACTATATCTTGAATGCTATATTCTGATGGAATGATGGGTAGTGGTTTGCAAGGCTTTAAAAAGGATGAGTTTACAGAAGTTGAATCTGTTAGGATTTTATTTATTGATTTGTTTGTTTGTTGGTTTGCTGGGTATCTCATAAATACAGTGACTCTGGGCAGTTTACAATATAATAAAAATTAAAAATAAGATTAAAATTAGAATTAAAAACCCAAGATGATAGGCAACTGGAGAGTGAAAAAATTCTCTATCCCATCAGTCAATCCCAATGTTAAAGGTCCCTTTGGGGGACCCAGACCAAGTGGCAGACCAAGTTTTAGTCTCTTCTAGAAAGCCAGGAATATGGGGGAAAGTGTCACCTCTGATGGGAAAATATTTCAGAGGGTGATAGCCACAGCAAAAAAGGCTCTTCTTCTGGACCCCACCAGCCAAAATTCTTTGGTTGATGGGACCCAAACTTCTCTGTTGGAATAAATGAGGTGGTTTAGTCCCAGCAAGGTAAGACAATTCCTCAGATAACCCTGGACCCATACCATAAAGATTTTAAAAGTAATGACCTTGCATTGGATCCAGAAACAAACTTGAAATCATTGCAGCTCATGTAACAGTGATGTCACATGTGCCATCCAAGGAGCCTCCAGAACTGTCTGTGCATTCTGTACCAATGGTAGCTTCTAAATACTTTTCAAGGGTAGCCCTATGTAGAGTGTATTGCAATAACTCAACTGGAAGATGACGAGGGTATGACTATGATTAACTTTTTGGAGGGCCTCATAACCCAGAAAAGGGTACTATTGGTGTACCAATGAACTTGCATAAAGGGTTTGCTAGCCATGAATGCTTCTCTTTGTTAGGCTAAATATATATAGTTCCCTTAGCCTTTCATCATACAAATTACCTCCAGACCCCTAATCTTAAGGATCCTATTTGAGCAGGAGTCATGAGTCCAGGAGAAACCTCAGACTGCACACTGGGTCAGTCTGGGATAATTCAACCCCATTTGGAACTAAGAATGATAAATCCAAGATCTTGAGGTTCCATGAACTCACAGCAACTTCATCTTACCAGAGTTTACCAGTAAAGCAAATTATTGGAATGTTCATTTATAGAATATACATTCTTCAGTATTTGATGCAGTAAAAGGAAAAGACAATCTGTACTTTCTACCACTTATGCTTTGATTGGATTCTGTACAGTACATTTTCTTCATAATGATGGAACATCATTACCCAAACAAGACTGAATTGTTTTCTATCCGTGCAACTGTTCCATTAACATGAGCAAAAGGAGCTGAATTGACATTGGCAAGATTTTCCCTTCCTTTGTAGCAGAGAATTAGCTAGACTGTGCAAAGTGCCAGTACAAAACAAAAATTGTACATTGTTTATCAGATGTCTAGGTCAAGCTCCTAGTTGATAATCAAGGTTCTGTTCTGCACTCAGTGCTTGTCAACATCTTCATAAATGACCTAGATGAGAGATTTGAAAGATACTCAGCAAATTTGCAGATGACACAAAGCTGAGGGAACCACTTAGGCAGGAAAAAATAGATGCACAGGTACAGGATAAGCAGTACCTGATTCAATAATACTTTCTGTGAGAGGAATTTAGGTGTCCTGATAGACCATTGCTTAAATGTGAGTCAGCAGTACTGCAGTTGCCAAAAAAGCCAACACAGTCTGCATTAACAGAGGAATAGCATCACAATCACAGGAAGTGATAATACCGCTTTATACCTTCCTAGTGAGGCCATACTTGGAATAATGCATTTAGTTCTGGTCACCACAATACAAAAAAGATCCCAAGGCCTTAGAAAGAGTGCAGGGAAGATCTCTAAAGTGACTAGGGGGTCTGGAATTAATTTGTATGATTAAAGACTAAGGAACTAGGTACAGTTTGTTCAGTCTATCAAAGAGAAGATTTTAGGGGACAGGATATCTGTCTTCTGGTACTTGAAGGGCTGTCACAGGGAAGAGGTGGTCACTCTCATATCCTTAGCAGCTGAGAGTAGGACAAGAAGCAACTGGTGGAAACTCATCAGAGGGAAAGTCAATCTAGAACTGGGAGGAATTTCCTGAAAGCAAGAATGAGTGTGAACCTGAGAATGTTCTTCAGAGTGAGGACATGAGAATGATTAATGAATGGAACAGTTTTCCTTTCAGAGTTGTGGGTGCTTCATCACTGGAGGTTTTTCAAGCAAAACTGGACAACCATTTGTCCAGGATGGCAAGAATAGGGCATTAGACTAGAAAACCTCCAATCCTAAGACTGTTATCCTCTAATATTCCTGTCTCGCCTGTCCAGTACTACTGGCTATTTTGATGGTAAAAAAACAACTGGACTTTTTTATTCCAAAATTTCTTAGTCAAGTCTTTGAACTGATCTGTTTCTTTCACTACCGAGATTAGTCCCTAACCCAAACTCAACAGTTTCTCCCAAGAGAACAGCACAGCTGCATCTTCGTTATTAAGTCACACTGAACTGTATTTTTTCTTCCTGGCAAGATTTGGGAGAGCCTTTGATACAACAGAAGTACTTAAGGAGGCCAAATTTGAACTGGTATAAATGCGGCCTGAGAATCAGTCTCATGTACAGCCCCCATTTTTTTCTAGGCTTTGAACCATCTGGCTTGAAGGTTAGAAAAGTTATTGTAAATGGCTGAGAGATTTAAATAGTCAGTCATTAAAAGTCAAATGAATAAATAAACAGGAAACATATGTTTATGAAATTTCAGTTTCATAATTAACAAAAGAAATTTCCTGCCTTTATGGAATTTTGTTCTTATTTGCCTTCTGAACAACAAATATAGCTTTCCCCAGGCAAATGGCTAGTAATGCCAGATGCCTCTGACTTAAATGCATCAATTTACTCAGAGACTGA
Source organism: Laticauda colubrina (assembly GCA_015471245.1). Classification (NCBI taxonomy): domain Eukaryota; kingdom Metazoa; phylum Chordata; class Lepidosauria; order Squamata; family Elapidae; genus Laticauda; species Laticauda colubrina. The sequence continues at coordinate 5,395,337 of BLBF01000051.1, forward strand.
GGATCACAGGCGTAGTTACTCATTTCCCATTTCTCAGGTACAATGAGGTCTCTTTAATGACTGGACACAGTTGTAGAAAATCTAAAACATACCAACCAGGGAGCAGCTTCTAACAGACATTCTGCACTAGAAGTTCTGCACAGAAAGAATTTAACAGGTCAAAGTGAAATTGAAAGTTCAGCAATTGAACAGATGACTATTAATTCATTCAATTATAAAGAAGGGATGGGTATCAGTCATGGTTATGAAATATTATAACATCCAAACAAGACTAGAGATAAGAGAATCTAACTTATTTTCATTAATCAGATTCAGTTCATTTAAACCAAATCACCTGGCTCCAACTACCTGGCTTAACTAATATAAAATAGATAAATTTAATTGAAATTAGAAATGGAATAAGTACTAAGTGCACAGAGAACAATTTCTGAAATGAAAATGAGGCAGCAACCAATTCTGATGAACCAAAGCCAAAACATGCTTATCATACTCCACTATTTTCTTTCTTGGTGATCTGATTTCGTCATGTGGAAAATACAGTTTTTTTTCAAATGTATTTGCACAATTATTTATTTATTACTTTTATATGACAAACTTTTCACTATCCAAAGTGACTCTGGGCAACTTATACAGGATGGCTCTATCACCTTTGGAACTGACAGAATAATTCATTTCAACTAAATTCCATTTAGATTTAGGACCATGGTCCATCACATCAGCTGGATGTTTCTTAATGGAACATCAGGTGTCACACCATACCATTCAATGCAATAATGCTAATGGAAGCAAAGAGATGAAAATTAAAAATCACTAACTTCCTCTTATTTTCCTAACTTCAATTATTTCCTCATATTCCACTCATTATTTTTTTTCGATTTATAAATGAAAATAATTCCCTGAAACTGTTTTTTCAGAAGAGATTTGTATAGCCCCTGGTACCCGAATCAGCTTGGCTTATTTGAGCCCATTTTAAACTACCTCCTGTCTTCTCATCCATCCTTTCTGTGTCACTTTTCTGCTCTTGCATCAGGTGTGTCTTGCTGCAAACATATTAAGCAGAATTGATGACAACAAGCCATCAAGCCCAATACTGGCTGAAGGACTTGTGTTTCTTGGCAGTTGCCCAAAGCTCTACATGGCTACTTTGCAGCTTGAGAGGAGCTCTCCATGGTTCTGATTCCTTGAAAAAAAAATGCAAAAACTTGATTTGTTTGCCTCCCAAGACTCTCTGATCATTAAAGTAGCATTCCAGTTATGTGATACTACAATTTTTCTCATCCCTGTTGAGAAACAGGTCTGTTTACAAGATATCAGGTAGGAAGGTGCTTTGTTTATTTGAACAAAAGCGCCCCCCCATTTAAAAGCTAAGCAAAGCAAAGGTTAAAACCTCACATGATTTAATCTTCCTCTTTTGTAACCATTATATAGGAACCTCAGGATTTTTCTGATCAAAAACATGTTATACAGAATTATTAGGTGAGATGAACAAGTATACAGACAAATAATTAAGTAAGCATTTCAGTTGTAACAATGATGGCATATTTTAAATGAAAAATGAAAAACTGCATCCCTTCAACATTTTTAGAACTACTTTTTAGACAATTTTCTCTCCCTCCCTCCCCCACAGCTGTAAAAACAAGAATATGTGAATAACTTAATAAGTTCCATGGTACTTGATTTACAAAGGAAATAACACACAAGATCATGCAAAGGATCTGAACCCACAAAAACATTTATGGTCCAAAGCCTTTAGAAACCCCTCTGCTCTTTTTTCTACCAATCTTTGCAGGTCTTCATATCTCGCAGCTTTGCAGGTTCAATGTGGTTCTGAACTCTCTGTCTCAGTTCTGGGATTTCTTTCTCGTACACTTGAAGATGTGTTTTTAGTTGGGAAGAGAAAGACTTAACACAATTAGAGACTACAAGTGATACAAAGTGTAAATACTGTCTACTTTGGGCTGTGCCTATAAGGATCTTCAGAGAGCTATGAATCCTCTTCCCTTTGAGTTAAGGCTCTCTCCATTCATGCTCTGGATTGCCAGAGAAGAAAAACTGGAGGCCAGAGACTCTAGCAAAAGACAGATCTCCCTTCCTTTCTTAAGAGGGAGAGCAGAAGGATGATTTCAGTCTTTTTATCACATCTTCAGCTAGTTAATGCCAGCAAACTAGCCCTTGATTCCCATAATGGAAAAAGAGGGGCCAATTCTGGAATTGGGGGAAATCCATAACAAGAAAAGGAAGGACAGACTCTAACATATTTTCAAAAATCACAACAACCAATATACAACCCGAAGAAGATTGGATGAATCTGTACAGGTTTGTAGGTGACACACATCTTTAAACAGCATATGTGGAAAGAGTAGGTCTAATGAAATCTGGAAAGAAATGAAGAAGACAGTTATTCCTTCCTGGAAAACTCATTAAAGTTCCTGGCATGGCTGTGAACAATGCCAAGTCATGAACACAGATTCTCTTGCAGGCCATGGGTTGCAAAGTTTTATCTTCTGGCAATTCGGCTCTCCCTGTCTACATCATTTCTCCACAGTTATAACTGTAGAAAAACAAGCCTTCTACTAGTGGATTTCTTTCCCCTGAATATAAATTTTCGTATGGAAGAAATTGTAGGGAAGCACTGAGGGACCGAAAAGTCCAGAATCCCCCTCTCCTGTCCCCCGCACACTGTGATTGTTACACCTCCAGGGTGATGAGGCTGTACAAAATACTTTCATTGAAACAAATTGTTTTTTGAATCATTTGAACTATGTAGTATCAGGACTACTTGCACTTATGGAAAGTGGAGGAACTTTAAATCAGTATAAGGCACATGCAGAGGTGCTATGGCTGCATATCATGGTGTGAGAGAAAATGAGAGAGGTCTTGTCCATGTTTCTGTTGATATATCTAGCATGCTCTGAGGGAAAAGATGAAAACAGGACTGCAATTTCCGGATTCTAGGAAGGGCTTTTGATTTCTGCCAGTTTAGCCTAGTATCTCCTGAAAATGCTGCTTTTTTTTTTTTTCATTCTCCTTAATACAGCACTAAAATTCTTCTTATAGGTATAGCAGCTTCACACCATGCTTGATTCAGCCCTGAATAGAAAACATTTTATTAGCATAGATAACTTTCGCTGAACCACAATTGGAATTGGCAACTCTTTCACTAAGTGACATAGTCATTAAATGAAACATCATATGATCAAATTCAATTTATGTCAGTTCTGCTTCAGTCATTCGGGGAATCACCCACGATCATTAGTGTGATGTTATATTACTGTGACTTCCAACTTATCAAATTCTCCTATAGACTCTGCTTGTTGGAAACTAGCTGTGAAGCTTGCAAATGCTGATCATGCGACCATGGGACACTGCAATGGCCATACATTTGAGGACCATTTGTAAATCTACTTTTCCAGTGGTGTTCTTGTTGAATGAGGTAGGTCATTAACTGAGGACTACTTTTATATTACAAGAAAAATCCTGCAATGATTTTCCTCTATCAAGTTCAAGATGACTTATTTGATTCTATCATCCTATTCCTCTCAAAGGGTTCATCAGGTAAATGGTCAACAAATAGAGACTTGTGAAAGACTTCATGGATGAGTGAGGATGGCAGATCTAATCCACCCAGATTATCCTATCAATAATTCTTTCCCTTTTTTCAAAATTTTAAGCAATGCAAGAACTTGAACAGGCAAAATTGCAACACATTGTGCAGTGATCAATGTTCTGCTTTCCCCAACATAATTCAACTCCCCCAATTCCCATAATTATCAAACAACACATTGCACATTTGGAGGATAACAGATTGAACAAAGAAACTTCACAAGTCATAATAGTTGCTGGGTTAAGAACAGGGGAATTAGAATGGGTGGGTGTTAGTCTAAAGTCAAGATATATCTGCAAGTACACAATCAAGGCTACACCCCTTTCCACATGGCTCACCTGTGCACTTCACTTACAAAAGAACAGTTGCTGCCTTGACTTTTATGACCCCCTCTCAATTGATCAGGTAAGATCCTCGTCTTTAATAGATTCAATGCTGAAGCCTGACTAAAGGAAAAGGGCTGGATGGATGAAAATAAGAATGGAACCCATGAGAGAAAACTCCAATGCCTGAAATAATTTTCCAGGATGAAAAAGTAGCTACAGTCTTGACAGATTGGCTGGACTGGAGCCAAGTATGAAAATTATCAAAATGGCATTCATTGTTTGTTAGACTAAAAAACAGAGCAGGTTTCTGGGACCCCTCGAAGATTAGGTCCTTTGGTAATAATTGCAGTTACCTAACCAGCCACTGCCACTAGAGGGGGTTATATATCTATATGGGGGGTTGGGGGGTTAGTTTAAATAGACAAGAGCAATGTTTGTATTGCCAGAATCTCAAACCAACAATGCTTCTTATACCAAAGTGCCAGCGTTATTTCCCTGTCTTCTCTCGTTTTAAAATAACAGATTCATTGATCTGGAATTGTCCAATATCCTGCTCAATTCAGTAATCTAGTTTAAAGCACTCCTAATGGATGCCTATCCACCTTTGTTTATGCAATGAAGGGAGCCCACATTTCTAGATAATTAGAGTTTTTGTTGAACTTATTATTATTTTTTTCCTAGCAACCAACCAGAATTTCCTTTCTATTATTTTAGAATATTATTTTCTGTCTTTCCTTAAGGGTATTTTTAGGTGATTTTATTTTCAGGTATTTGAAAAGAAGCTATTGTGACTCCCCTCAGCATTTTTCTTTATCAAGTTTAATGAACTCCAGCCTTCCAGTTCTGTTCATAGTCATTAGTCTCATATCCATTGATCATTGTATTTCACTTGTTCCAGTTCCTCTGAATCCTCCTTAAAATATGGAGTCTAAACACATTATTTCAGGACGGCAAAATAAAAGCAGACAATAACTGCCTATGATTAAAGAACTATGTTCTTGTAACATTTGTAAATGAACTTGTAATTTACTAAGAGTCTGGCCAAGTTATAATTTAGGTAGGAAATTTCAGAAAATATCATATCTGTGGGCTAAATGAAGAAGTTAAAAAATTATCCTAGAAGAATCAGGAATATATTCTGTTGTTGCTTATTAAAAAACGTGAAATGTTCATGAAGTTTCTGGTTGAACTTGACCAGAATTGGATTTTATTTTCAGTTTTTTAAATGTCTTTCACAAGTATTGCAAAGCAGCATCCCTCTGCATTAGAGTTGTCTTACTGTACTATTACTTTACATTTGTTTCTACAAAAAAGCATTATTCTTCTATTTTCACATGGTTTTAAATTGTATTTCTGTATTTCAATCTATTAGCTACTTCATCCAATGACATATCACCTGAAAAATTGTTTAGTATTTCTTCTTCACCTTCAACTGAAAAGGAAGCAGTTCATATTTTGTTTCATTTTGATAAACTATTCAGTAGGGGTTAATTCCCTATTTATAACCTCTCCCATCCTCCCCCCTTCCTATGATTATGTATAGGCCAACATGAGGTCAGTTGAATAGCAATCCCTGAATCTTACAGCTGCTACCCTTGGATTGTAGGTTTCCGCTCAGCTGGACTTCATTATTATTTTTAAACGTCAATGTTATTTGGAATATTTAGTCACCCTTCTCCCTTCCAACAGAACTATTATAGATAATATAAGCACAGGGATGGCTCTCAATATTGAAAAAAAGTCAGATGTCCTCAAAAACCAAATAGATTACCAAGGAAAATTATTATTTATATGAATGTGTTTGCATATATAGAGTAATTACTACATATGAACATTAGGTCTGCAGCTACCATTAAGATCATGATGTTGCAATGTTTTATGTGAGGAGTAGCAGCCATCGATCAAGATCTTAGGTACAGTACTGAGGCTTGCTTATTCTAACCCTACATTTTTGGCAGAGGGTAGTCAATGCTTCTGGAAAGTTAATGTTGATTAGGCAGCACTAATTCCAACTGTAGTTCTTCAATGTTGTTGTTTTTAATTTTTAAATAAATATTTAACTCTCATAATTGATGAGCTAGATTACTATGGGCAAGGCTGCAGTAATCATGAGTTCTTTCATTAAGGGTTTAACTGGTGAGGGGGATAATGGATTTACATGCATGAACTCGCTTATGGGATAAAGTGGATTGGGCCCTACTGATTCCAGGAGAGGGGGGAGGGTCTGTGAACCTCCATCCACAATCCCAGGGAAAAGCTGACTTGTAATGCTACCACTACTACTTTTCTGCAAGGACCCCTCTTCTGCCTGATTTACTTGGAGAAAGGCAAGTGGAGATTTTTCAGGAGTTTGAGCTGATTGAAGGATTTGTGCCAAAGGCTGGTTCCTGTACTCAGCATGTGTGTCACTAATGCATTAAGCATTCACTTTCTTATGCATAGCAAGGTCAAAGACCTAGAAGGAAGTTGAAAGGCACAAAGAGGGTAGGTGGGTGGGAGAAATGACAATGACTTCTGAAGAGCTTGATTTCAGTTAGCCCATTACCTCAGCCCATGATCTTCTTCAAGCACACACAGAATTCAAAATACCAACCATAAATGAAAAGATATCTATCCAATATCTACCTTACATTAGTTCCTAGATGGTTATGTAAATCATAGATTTCTATGGCTCTTCATTTCTTAAATGTTATCTTGCCCCTGGGGAGAGGTCTTATGGGGAAAAAGAATAGCTTCAGAAGCTGAAGAAGCTTATTGGATAAGAAGTGAAATGTCTTCAGAAAAAACCAGAAAAACAACCATGACCTGGATGACTGAGAATCTCCATAGACCTTTAACTGATTCTTATAAGATTAAATAGCACAAAATGGGAGGAAGGATGATCAAATCTTTGTGCTTGCATAGAATAAAATAGGATCCTTTTCTCTCATTCTTCTATTTAATGTAGTTCAGGTTTAAATGGCACTTAATAATAGCACTTAGACTTATATACCACTTTACAGTGCTTTACAGCCTTCTCTAAGCAGTTTACAAAGTCAGCATATTGGAAGGCTGAGTCAACCTTGAGCCTGATGGGATTTGAATTGATAAATTGTAAGCAGTTGGCAGTCAGCAGAAGTAGCCTGCAGTATTGCACTCTAACTACTGCTCATTACTTAAGTGTTTGTTTATGAGCTTCCTGAAATATATAAAACCTGACTTTCAGTTTTTCAATGTTTCCATATGTATGCATATATGTTTATATGTGTGTGCATCTTTGGAATAATCTGTATCCGAGCAAGTAAAAGTAACTGTTTTTTTTAGTATCTTTGAGTCAGTGTTGCCTCCTGGTGATTGACTGAAAAGTCCCTGCAGTTTTTCTGACAAGGTTTTGGAAATGGTTTGCCCTTACCTTTTTCCTGGGACTGAGAAAGAGTGACTGGCCCAAAGTCACCATCTTATTTCATGCTTAAGGCAGAGCTGTAATTCACAGTCTCCTGCTTTCTAACCTTGTGCCTACATTATAGGCAAGCATTCTTGATGAAATTTGGCTTTCTGCATCAAATGTCCTAGAGATGTGGATTGTGTAAACAAGCATCCTGGATCACTTCACAACCAATGTAAGATCCTAAAATTATGTGTTAGAAATAAGCCTTATTTTTATTTTTTAATCAGTCATACTTAGAAACCAATAAGTATGCATAAGATGATAGCCCCAAACTGAAAATCTAATTCACAGCATAAAACTATGCAAATCAGGGATGGTCAATAATATAAGAGTATCCTTGGATACTCTTGGATATCCTTGGTATACAGTGTCTCCCATGTTAACTCATATGGAATTCACAGTAGGAATTCCTCCTGTGCATCCCCATCTCTTTCTTTCTCCCTCCTTTCTATCCATTTCAATGTAACTCACCCCTTGCTTTATCAGTACCAGTACTAGCTTGAAAAGTTATGTGCTATCATGATTCTTACTGATGTCCTTAAGGGCTAACAGGATGTAGTGAGTTCATCAGCAACAGTGTGTATGTATGTATGTATGTATGTATGTATGTATGTATGTATGTATGTATGTGTGGGGGATACTCTAATGACTGATTAAAACTAAGGGAGGTGAGAGAGAGAAGGGGGAGAAAAAATTGACAAAATATGGTTCTGGGGCAGTTAGAACAACTTGTTTAATGGTATACAAAGATTGGCATAAAACTATTTCAATAATGCACTGGGATGAGTTAAGGCTAATTGCATGTGTCAGTGGGACAACATTGGAAATCTAGACTATTTACTTCCAAAATAATCTGCAAGTGAAGAAAAACTGTCAATTTTGCAAAATTTAACTAAAATATTGTATATGCGATTACACTTTGCCTTATTTTATTGTAGGGATTCTTCTTCATTCAAAAGGAATTATAAAAATGCCCAGTGGGAGTTGAAGCAAGGAAGAAGGGTGTGTGGATTGGTTGGCATGGCTCTATCCCACAATTTCCCCTTGCATCTCTCCCTAGGACTTTTTGTGTGGATTCTGTATGCCGGGATTAGTTTCAGAGGAAATCAGATTGTGTCTGAAATACAGCTTCCTCTCTTTTTATGGCTGCCAGGGTTCCTCCAAGCCCTGTCGCTCCCATTTAGCATTACTCTGGAAAACAAAATCTGTAGATGGCTAGAGGGACTGTTGCTTTCATCAGAAGGATTAAAAGGCAGGAAGTGATGGGTGCTGACCGCTAAGAACAACTGAATACTGCCACATGTGTTACAACCTCTGACCAAATATAAAAAAGCACAATAGCTCTGTTGGTCTATTTCTTAGACATTATGGAACTTGGGCAAGGGGGGAGTTAGATTCAAGCAGTAAGAGATAGAGATGGTGTGAAAGTGGGCAAGGAAAAAATAGAAAAAAATGGACCGTAAAATGGGAAATATTTATTTGAAGAACATCTGATGGTATGTAATAATGCACTAAGTTCCAACATTTTACCAAATCTTGGTCTGCTTAACTTTGGTTTATTGAACATATATTTTGCTGGGTTTGCTCAACCATTCTCTATAAATCACCATCAAGGGATGCAACCACTAAATTTCAATGGAATAAAAATATTATGGCTTGGTATTAAGTATGGGCCAAAAGTCCATGGTATTCTTTGAAAATAAAGTTTTAGTATTATTCATGCAAAAATGGAGTTTGAAGTTTAAACAGAATTCAAAATACTAACTTCAGAGAATCTTAGTCACAAGCATGTAGTTTTCTAATCCTCATGGTGCAGTTTCAAAATAAGAGTGAAACTAAGGAGGAGAGTGAAATCTTAGAAGCTGGAGATGATGCTAGCACATTTCAGGGAAATAGTCACTGTGATTTTATGTTTCTGTTTATGAACAGCTAAGATAGAACTGCAAAAGCACATCATAGATGACAATCTGAATGATGCATAATCCTGGTTGCAGAAGGTAGCACTGTGCAATACAAAAGTCTTTTTTTTTAAGCAAGCAGTATACAGAGCTTTTATTACTATCTCCAATTTACCATGGTTTAACTGAAACCTATTTGGAACTTGTTTTTGCCCAAGATGCTCTGAAGTGTGTAGAGGTTAAAAGAGCAACAGCGCCCCTGTGTCTGCTAGGGCTTACTTTGCTCTCACCAGGCAGTAAGTTCATGTAGGCCAGACAGACTGAGTTCAAATATGCTTCCAGATGAAGTTTTTTATATATAAACACCAAGTTTCGTTAATCATAAAATTTTGATAGAGCTGATTAATGTTAATAGCATCCAAAGGAAAGCTCAATGTTTCTTCCATTCGATCAGAGAAAATCTGTTCAGAAAAAAGTGAACTTATAATAATGTAATCTCATCACTAACTGCCTTGACCATGAGAATACCATTTAGCTAGATCTAGAAAGCCATGGATTCTCACCTCTTTATCTATTTTTACATTATTGTGTGGTAGTTCCAGAGCATAATAATAATTGCATAATAACTGCATAATAAGGAATCATAGCAAGGATGGCATCTTCTTCATGAAAAATCAGAGGTATAAAATGATGAGACCATTTGACTAGGATCTGCCCTGTCCTACCTGTAGCATAGTCGTTGGCATCTTCTGAGAGTTTAGATATTCCAACTCAACTTCTTAATCTTCTGGAGGACTACATGGGTGAATTGAGTGCTATGTTGATATTACCAGAAATGAATGGATCAATATATCTTGGGCTGTTTTTGGTACAACTACAAAAATCCTGACAATTACAGTGTGTCTTCTGTTGCCATATGAAAAAAAGAGATTCCCAAACTACTATTTTGCATTTGTGTAATGGAGAATCAGAAGGTGAATGAGAGATTCAGGGAGGCAAGTCACTATATAAAGCAAATGAGAGATTCAGAGAGGTAAGTACACTACAAATAGATCAGAACAAGAAACAGACACAGTGTAGGTCTAAAATTAATTATTAGAGGGTCTCTGGTAATATAATCTTGCAGGTCTGAATGTGTTTCCCCTCTCCTCTCCTTTACTTTCATATAAATTAGAGGGGCTTATATTTTTTCATAAATCTCTTCATAAGGTATTTATGAAAAAAATCATATTTAAATTTGATTTAATTTAAAAGTAAAATTTAAAAATTTTAAGATTTAAAAAAAATCATAACATCACATTAATCTATTGTTTGCTTTGGTAATGGATCTTTCCTTTCTCCATCAAGGCCATTCTTTATGCTATCTACATCACCATTCTCACTCCTAAATTCCCTTCTCCTTTTAATTTTAAAAAGGCTTTGAAATAGTTTTGAAATTTTGTGGCCTTTCATCCACAAAATTTGGTGGCATACTTTCAGGTTTCATAATGGGGTCTGAGGAGCTCATGTGATCCACAGCTTGACATCTACCCACCATACTGTCAGAGAATGAAACAACCTATCTCTGGTGAGCCAAATCAAAATAGCTTTATTCTGGAAACTAGAGGGTGTTTCCTTAGCTCCCAGCCCAAAATCATGGTTTTCTTTCTGTACGTAGAAAAGAAGAAAAACAAGAAGGAAGAAATTATGTCTATTTAGTCCTGTTTATTTCAGAGTAACCAAAAAATATGTAAAATAGACAAAATAAAATTAATCTAGTACTAATTTAATATTTAAAATGTATTAAAATTAACTTAATTTAAATAACTAAACATATCATGGTCCTAGTTCTAAAACTAATCCCCGAGATATCAAATAAAATTAAATATGAATTATTATCTTTTTTTAAAATAGTGATATTATATTCGAAGATCAAAATATACAGTAAATGTATAATATTCCAGTTCAGTGAAAACCTAGATTAGATTTCTATTGCATTTTATGTGCTGCTGCACACATTCTGGCTACATTACAAGTAATAGGAAAGTCATTGTCCAAAATTATCAAATAACAATAAAGCTGATTCGCACAAACTCATATTCTTAAGAGTCAATGAAAGAATAAGAAAATTGCAAATATCTCTAGAGTATAATGGATGAAGAAGATATGTCCCCAAGTTTCTACATGATTATTGCTACATGGTTGCAAACAGTCCATGCAAAAAAGAGCCTTCTGTATTTTTTTCTAGCCCAACTAAGGGAGGGAAAGTGAATGTACCAAAGTCCTTCTAGATCTTCTAGGCCCTTTACATTTTATTATAGGGATTTTGTTTTGCTTTGATTTTGTTTGTCTTGACTGCTGGTGACTATAAAGATGAGACCCTTCTTGGCAAGGCAAATGCATTCCTTCTTAGGATTGAGGGAGTGACGGGCCATTTTTGTTTGTTCCTCAGCCGTTTTCCTTATCTTGGTACCTCATACAGTCTTATAACAAAATGAAACAAGAGTGGCATTTATTCCAATATTTAAATGCAGGCTAAAATACTAGAGAGCTTTCAATGGAATAGTAAAGGAGATCATCTGAACATCTATTAAGTTTCTTCCTCCAGAATCATCCGGTTATCTGAAATTAAACAAAAAAAAATACATATGATTGATTCATATTTATTTTTTTGCTATTCAACATAATAACAATCCTTTGAAGCCATATTATAATAATGATCTATTCACTAATATAGCAACTAAATTCACAGATGATGTCAAACCAAAGGTCTTGATTTACAAGCTATAATAGCAAGATTCATATATCATTTAATCAAAACAAATAAACTACATTATTTGTGGACCCAAACTTTATCTCAGATTCTGCTACCTTTTGGGTTTGACTAAAAATGCTATTTCTATATAACCTCTGAAACCAAATGGCACCTTTAAGCACATGTTTGTAGCTACAAAAACAGCTCTAATTTTTAACACTTAAAGAGAAGAACATAAGGACATCCCACCCACAGCTTAGCTTAGAGCATGAGTAAAAAAACATCCCAAAAGAAAGAGAACAATTTCTATATTATTGCCATGAAAACAATATGAATTTATCCTTGTAATCACCAAATTCCATTCAAGAGAAGCCTTGTCTTTAAGAATGAATATCAATCTATCACTCTATCCCTCTATCTATCTATCTATCTATCTATCTATCTATCTATCTATCCATCATTTATCATCATTTATCATCTATTCAAAAATATTTAATATTAAGATTTTCCATCATTTGTATGCCTCTCCAAGCAAAAACACTGGGAGGCCTCCACCAATCAGCCAGGAAAATTAAACAGAACCTCTACATTCAAAGGCAGCATACCTGCAAGTAACAGCTTTTGGAGACAAAAGGAAGAAGAAAGCCTGTGTACATTTAAAGTTGAGGTAAGAACTGATCTGTCTGTCATGTTTCAAGTCTAACACCAGAGAAGGATCTGGCTGGAATGGGATTAACCCTTCGGTATTTTCCTTCTTCAAGCCAGGCTTCAAGCTGTTTTTGGATGGCATTAGCTGAACTATGCTAATAGCTTTCCTTCCTGTTCCTCTCTGTTTACGCTGACAAGTATCAGATTCTGCTATTGAAATCAGAGCTCACTTCCTTCCAGAAGATTAAGGAACCCTCACTTGTAGCCTTCTATCCTAGGTTGTTGACAGGAGTTAAAACTAACGATTTATTATCCTAGAACAGATTTTCAGAATGCTGCCTTTTTCAATAGAGGCAAGTGATCCTTCTGTTACTCTGGAATGGTGTCCTGCAACCTTCCCCTTTTGGCTAAAAGGAGTGTGAGGAGCTGATAATTTTTTTTGACCTGTCTGTCTGGGATCCCTTAATTTCAAACACTTGTTCCTTATTTTGAAATGTCTGAAGATGTGTATGGTCCAGTTTCTAAGCGAATTCATCCAAAGTTCTGATTTAAAGGCAAAAACTCATTCAGGCTTCGATAAATAATGAGGTCAAAAATAAAGACCGAATTACAAGCCTTTTTAGGACTAATTAACTTCTATAATGTATTCGTGCCAAATAAGGCCACTATAGCAGAACCATTGCACCGTCTTTTAGACAAAAAAGCAATTTGGACTTGGGGTTACAGAGAAAAGCAAGCCTTCCAAAAAATTAAAAGCTTGCTAACATCCTCAAATGTTCTCATTCAATTTAGCAACACACTGCCCTTAAGAGTGACCTGCGACACCTCCCCATTCGGAGTAGGTGCCATCCGAAGCCACCAACTACCGGATGGCAGAGAAGCGCCCGTCGCATATTATTCGAGGACTTTATCTAAAACCGAGCGGAATTACAGCCAATTGGACAGAGAGGCACTAGTAATTGTCGCAGGAGTGAAACGTTTCCACGAGTACCTATACGGGCGGACTTTTCAAATTATAACAGACCACAAACCGCTAAGAGGAATTTTGGCGGGAAACAAACCTACACCAAATATCCTCTCCCCAAGAATGACGAGATGGTCAGAGTTCCTAGCAGCCTACTCATACACTCTGACACACCAACCGGGGAAACAGATTTCACACACGGACGCTTTAAGCAGAGCACCCTTGCCAGCGACTGAAGAAGACCCGGCACCAGCGATGACAGCACTACAAATAGAGACTTGCCCCAATCTACCCATATCAGCATATGATGTTGCCAGAGCCACCGCAAAAGACTCTTTGACTGCCCGTGTTCTTAACTGGATAAACCTTTCCGGACCAGACAAACCGAACTTTCTATTCAAAAAGGGTGTTTACTGTGGGGTGATCGGGTGGTTATTCCTAACAAACTACAACCTAGGGTACTTAGTATGCTACACGAAGGTCACCCGGGGATTGTAAAAATGAAAAGCCTTGCTAGAAGTTATGTCTGGTGGCCGGGTATTGATAGGGACATAGAATACTGGGTAACCTCGTGTAACAAATGTCAAAAAATTAGACCATCCCCACCCAAAGCACCCATTAGAGATCGGGAAATTCCACGGGGCCCCTGGTCACGAATCCACATCGATTTCGCTGGTCCAACTAAAGGACATACCTTTCTGATTGTTGTGGACACCTATTCTAACTGGTTAGAAGTAAAAATTATGCCATCAACAACAACTGAATTAGTAATAAAACAACTGGATACCCTTTTTGCCACCCATGGCATTCCGGACGTCCTCGTGTCCGATAATGGACCACAACTAACCAGCCTACACTTTGAACAATACCTAGCCTCCCTGGGTATTAGACATGCCCTAACCACGCCGGCCCATCCAGCTGCAAACGGTAGGGCAGAGAGAATGGTTCGATTTACAAAGGAAGGGTTAGAAAAAATGGACACTGTACAGCAAAAAATGGAGATGTACAGCAAAAAATTAACTGATTGCTCACACTCCAGCACATAACACCCAGTACCACAACCAACAAGTCCCCAGCAGAACTACTCATGGGGAGAAAACTAAGGTCACACCTTGATAGACTGCACCCAGAATTCACGCCAGAAAACCCCCCCGACTCCTCTACACGGTTTAGAAAATTTGGAATTGGCAATTTAGTCTACGCCAAAAACTTCACTGGGGACCCAGCATGGCTACCAGGACAAATTACCCAAATAACAGGCCCCAAATCCTACCGGTTAACAGTAGATGATGGCAGGGAATGGAAGCGGCACATAGACCAGCTTCGATCCCGAAATATAGAAAGAACCACAGACATATAACCATTCGTCGAAAAAACCGACGAATTGCCAACTAAGGTGGGGGGGGGGGGATCGCAAGAATTAAATAAAGAACCGTTAAAAAATAAAACCAATGAAACACATGAATAAAAAGAGCAAATAAAAGACTCACTGTTTGGAGAGACTTGCGTGAAGAGCCCATCGGAAGGGGCCAGCCAGGCCAGCTCGACCTGCCCGGAGGAAACGGGAGGGATCGGCAAAACCGCCAGCCTAAGAAACTCAGGCGGCGGTAAAATGGCTGACTCACCCTTCCAGACGGTTCCAGGGAGAAGAACAGATGACACAGCAGCCCCATCCGAACCGGTCGAAGTCTTCACTAAGAATGAACCGCGCAAGTCAAGTCTAGTCCGGAAAAGCCCCACCTACCTGCGAGACTACGTCACCACATAGGACTGAACTAAGAGGGGAGGGGTGTTCTATATGTAAAGTGGGTGACTCCAAATCTGCAAACCTGATTGGTCAAATAAACTAAGGATTGGATTGGTTCACTAGGAGCCAATCCAAAGAGCTGCTGAAAGGCGGCAAATTTAAGCAACTGCCATTGGCTGCAAGCAGGAAAGCCAGCCTGTATAAAAGGCTGGCCTCGGCTTCAGCCAAGTGTTCCTATTTACTGACTAGTTAAAGAATAAAGTATTTGTTGTTGGAACCCGGTCTACCTCATGTGTTTTCCGAACAAAACATTTTCCAACTTGTTCAGGTCTTGTTACACCTTCTATCTTTCAATCCACTTTCAATCATTAGATCATCCAGGCTGTTCCTTGACCTAATTAAGTTCTTCCTTCTTGCCTCAGCCTGTGTCTTGCATGGAGGGTGCATACATTTTTCCAACTCAATAGCTGCCCTTGACCTTTGAGTGGCATGTCTGGGACTGCATTCCTAAAATAGCATGTGGAATCAGAGCAAAATAAAATGTGGATTTCATTTCACATTTAAATTCTATTAAAATGATACATGATTAATATGATCAGGCACATGCTTGGCCATTTCATTCCATCTGTAATGTTAAAAAATATTTTTTAGAAACATATGTTGGAAGGTTCTTGGCTATCTTCAAACTTTTGACCAGCTGTAGGAGGTTTGGGACTGAGAATCTCAAACAAATGAATGATACCATCATCACCATTGCAGCTCTAGATCCTCTCTTAGAAATGAGAAGAGAGAGAATGGGAGAGTTGAACAAAGAAGGAAATTATCCTAGTATGAAAGCAAGAGTTTTTTTTCACCCTGATCTTCCTTACTTTTCCCAGTCTAAGATAAGAAGATAAGAAGAACTTTATTGTCATTGTATAAGTACAATGAAACTCTGGATGCACCCCAGCAACTGTTTGCAATACGATAAAACCAGAGCACTTAAAGATGAAGATAAGAAAAATAGAGTACCCACATCTCCATTTGCAATTAAAGAGTATAATATCTACGAATATACACAAAATATACATCCAACACTGACTGTGATGCTTTGCCGAGTGAAATACACAAGAGCTGAATTGTACTGTAATATGTTATTATACATCTGAATGAGATATTGCGATTTCACATCTTTTCACATCTTAATAAGGTAGTGACTTTGTATTTATTTGCGGTTCAGATGGCCCAGGGAAAGAAACTATTTGTTAGTCTAGTGGTGTGGGATTTTATCGACCTAAAGTGCCGTCCAGATGGCAGCAGGTCAAAAAGATAATTGCCAGGGTGTGAGGAGTCTTCTATGATGGCTTGATTCTGCTTTGGCAATGGGACCTGGCTAACATTTTGCCTTAAGTCAATGTTTTTTAACCTCAGCAGCTTCTGGACAGCTGTGGACTCCCAATTCGCAGAATTCTCAAGCCAGCACGAGGTTCTGGAAGTTGGTCCACCCATCTTAAAATGGCTGAGGTTGAGAAACACTGACTTAAGTAATGAAGTTGAAAATGCCTTCAACATCTGTCCTCTTTCCAATTGTCCTCTTATATTCCTCATTCCTCTGTAAATGCCTAAACTGCTATGTCGCCAACTTCTCTCCCTTTCTTAAGAAATTGGTAACTTCAAAGTTCTCTGCAAGCCAGCAGCTAAGTTCTCTAGTATCCTGCAGAGCAGAAAATAAAAGCAAGCAAAAGAGAGAAACAATTGCAGAAAGAGAGAGAGAGAGAGAAACAGTTGCAAAGGGAGAAAGAGGAAGGAGGTGAATCACTTTCCCTTTTTGCTTCTGCCCTGCCTTATGTTGGCCTTGAGTGCTCACAAATTTCTGCTAAGGAACGTACGTGGTTTGATGCAGGAAAAAATGAGTTTCCACTGGTTTGTTTCTCCACATGTTTGCTTCTTCCACCAGCTATAGCTGCTTGTTTTCTGTTGTAACCACATATGGTTCCAGGCCACTTCTTTTATTCTCTCTTTAGTCTTTTTCAAGGGAATCTTTATGTCAAACACAGCTGGCTTTTCTCCTGCCTCAGTCTTCAGGTATTCAAACAAGCCTAGTATTGACAAGAGCCATTCTTTTTCCTACAGTTTATGGAAACAGAGCTGGTTTCCAAGCTTCTAATGGTAGCAGGACCAAATTTCATTGATCTTGTTCATCTGCCTGGTGGAAAATGAGCTTCAGAATTGTATCCCTTGAGATGACTAGTTTACTCCCCAGTATCAAATCCTAAAGCTGCCAAAGATGGTCTTGAATGGATGACTATAGGATGGCACAGGTTCCACACCTGCAGCATCAGGTACACAACACAAACACTGTGGAAGAAAAATCAGCCTGCCTGTTGTGGATTTCCTTATATGTCTTGCCTGTTCCATGCTTAAACAATCAAGGTAGAAAGGACTGGAAGGAATAAAGGAATCAGTAATTATTTATTATTTCCAAAGCAACAGAAAAATGGAGCAGAGAGATTATTTGACAACTCTGAAAGATGGTTAACAAGTCAGGTTGACTTTTTTCCTTCTGTTCTGTTTGTGGTTGTGGTTGCTGGGATGAAACTGGAGCAACAACATTAGACTCAGGCTTCTAGCTGTGGTAATTGGAGAGAAGGGAAACATGACATGTCTCTAAGAGGCCCGGTCCCACTACACTTATGGATGCAAAGAGGATGTAAAACGTAAAAAAAAGCTTGCCATCCGTTGGAAAATGCTATGCCTCCATTGTGTACTCACTGCATACGTGTTTCATACGCTCTATCTGTCGAGCATCTGTCCACTGTGGTTTCATCTGCGCAAGAAGTTTTGAGCTGGACAAAACTTTGTGAACGGATGAACTTTCGCCCGTGTACGATGTACATCCGTGACATATATGGGCAACAAACATTCTATGTCCGTTATCATCCATTAAAGGTCCGCTGTATCCTCTCTGCATCCTTTGTCCATCCCCTCAACTCACATCTGCTGCAGCTGAAAATGGAAAGAGGGAGGAAACAAAAGGTACACGGAATGTCTACACAGCGTTAGTAGCACGGAAATAGAAAGGATGCGCAGTGAACGGTTTGCATCCAATATACATCCGCATGGCATCCCCTTTGTTTCCTTTGTCCGTGATGCATCCACTTCATCTGCTAAACATCCGCTTTGAAATTCTTCCCCGGAACCGCTTCGGAGGTGTCATCCGCTTCCATCCGCTTTAATCCGCTAGGCTTCCGATGAACATCCATTGAACATCCCCACGTACCCACGTCCATTCTTTTCCGTTCTGTTTATGCAAATTTTTGCCACTTTTTGGAGCAGATGACAATGGATGGAGCCACCCCTGAAATTTTGTTCATCCGCTGTGTCCTTTATGCATACGTTTTGCGTCCGTCGGCCAGTGGAACCGGGCCTTGCAAAAGATCATGGCACAATGCTCCCTGCAAACTTCTGTGACTGACAGCTAAACCTCATCTGCCTTCCCCTTGCTTAGAATTCTTCCTGAAGGAATGGAGCATCTTTCATATCCTCTGATTCTCTGGATAAGGAGAAGACAGGCTGGCATGCAGGTCACAAGTGGTATCTACTTTATGGTAGGTTGCTACATACAGGTACTGGTGATTTCCTGCAGATCCCCAGAAGGAAAAAAGCAGGTACTCTTCTTCTACCCCAGTTCCTCAAATACAGTTAGGAGAAAATGCATAATCAACTCCAAAAATTTGGAAATGCTCTTCTTTTTTTAATAAAAAAAAAAGGATCAAATTTATCTGCCACAGGCCTCCTCACTTCCAATCCACACAAAAGTGAAACAAAATAAATGGCTTGCACTGTTGCAATTCCTCTCCAGCCACACCCACCCACCCTTATTTTACATTGTATTTGAATGTACAAAAAATATTTCACGGCTTCTTATGAGGACTATTGAAGAGGCATCACACCCCTTTCACTTTGAAAGCCCAGAATCTCCACAGCCACAAGATACTGTGAGACAGGAATTTTTGCAAATGAGGAAATGGACTGACCACAAATTCCACAGAATCACAACTTTTTTTTAAAAAAAATGCTACTTACACTGTGGTTTTAAACATTTGAACTGCTTAGCCAGAAATTAATGGGTTCAGCTGTCAAAGACAAATGAGATCATTCGGTTGTAGACCATTGGAACTGTTTTTGAACTTTCTCACCCAAATAAATAAAATGTATTAAACTTTGTCAGGATAAATTGAAAATAATATTATGTGTGTATGTGCATGTATGTTATGCTATAAACATTTGGTATGTATCTTCACATTCATTTATAGTTTTCTATAGCCCTTTGCATCTCACTCTGGTTTTGAATGAATACTGAGAGATATGTGAACCAAACCAAAATAGTTGTCTCATACGTACCTACAATATGGAGGGAGTGGGTATTAAAATCTACACTGGAAGTACTGATGCACGACCCTTGTTCTGCAGGGTGCACCCATGATGTAATGGATTAGTAGTCTGTTTCCTGCTTCTGATGCACATGTAATCTGGATTGTGTGGTTTGAGAGTGAGTAATCAGTGAGTAGTACATTACTGACAAGAATGAAAGTCAAGTACTGATAGCCCCTTTGCTGATTCCCACTTCCTCTTTTAATGATCTGGATGAAATTTTACTTGGCAAGAGTTCCTGATTGGCAAGCAACCTCCGTGTCTCCCCAAGTGGCCCTTTCTGATGAGATGTGACAACTGTATCGAAGACAGGAAAATAGCCAGTATCTTAGGGCAAGTGTCTTGCAGGAAATGATATTCATACATAGGCAAATAAACAGGCACTCTACCAAGACTGAATCAAGACATCAGGCCTGGAAAGAAACAATTTGTCATTCTCTTAACCTTTTAATTAATTGGTGAGTCTTCTAAATGGAGATGTGTGTATTGCATGTATGCAAATAAGACAGAGAGGCATGTGCAGAAAGGAGGTTATGTTGAGTTTGCTTGCAGGAGAACAGTTGCTTCGCTTAGGGATATATTGCACTGCATGTACAATGACTCTTCGCAGGCAGAAATGCAAGTCCATGGGGGGACTGCAGGAAAGAAAGTAACTTGAACATGATGCTACAACAGATGGGAATGGGAGTGGATTGTGGAGGGGAGAAATTAACACTTCCTGTAGATCTATTCACATGCTACTTCATGTGTAACATGCAACACACAAACCAATTGAAAAGCTATCTGTAGAGATATGGAAATTAAAAATATTTCAGATTATTAACTTCCATGCTGATAATATGCTCATCCAAGACAGAAATTTTTATCCATCATATCTAGTGGTAAGATTGTACAGACACTGAAATGGTCATAAAGCACTGGACAACAACACACAAGCACTCAGCAAGCTATAAGCTTTGTTGCTATAGTCAGAATGTTCTCTTTGGAACTGCATCTGCTTGCAAAAAGGATGAGTATGTCTAATAGCTTTGTGATTTGAACTCTAATTAATGTTTATATATTTTAAATGCCATATTTGAGTCACCTGTATATATACTGAAAAGGCCTCTGATAACTGCCCAACGGATGCAAAAAGGACACAACGGACGAGCAAAATGTTCCATCCGTTGTTATCCACTCTCAAAAGGGACAAAAATTTGCATAAGCAGAGCAGATAACACGGAAAGGAACGGACGTGGGGAGGACGCAGAGCGGATGTATAGAAGATGCAGAGCGGATGTATAGAGGATGCGTAGAGGATGCAGAGCGGATGCGTAGAGGATGCAGAGCGGATGCATAGAGGATGCAGAGCGGATGCAGAGCGGATGCGTAGAGGATGCAGAGCGGATGCATAGAGGATGCAGAGCGGATGCAGAGCGGATGCGTAGAGGATGCAGAGCGGATGCAGAGCGGATGCAGAGCAGATGAGCTGCATCCGCTTTCATCCTTTCTCCATCTGTGCTACTAACGCTGCGCGTCCGTTCTGCTTCCTCCTGTGTCCGTTTACCGTTGGAATGGATTTGAGTTGTGTGGATGCACAGCGGATGCCTAGCGGATATAGCAGATGCGTAATGGATGCAGAACGGATGTCCCCCGTATGCCTACAGGATGCAGAACGGATGCATTGGATACATTTTCTGCTCAAAAGTTTTGGGCAGCTCAAAACTTTCTGAGCAGATGAAACATCAATAAACGGATGCTGGACGGATAGAGAGGAAGCAAAATGGAGGCAGTGAGTACATCGCGTTAGCCAACGGATGGCAAGCTTTTTTGTCCGTTTTACATCCTCTTTGCATCCGTTGGTGCAGTGTGACATGGGCTTTATCAAAGAACTCAACTTTTTCTCTCATTCCAGATTTAACGTCTCACCAAGTGATATTTCATTTTTCTGCTTTTTGTGGCAGTGTTCATGGAAAGCGCTGTTCCACAAATGATTCCACTACAATCAAGATTCAAAGCTGTAACCAGAACCACAGAATAGAGAAATCAAGTCTACAGATGGTTGTTCTGAACAACAACATGGAAGAAACTCCTGATAGAGAAAATCTATGAAGGTAGACCTCTTTTTGCCTCTTGCAAGCTTTTTGAGGCAGGCATCTTGCAATTTGGCTGTTTCATCAAATTTCAATCAGAATAGAGCTGGAAGAGACCTTGGAGATCTTCTAGTCCAACCTCCTGCTCAAGGAGGAGACCCTGTATCATTTCAGACAAGTGGCTGTCCAGTCTCTTCTTCAAAACCTCTAGTGATGGAGCAACCACGACTTCTGAAGGCAAGCTGGTCCCCTGGTGAACTGTTCTCACTGCTAGAAAGTTTCTTCTCAATTCCAGGTTGTTTCTCTCCTTAATTAGTTTCCATCCATTGTTTCTTGTCTTACCTTCTGGTGCTTTGGAAAATAAGTTGACCTCCTCAAATACTGGAATACTGCTATCATGTCACCTCTAGCCTTCTTTTCTCTAGATTTGCCATATCCAGTTCCTGCTTTCTTTCTTTCAACCATTCTTTGTGTATTTTAGTCTTCAGGTCCTTAATCATCTTAGTTGTTCTTCTCTGCACTTTTTCCAAAGTCTCAACATCTTTTTTGCAATATGGTGACCAAAAATTGGATGCAGTATTCCAGGTATGGTTTTACTAAGGTATGAAAACCTTACCAAGTAAATACTTACTTGTTTCCCTCGCAGTCCTATTTCTACTCTGCCCATTGAGCACTCAATTTTCATAAGGGCTTTGGCACATGGATGCCTTGGTCCCCAGCCCTTTCTATGTTTAAGAATTAATATCAGCACTTTGAATGATGCAATAATACAAATTTGGAGCTGGTAGGAAATAGTTAGGACAATATTACTAAATCTAGTATCCTTCAAGAACATCAGTTTGAGGAAGGCTGATATAGAAAATGTTAATGTCTGAATTAACATCTTACCCAGTAGTAAATTAGCTCTATGTTCCAAGTATCAGATGAAGAAGTATGGAGGAAATAAAAATAATTATATAAAAATATGGATACATAACCAAATAACTATAAAGTTCTTTAATAGTATTTCAAAACAGTCCTCCACAATCTGATATCCTTCAGATGTGTTGGATTTCATTTTCCATTGTTCCCTATTTATATATCCAATAACTTTTCATTCTGAAGATTATAAGGTGCTGGCTGAGAGATAATAAAATAGACAGAAATCCAACAGTTATCTGTATCTTTACTAGCTCAATACCCATGCTTCACTAAAAAACTATGTGGTTGGGCTTAGCTTTTGGGGAGGAAAATAAGCGGGGGGGGGGATCTGTCTCTGCCTATCAGTATCCATCGGTATTCATCTGGCTAGTGTCCTGTCAGTGTTTGAGAAAGTTTGGAAGCTGTTTGGAAACTGAAACAGTATTTGCTGTGTGAGCAAGAAGGAGACAGCAAGAAGCTTGGGCGTGGCTAAGCTCAACTGTTCTGTACTAAAACTGGTTGCTGCTGTGAAGCTAAAACTGAAACTAAAACTCCTCTCCTCCGCTGTGTTTTGCATTTGGAACAGATTTCTTTTCAGGTGGGGAGGGGGAATAGAACTCCTTAACATCAGAGCATGTGAACATATGAAATATTAATGTTCTGATTGTCATTTTGAAAAATCCTTTCTTAGTGAGCACCTAGAAGCCAAGAGGAACATAGGTGCCAAATTTCAAGTTTGTAGGCTTTACGGTTCTGGAGATATTGTGATGACGTGTGAGTGGTATTTTACTTTTACATAGATAGATTTACACACAGATGCCTTCCATTTGCCAGTGTTCATGGTTGAAAATTTTGCACTTTCCACTCTTACTTAAGCCCCTGTCCCACTGCACTAACGGAGGCAAAGATGATGTAAAACGTTAAAAAAAGCTTGCCATCCTTTGGAAAACGCTATGCATCCGTTGTGTACTCACTGCATACGTGTTTCATATGCTCTATCCGAGCATCTGTCCACTGAGATTTCATCCACGCAAAAGGTTTTGAGCTGCACAAAACTTTGTGAGTGGATGAACTTTCCGCCGTGTACGATGTACATCCACGGCATATACGGGCAACAAACGTTTTATGTCTGTTATCCGTTAAACATCCGCTGTATCCGCTCTGCATCCTCTGGCCATCCCCTCAACTCACATCCACTGCAGCTGAAAACGGAAACAAAAGGTACACAGAACATCTACACAGCGTTAGTAGCACAGAAATAGAAAGGATGTAAGCATATGCATCTCGTATATAAAGGATAAAAACTGACAAAACGTTCGTATCTGGGATGTATCTCAGATATTTAGGATGTCTGCAGTATGTCTAGAGTATGTAGAAGGACACCTAGCAGGCTACCGATATTTCCTATAAAAAGGAGGAGGAAATCATCTGGATCTCAGTATGAGTCCAGCAGCCATGGTGTACAGACCTCTTCACCCTTGGTCTTGGTCTTCCACATCATCAATTGTTCTCCACCATGGATCATGACACAGTCTGTATGGTAGCTGCGATCATTCATCACCAGAACCAAAACCTGTTCAGATTGTCACTTTTTATACACAAGGAGAAGAAGGAGACGTCCAAGAGCTGTGTGGGTCCGAGGATGGATCGGGAGAAGAATGGAGTTTGAACTGTATGACCAGTTGATGGTGGAGCTGAGGAATGAAGACCCCCGTGCATTCCATCACTTCATGAGGATGCCACCAGCCATGTTTGAGGAACTTGTAGAGCGTCTGAGACCCAGGTTGACCAAGCCTAGTGCCACCTTCCATCCCAACCTGGACCCTGGACTGAAGGTGGCACTGACTCTGCAGCACCTGGCCTCTGGAACCACATACAGAAACATGCAGTATGCCTGGAGGGTGCCACACAACAGCATCAGCAAAGTGGTCAGAGAAGTGGTGCAGGCCATCATTGAAGAATACGTGGAGGAGCTCCTCCAGTGTCCCACCACTGAAGAAGGCTAGAGGAAAGTTGTAGAACAGTGGTAATCAGAGGTGGAACTTTCCCCACATCATTGGAGCCATAGATGGGAAGCACGTGGCTTGCAAAGCTCCACCCAACTCAGTGTCATCTTATTACAACTACAAGGGCTTCTTCAGTATCATCCTCTTTGCCATTGTTGATGCTGACTACAAGTTCATGTACATCAATGCTCCAGGCAATGGGTCAGCCTCAGATGGCCAGGTATACAATGCAAGTGACCTCAAGGATGGGCTGGAACGCAACCTCATCATGGGTTTTCCAGATCCAGACCCTCTACCCTCTACCCAGACCCTCTACACAAGATGTGCCCTACTTCATCATTGATGATGACGCCTTCTCCCTCAGAACCTACCTCATGAAGCCGTACAGTTCAAGATACCTCACCCGTAAAGAGAGGATCTTCAACTACAGGCTGTCCAGGGCAAGACAGGTGGTGGAGAATGCCTTTGGCATCCTGGCCAACAGGTTCCAGATACTTCTCACCACCATGCAGCATGAGGCACATACTGTGAGGAGCATCATGGAAGCTTGCTGCATCCTGCACAATCTCATGCGCACCCGCTAGCCAGTGTTGCAGAACAGACTTGTGGACCATCAACAAGGAATGGTGACATGGAGCCTGGTGAATGGAGGCAAGGACGTAACCTGATAGACACTGTGGATGTACAAGGCCCCAAAAGAACTTCACGTGAAGGGAAGAAGCAGCGCAACCTACTGAGACACTGGTGCAACTCCCCAGCTGGAATAGTGGAGTGGCAAGACAGGATGATAGATGATTAATGGATGCTTCCTTGAGCCTGTCACATAACACTGATGAGATTGTGCCATGTATGTTGAGTGTCCTACAATGAATAGGGCAATAATAAAGAGCTTTGTTTATTTTGAAATGTGTTGATCAATGAATAAATTGTTATTGATAAAAAAGGTTCATATGTGTGGCAGCTGGGATGGTGGACCATACAGTCCCACTATGCTTGAACTGGAGTTTTATATATCCCACAACTATCCTTATCTATCCCACAAGCATGCAAAGGCTTAAACATTTTTTCAAAGTTTTCACCAACACTTTATTAAGTAAAAAAAATGAACCAAGTTTCTTAAGCAAAGATAACCTTTATTAACTTTCTTAGGTAACCTTTATAACTTTATTAAATAAGCAAAATGAACCAAGTAAAGTGTCTTAAGCAAAGATAAAGTGAACAAGTAAACAACTCAGTCTCTGGCACTATTCTCAGTCACTCTGAATCATGTCCATGGTCTCAGCTGGTAAGCGGGCAGGGACTGTGGAGGTGGCTGTGGCTTGAGTGCTGGTCTGAGGCACCATTGGGGTGCTTGGCCCCAAGAGTACAACAGGGAATAGTGTGTTCAGGAAGCTCTCCGAGAGCTGACTCAGTCCTGTGAGGTTGAGAGGCCCTTCATCATGTACCTGAGATGTAATGCACAAGACTGATGACAGATTGTCCGTTGACAGACTTGGCTGTGGGGTAGAGGAAGGAGGAGTGTAGTGGGGCTGTCTGGTCTGCAGCTGGGTGAGGACTGGAGTCTGTGACGTGCACTGAACCTGGGCCTGGACTGGGAAGGTCTGTTTTTGGAAGTCCTGGTAGTCATAGCCTTGGTAGGTGAGAGGCTGTTGAAAGCTGTGGAAGGGCTGTGACATCGCCTGGGGTGGAGGAGCAAACCTGGACTGGGTAGGACCAGCTTCAGCTGGGCCTTGAGGGTTATGCAGAAGTGCTGTTATCTTCTCCTTCATCACCTGGTCCTGGGCCTCGGGCAGGTCCCTGAGGTGTGGCTCACATAGGTGATGAAGGTATGATGGCCCGAGGATACTTTGTCCAAGTGGACCAGCTGAGAGAGAAGTTCTGTGATTGTCTTCATTGTGTCCCTGATCTCCAACAGCACACTGTGGTTCTGGCCCTCCAGTCTGCCTCTCTGCCTGCATCCTGTGGAGCTGGGGGTGGGGGTGGGTTGGTCTCTGGTGGCTGCTTCTTCTTCCATTTGTGACAGGGGATCCTCCAAGTCCGCCAGCATTGGGAGTGCAGCTGTCAGGGGGCCTCTGCCGTGGGGCCCTCTGAAGACACCTATCAGGACAGGCTCGCTGGCTCCTGGCTGGAAGAGGACTGGCTGTCTGTGGGTTGTCTGAGGGAGAGGGGTGTCAGAGGGGCTGCTCCTCAGTGGCAGATCTCTCCCTCCAGGAAACTGCACTTGGCCATGACGTACATCTCCCAGTCAGTGAGCTTGACAGCGGCCTGCCCGGATTTTTTGAGGTGTAGCTTGCCATACCAGTTGTGCATGTGCTTCCACCATCCAAGGAGTACTTCTGCAGTGTACCCCAGGCTCTCTGCCTTGTCTCTCCAAGCTGCCTGCTTCTTCTTGGTGTCCCGATACAGTCTGTGGCCCTTTCTCCAGAGATACTCGTTCTCCCTCAGCCATTCCAGCACCTCATTCTCATGCTCCTCGGAAACGGTGTAATGTTTTCTCTCTCCCTTCTCCTTCCCTTGCATCTTCCTCCCTCTGGCAGGGCCTTCAGCAGGCCCTTCAGGGGCTTGAGCAGCAGGGCCTTCAGGGGCTTGAGCAGCAGGGCCTTCAGCAGCAGGGCTTTGAGGGCCTTGGGGCTGGTTCACCACAGCAGCAGCAGCAGCACCAGCACCAGCAGTAGCACCAGCAGGTTCAGAGTCAGTGCCAGGGGATGGGATGCTGGTTCTGGCCTTCTTGCCAGGGCTGGAACGAGTAGGCACGGGCTTCCTCTTCTTGCCTGACTGATGAACGATGGTGTTTCTTGAAGATGTATGTGGCAGCACATTTTTCCTCTGAATGCTGACTGCATGCATGCTGCATCCTTTTATATCCACGGAGCTGACGCAATTCATACTCCCCGCATGCGCAGTGAACATTTTGCATCTGATATACATCTGCGCGGCATCCCCTTTGCTTCCTATAGGCGTCCATGATACATCCGCGTCATCCGCTACGCATCCGCCCCTTCTGCTATGCGTCCACTTCGCAATTCTCCCCCGGAACCCCTTCAGAGGTGTCATCCGCTTCCATCCGCTGTCATCTGCTAGGTTTCCTATGAACATCCATTTAACATCCCCGCTATGTACTACCCCCGTCGGTTCTTTTCTGTTCTTTTCCATTCTGTTTATGCAAATTTTTGCCACTTTTTGGAGTGGATGACAACAGATGGAGCCACCCCCGAAATTTTGCTCATCCACTGTGTCCTTTATGCATATGTTTTGCGTCCATCGGCCAGTGAGACCTAGCCTTTACCTTATGAGATAACTAGTCCAAATTTATATTTATTGAACCAAGGATACTCGAAAACTCTCAGCCCTGTTACTTTGTCTCTGAAAAAACAACAACCAAGGTTGGCAATTAGGTTAAAGATATTGTTTCCAAATATATGGCAGCTAGATATATGAGCTGCTGGACTGTTCTAGAGCAGGCTATTCTCAAGCTAGTGGTAGTTGATATGAATGCTGATGCACACCTGGGCAATGATTCAGCATCTCTTTGAGGTGGCCAATTGGCTGGTTATTTCCAAGGGGACTGCCAGCTTTTTCAAATAGATGATTTTATAAGTGAACAGTCTTATAAAGTGAACATTATAAGTCTACTTTCACTCTCCTCTATGCTTAGAAATGAGAAAAGTTGGGTAAAAGTTAATGCAACTGTTCCTATGTGGATTGATTATTTCCCCTTTTGACTTCAAGACTCAGCTTAGTCATAGTTTGTTTGGCGTTTTTAATAATGAAATTAAGAAATTAAGAACTTCTTCTCACAAGAAAAAAGAAACAGCCCACAATTTCCTTCATTTTTCCTTCTCTTTAGCTTACATTCCAATCTTTATGCTGTTATTAAAATATGACTAAAAGAACTTCTCAAGGCTGTCTCTTTACTTATCTCAGCTAATTCCTTGAGGCTGCTTAGATAATTGTAACTCTGCATCTTGAAGGTATCCCAGAACACAAGCTGTATCCTCTCATTATTTCCTACAAGAAAAAAAAATTGGAACAGCTATTTTTCATCCAATATAATAAAATAATTATTAAAATATACATAAATTACTACATTTTGAGTAAAAAGTTTTTTAATGACAAAAATATTTCCTTTAAAATCACCCATAGTATCTTTCAAATGTAACTTTTCTGTAGTGGTAATATTGATATTAGCTGATACTAGGTAAGGTGGATAATCAAGTTTTTTTTGGTAGACAGGAAGCAACAGATAAGACTTGGGAAAATTACATCTAGTACTGGCAATAAGCACAGGTGCCCCTCAGGGCTGTGTGTTCTCTCTCCATTGCTTTTCTTGCTCTGTACCAGGGGTGTCAAACTCCCGTTGTCACTGCAGTATCACATGACGTATTGCAACTTTCTCCCCCTTCACTAAACTAGGTATGGGCATAGCCAGCACATGACACATCCAGCCTGTGGGGCAGGCTGCAAGTTTGACAGCCCAGCCCTATACTAATGACTGCATCTATAAGGATTCTTCTGTTAAAGTTCTGAAGTTTGCAGACAATATAATGGTCACAGGCCTTTTGCAACTCAGGTCCAGCAGACTGCAATGAGGGAATAATATTTATTGGTCAATCTACCGTCTGTGTTAGATCATGTATGTTTGGCTGCAGGACTCTTCTGCTCTAGCCGACATTGATTTTAGTTCGCTTGTAGTTCTACTGCTAACAGTAATGGTTCAATTCCTAATATCCGAAGGCTCTGTTGGACTGAAGTTGGTATGGTTTTGGTTACCTCAGAATGATGCAGATTAATACAAGTAGTGGCTGATATTCTCAAATTGGTTTGGAGAACAGGGGAATAGTCTAGTGATACCCAAAGCTTAGGTTGGGACTCTCAGAGCTCTTCCCAAAATAGCTGTCAAATTGAAGTACCCGTCAACAACTATTGCATTATTTTTGGTTCCTTCTGCATGAAGGTATTAATGCAGAAGGAAACAAAAATAATGCAATAGTTGTTGATGGGTACTTACTATATGTATTGAACACCATTTTAGTTAAATCCAAATATATCTACATTTAGTTTTCTGCTAACCCCCTTTTTCTTCGGTTCCCACCCATTTTTAGAATGACCTCTGACATTTCATTCAAAAATTAAATGCACACTTTGGCCTGAATATGGTTGCATGCCTTTGTTCTAAAAATGTAAAAATGTAAAGAAAAGAAAAATATATTTCAGATTAGTGCTGTAAAGAAAGAGCATTCCACTTTGAATTTATCAGCATTTGTGATGGTATGAAAAGATTTCTCTCTCTCCCTCCATCCCCCCCTCTCTCTAGGCACAAAGCCAGCTGGGGGAACCTTGGGCCACTCACTCTTGCTCAGCCCTAGGAATCAGGCTGTATCAAACCACTTCTAAAAAAAACCTTGGCAGGAAAACTGTAGAAAATAATCTAGACAGTCCTCAGGGTCATCACTGATTTAAAGACACCACATATATCTCTCTCCCCGTCTCTCTTTTTCTCTTTCTCTTTCTCTTTCTCTCAACTTACCAGCCAATGAGGTAACCCCTTTCTTCCCTGAAGTCACAGGGAGTAATATATTTCATGACCATTTGAGCCCTAGTTCATTAATCTAGTTGTTTAAATCATTTGCTCAGAATCACAATAAAATCATAATAAACATTTCCTTAACAAAAGGCTATTCAGGCAGGAGTTACACTATATTTCTGGAAGCCAGAAGAAAATGAATCTTGCCTTTACAATATGGTTGGAATAAAATCTTGTGAAGCATTGAAATAATATCGTTTAAAGGTATACAGTAATGAATTGCTTTCATGAATCCCAGTCCACTATCTGATGAAGTCGTCTGCAATCCACAAGAACTCAGACAACCATAAATTTGGTTTTATGGGCCTTGAATCTTTGATAGCCTTGCTACGAAAAAAGCTAACGTGGAATTTGTATGCTTAGCAATCCTCAGAATCAATTGAGAAGAAAAGACATTGGAGTAAAATATCCAAACTATGTGCAGGATATTAGTAATAAAGAAAATGAGATCAAATTTTAAATACAGACATATATATATATATATATATATATATATATATATATATATATATATGACTTGTTCAAAATAAAGGATGCAATAAAACATCTACATAGAAATCTGGGACAGTGAACATGGTTTCAAAATAAATGGAGAGACAGAAAAACTTTGTGGTTGGAGATGACTAATGATTCTTAAACCAAGAAGAGGATGTGGACAAAGCTTTCCTCCGACTAATTAGACATTTCAGAGAAGCAAGGATTAGTAATCTTTCATCTTTATCTTTATCATATCTCTCTCCCTCCCTCCCTCTCCCCCCTCCCCTCTCTCCCTCTCACCATCCCCTCTCCCTCCCCCTCCCTCTCTCTCCCTGCCTCCCTTTCCCTCCCCTTCCCTTTCTCCCTCTCCCTCTCTCTCCCTCTGCCTCCCTTTCCCTTCCCCTCCCTCTTCCTCTGTCCCTCTCCCTCTCTCTCCCTCCCCTCTCTCTCACACACATACACACACAAAGAGACGACATTTACATATTTCAGAAAAAATCTAATGTGCCTAGCTGACAATTTTCTATTTCAGAAAGGAAAGAAGAAAATAGTTATCCTTGTTTTGATTAATTTCAATGGAAAAGCTGGAATCAATGAGCTTATGAAAATCCATAATTCTGGTATAGTTCTACTTTGGATTTGGATTTTCCAGGAACTCAAACAATATCAAGAAGAAATCTATGACTAAAGGTAAATTGCAATGTCAATTTTCCTCCCTTCTACCCACCCCATATAATTTGTTATCCATGTTATTATAAAAAAAATCCACTGCAACTACCGCAGGACAGCATACTGTATAACTGGACCTTCAAATATTCCCTCTTTGCTGTAGGTTCTGTTCCCTTTTCATCTCTGCTCTCCATTCCTCTGAACAGGGCTATAACTGAGAACACCCCCTGCCCTTTTCTGTATCTAGCACTGATCCTTTAAAAAACCAAATCAGAATTCTGAAATTGTCCAATTATTGTCAAATTACCCCTCCATCATAATATCATATTTCTATACTTTGTACCCAACTCTTTTAACAGTAAATCTGATGAGAATATCAAACGTAGCTTAATATGGTATGGAATTTTTGAGAACAGCAAATTATAATTTCATGGAGAAAATCTATGTGATTGCTAGGAATTGAAAAGAATGTGATAGTGGCACAATCAATCAAATTGCAATTTGGATAGTATCTGTCACAATGCTGGATATGCAAGGAAAGACAGAAGTGAAAAATCAAGATAATTTTAAAGTGGCAAAAATTGTAACACTTTGGAAGTCTATATTTCCAGTGGTTTAACCTAAGTCATGCATATGTTTGCAAAACATATGTGCCCATGTTTTCAACAACTGTGCTATACATGGGGTGTTATAGAATACCAAGATGTTACAAAACATCCTGTTCATCTGCTAAGGTGTAACAAAAGAAAAAAAGTTGTGATGGAACGTGACAGAAAGTCTGTCTTTTTCTGAACTGTGAAATGTTTTCCCTAGCCCACCCTGCCTAGCTCACAGATCTGGGAATTGAAAAGTTTGCACACTTTTTCTTTCAATTAGTTCATAGTACTGTATATTATTGTCTTAAATTGGAGATTTTAATATTTTCCTTATGACTGATATGGGCTTCTCCTTCTCCTCCTCTTCCGTTCTTCAGATGGAATATTATTAGGAGAAATATACATTTTGAAACAGCATAAAGAACACTTAGCATTAGACGGATCTAGGCAAAGTGAATACAAACAGCCCTTGTTCAGTGACCAACTGTTCAATGACCATTCCAAGTTACAACAGAACAAGGGGTACTTACACCTGTCCTCAAAATCTGGCCACTGCACTATACTTGTGAACATGTGACGGCAGTCTGGGCACTAGGCAAACTTGCTCACATTTATGCCATTTGTAATCTTCCCTGCCAGCTTCCCACAAACAAAGTTAAGGAGGGCAGAGAAGGTGGTATGTCAGTTCAGTAAACCACTCCTGCCCAATACTGTTTGCCCATGCTGCTATCCAGGTACACCCAGTAGCAGCCAACCCAGGCCAAAAATCTAGTTCATGCCACCCATCTGCCTGTGGGCCTTCTTGCATATTGCCTGGGACTTGCGACGTCTTGTCAGTTTCTTCCTTGATTTCAGTTGTTGGAAGACAACAGGTATGTTGTGATGAGATTCTTACTTAACAATCCATAATTCTTGCTTAAGGCCCTGTCACACTGGCCGACGGATGCAAAATGTTAGTAAAAAGGACACAGCGGACGAGAAAAATGTTCCATCCGTTGTTATCCGCTCTCAAAAGGGGCAAAAATTTGCATAACCAGAGCGGATAACACGGAAAGGAACAGACGGGGGGAGGACGCAGGGCGGATGGAAAGTGGATGCGGAACGGAAGCCTAGCGGATGGAAGCAGATAGGAGCGGATGGCACATCTGCAAGGCTTCCGGGGGTCCACAGCAAAGCGAATGCGGAATGGAAGGAGCGGATGCAGAGCGGATGCAGAGCGGATGAAGCGGATGCACAGCGGAAGCCTAGTGGATGAAGCGGATGTGGAACAGAAGCCTAGCGGAAGCCTAGCGGATGCCTAGTGTTCAATGCGCATGCGGGGAGGGTGCATTGTGTCAGCCCGCGGATATAAAGGGAGGCAGCTCCCAAGCAGGTCACCATTCAGAGGAAAGACCTGCTTCCAGACACATCGAGTGCCTTGCCAGCCTGCCCTGTGTGCCTGTCTGCCAGCCTTGCTGCCTGCCATCCTGCCAGCTTCCCTGCCAGCCTGCCTGCCAGCCTTGCTGCCAGACTGCCTGCAAGCCTTGCTGCCTGCCTGCCTACCTGCCAGCCTGCCTGCCAGCCTTGATGCCTGCCTTCCTGCCAGTCTGCCTGCCAGCCTTGGTGCCTGCCTTCTTGACAGCCTTCATGACAGCCTGCCTGCCTGCCAGCCAGCCTTGCTGCCAGCCAGCAACCCCACAACCATGGGGAAGAAGAGAAAGCCTCAGCCATCTGCTGCCAGCCCTGGCAAGAAGGACAGGCCCACCATCCCACCCCCTGGCCCTCACTCTGCTTCTGCTGGGGCTTCTGCAGCACGGGCTTCCTCTTCTGGGGCTGGGGCTTCTGCTGTTTCTGCTTCTGGAGGAGCTGATGATGCTGCTTATGGCGGTGGTGCTTCTGCTGGTGCTTACTCTGCTGATGCTGCTTCTGGCGGTGGTGCTTCTGCTGGTGCTTACTCTGATGGCACTGCTCCTGGTGCTGGGGTTCTGCTGATGCTGCTTCTGGAGGAGCTGCTGATGCTGCTTCTGGAGGAGCTGATGATGGTGCTTCTGGCGGTGGTGCTTCTGCTGGTGCTTACTCTGCTGTAGCTGCTCCTCGTCCTGCTGGTCCTGCTGGTCCTGCTCGTGCTCCTGGTCTTGCTCGTCCTGCTGGTCCTGCTCGTGCTCCTGGTCCTGCTGGTGCTCCTGGTGCTCCTGGTGCTGCTGGCGCTGCTGGTGCTTACTCTGATGCTGCTGACTGATCCTGGTGCTGCTGGTGCTGCTGCTGCTGGTGCTGCTGCTGATGATCCTGCTGGTGCTGCTGCTGCTGGTGATGATGATCCTGCTGGTGCTGCTGCTGCTGCTGCTGATGATGATGATGATCCTGCTGGTGCTGCTGGTGGTGGTGGTGTGGAGGAGCAGCCTCTACAACCTGGAAGCCCCTCTGATGAGGGCCCATCTGGTCCTGCCAAAGGGAGGAAGAGGCATATGCGAGAACGGGAGAGGAGGCAATACTCCATTGAGGAGGAACACGAGGATGAGGTGCTGGAGTGGCTGAGAGAGAATGACTATCTATGGCGGAAGGGACACAGGCTCTACAGGGACACCAAAAGGAAGCAGGCTGCTTGGAGAGAGAAGGCGGAGAGTCTGGGCTACACTTCGGAGGTGCTCCTCGTCTGGTGGAAACACATGCACACCTGGTACGGGAAGCTGCACCTCAAGAAATCTGGCCAGGCCACAGTCAAGCTGACAGACAGAGAGACCTACGTCATGGCCAGGTGCAGCTTCCTGGAGGGTGAGATCCACCACCGAGGAGCAGCCCCTCTCACAACCCTCTCTCTCTGGCAACCTGCTGAGAGCCAGTCCTCTTCCGGCTGAGAGTCAGCTCCAGGCAGGTTTCTGTGGAGCGTCCCACGGCGGAGAACCCACAGACAGTTGTTTTAACCGTGGCGGAGCGCGTGGAGGACTCCCTGGCGCAGTGGGAGAAAGGAGATGGCACTTCCACCACAGTCCTACCTGCATCCACCCCCCAGCTCCACCTCCACAGAAAGGCAGAGAGCCAGACAGCAGGAGGGGCAGAGCCACACTGTCCTGCTGAAGATCAGGGACACCATCCGGAGCAGCATAGATCTCCTCTCTCAGCTGGTCCACACCAACTCCTCATCCTCCAACTGCAAGCCCTTCCTCACCTATGTCAACCAGACCCTCACGGACATGGCGGAACCCCAGTACCAGGTGGTGAAGGACCGGATCACCGAGCTGCTTCACAACCCTCCAGATCCAGAGGAACCTACTCCCACCCAGTCCAGGTCTGCTCTCCACCCCAGGTGATGTCACTCCCATTCCAAGGCTTTCCACAGGCCCTCACCTACCAGGGCTATGGCTACCAGGAGGTCCAGCAGCACAGGCAGCAGCCCTTCCCAGTCCAGGCACAGGCTCATAGGACGCCACCATTGCCACCAGTTCCACCGATGCCACCCACACCACCGATGCCACCCACACCAGTCCTCACCCAGCTGCAGACCAGACAGCCCCACTACCCTGCTCCTTCCTCCACCGCACAGCCAAGCCCGGCCTCAGTACATCTGTCATCGGTATTGGGACTGACACCTCATGGCATGGAGGAAGGAGCTCTCAACATCACGGGGCTGAGCCAGCTGTCTGAGAGCTTCCTCAACACACCATCACCTGTTGTCCTCTCGGGGCCAGGCACCCCAGTGGGGCTTCAGACCAGCACTCCAGCAGCACCCACCTCCACAGCACCAGGACCCTTCACCCCTGAGACTGGGCACACCTCCGAGTGACCGAGAAGAGTGCCAGAGACTGGGTGGCTACCTGTAGACTTTATTTGGACACTTGACTTGGGTCATTTTTCTTTTACAGTTTGTTATTAATAAAGATTATCTTTGCTTCACACACTTGCCTCATTTATTTTATAAAATAAAGTCTTGGTGGAAACTTTTAGAAATGGTTTAAGCCTTTGCATGCTTGTGGGATGGGTAAGGATAGTAGTGGGGTGAGCAGGGATACCTTTGGGATGGGTAATAGTTGTGGGATGGGCAGGGATACCTGTGGGATGGGTTAGGATATCTGTGGGATTGGCAGGGATACCTTTGGGATGGGTTAAGATAGCTGTGGGATGGGTTGAGATAGCTGTGGGATGGGTTGAGATAGCTGTGGGGATAGATAAACCTCCAGTGCAAGCATAGTGGGACTGTATGGTCCACCCTCCCAGGTGCCACACCTATGGCCCTTCATTATCAATACTAATGTAATCATTGATCCACACATGTCAGCATAAACACAACTCTTTATTAAATGCCCTGTTCATTGTAGGCCCACCCAACATACATGGCCCGATCTCATCTGTGTGATGAGACAGGCTGAAGGAAGCATCCATTAATCATCTACCATCCTGTTTGCCACTCCACCGCTCCAGCTGGGGAGTTGCACCAGTGTTTCAGAAGGTTGCGCTGCTTCTTCCCTTCACGTGAGGCTCTGTTGGGGCCTTGCACATCCTTAGTGTCTATCAGGTTTTGCCCTTGCTTCCATTCCCCAGGCTCCATGTCCCCATTGCCTTGTTGGAGGTCCACGAGCCTGTTCTGCAAGAACACGGGTGCGCATGAGATTGTGCAAGATGCAGCAAGCTTCCACGATACTCCTCACAGTCTCTGGGCGATGCTGCATGGTGGTGAGAAGTACCTGGAACCTGTTGGCCAAGATGCCAAAGGCGTTCTCCACCACCCGCCTTGCCCTGGACAGCCTGTAGTTGAAGATCCTCTCTTCATGGGTGAGGCATCTGGAGGTGTAGAGCTTCATGAGGTAGGTTCTGAGGGAGAAGGCATCATCCCCCACGATGAATTAGGGCACATCTTGCGTGTCGTTGGGCAGGGGTTCTGGATCTGGGAAGCCCATGATGAGGTTGCGTTCCAGACCCTCCTTGAGATGACTGGCATTGTATACCTGGGCATCTGAACATGACCCATTGCCTGAAGCATCGATGTACATGAATTTGTAGTCAGCATCGACCATGGCGAAGAGGATGATGCTGAAGAAGCCCTTGTAGTTGAAATAAGTGGACCCCGACTTGGCTGGTGCTTTGCAGGCCACGTGCTTGCCATCTATGGCTCCAATGGTGTGTGGGAAGTTCCACCTCTGATACCACTGCTCTGCAACTTTCTTCCATCCTTCTTCAGTGGAGGGGCACTGGAGGAGCTCCTCCAGGTATTCTTCGATGATGGCCTGCACCACTTCTCTGACCACAATGCTGATGGTGTTGTGTGGCACCCTCCAGCCATACTGCATGCTCCTGTATGTGGTCCCTGAGGTCAGGTTGCACAGAGTCAGTGCCACCTTGAGCCCAGGGTCCAGGCTGGGCCGGAAGTTGGTGCTCTGCTTGGTCAACCTGAGTGTCAGCCACTGCACAACTTCGTCAAACATGGCTGGAGGCATCCTCATGAAGTTCTGGAATGTACGAGGGTCTTCGTTCCTGAGCTCCACCATCAGCTTGTTGTACAGTCCGTACTCTGCTCTTCTCCCGATCCATCTTCAGACCCAGATGCTTCTTGGCCGCCTCCTTTTCTTCCCGTAGTTGAGTTCACAGAGCCTGTAGATGGCTTCGCACTGTTGCAGAACGATGGTGGCTACCAAAAGGAGTTTGTTACGATCCAAGGTGGACATGACTGGATGCTGTGGAAGAGCAAGAGGCAGATGAAGGCTGCAGAGGTCTGCACAGCAGGGCTGCTGGACTGAAAGTGAGATCCAGGTGAGTTGCTCCCCCTTTTTATAGGCAATATAGGTTTTCCCCTATGTGTCCTTTTGCATCCTCTAGGCAACCTCTAGACATCCTTAATATCCCAGATAGGTCCCCTCTGCGAACGTTTTTTCCGTTTTAAATGCTTTCTTTGCGTGCTGCATCCGCTTTCATCCTTTCTCCGTCCGTGCTACTAATGCTGCGCGTCCGTTCCGCGTCCGTTCTGCATCCGTTCCGCTTCCTCCCTGTGTCCGCTTTCTGCTGGAGCAGATGTGAGTTGCGTGGATACACAGCGGATGCCTAGCGGATGTAGCGGACGCGTAACGGATGCTGACGGATGCAGAACGGATGTCCCCCATATGCCTAGCAGATGCAGAATGGACTTGTTGGATACATTTTCCACTCAGAAAGTTTTGAGCAGCTCAAAACTTTTTGAGCGGATGAAATGTCAATAGACGGATGCTGGATGGATAGAGAAGAAGCAAAACGGAGGCAGTGAGTACAGAACGGAAACATTGCGTTAACCAACGGATGGCAAGTGTTTTTCTCCATTTTACATTCTCTTTCCATCCGTTGGTGCAGTGTGACAGGAGCTTAAATGATAGCAACAGGGATTACTGAAGTTGCCATCATTAAGTGGCATCACACTTCACAAACACATCACTTAGGGATGGAAATTCTAGTTCCAATGACCAATTTTAGGCAATGGTACTTGCATTCACTACATGCAGTTACACCAACTCACGCTGTCATCCCCAGATGCTATTAACAGATGAGTTACCATTTATTACATGCACACTGCTAGATTTTTCCCTGCAGCACTTAAGATCCAGCATTTAAGATCCTGGGCTCTGACAACTGGAACTCCCACTATATATGAAATTTTAGATACAGGTAATCCATAGTTAACAATGGATTGGGAATTCTTCTGCTTAGTAATGCAGTTATAAAGTGTGATGATGTCATGTGACTGCAACACACAACTTACAGTGTGGTTTCTGCACTTCTAGTTGCTATTATTAGGCAAATACCACAAGATCATTAGGTGTGATTAACGTGATTGCCATTTGCAACCTCCCTAGTTTGCTTGTTGGAATCCAGCAGTGAAGGTTGCAAATGCCAGTCACATGACCACAGGATGCTGCAGTGACATAATTGCAAACTGATTGCTAAATGCCTGAATCATGATCATGTGACTACAGGGATACAATGACAGCCAAAACTATGAGAATTGGTTGTATGTCTCTCCTTGTTCCACCCAATCTTTGAATTTTTGAAGATTCACTGAATAAGTGGGGTCCCTGAGTGATGGCTACCTGTATTTTCATATTTTATACAATCTTAGATATTATAACATTTGCAGGCTGGATTGAGATTACCTTTGTTTGACTTTACTTATGAGTCTTAGGGCTACTTTATAAATATTTTTCAACATTGGGAATGAATTTTTATCTACTTGTTTCTTAAGCTAGGCCATTATAGGTGAATATTAACCACTTATGAACATATTTCTTGTATTGTTTAATACCACAATAGTGACTAACTAACATGGTTACCTATTCTGTGTATGAGGATCCATTTTTTAAATGGAATTGTTTTATTATGTAGTTTGAGGATTGACCTGACACTGTAAGAATCTATAGGAAATATGTCAGAAGATACACACAAACCTTCCCTGAGATTCTGGGATGGAGCTGGAGATAAATCCATGTCTGTTTAAAAAGATGTGCGGATAGTAGTAAAGCAATTATTCTTTGTAAGTACCTATAGAATTATGAGTGCTGTTTTGCTTTACTTACGTGAACATGTCCAGACCAGATTACCTTAAACCAGCTGAAGCAAAGAGAGGAGAATTTTAACTCTGAGATTCTTGTGGTTTACTTTCTTCCCTTCCTGGCTGGAAGGCTTGATAACACAAGGTATTAATTACATTTATTTTTATTTTCCTTTGAAGAGGAGAAAGTAAGACTAGAATGAATTAACACATTTTTACATGAAGGAGCTTTGTGCTATCGCACTTTCCCCCTCTTCTTAATGAGTTCTCACGAACAAATTCTTCCCAAATAGGGCAGGAAATTTATGGATTGTACATTAACTCCTAGCACTAAACAAGGGGTAGACAGAGGGAGAGGGAGGGAGAGAGGGAAGGAGAGACCATTTTTATTAGGCTCCTATATCTTTAGAATATTGCAAGCAAACTTCTGAGTTATACCAGAGTCTTTTTATAGAATTTGAGGTTGAGACATTTTAGAAAGAGCCAGTGTAGTATCAAGAAGAGAGTTCAAGATGACTCAATATTCTGCTCTCAGCCACAAAGCCTACAGATAACAGTAACTGTGTACCCACTATTTAATCTACTTGATAAGAATATTATGACTGATTATAAAAACAGAAGAGACATGAAGCATCCTGCATACTTCCAGGAAGGATGCAAGGCAGCAAAACAGAAAATATAAAAATAAATAATCTTTTCTATGTCTTGGTACCATCGGTTACAACTCTCATCTTCCTCAGAACGTGGACAGAATAGCTACAAATGATATCAACAATATCATGAATTCAAAGTCAGGAAAAGCTAAATGACTATTTTATTATAGATTGAGAAGGAACAAGAGTTCGACTTAAAGCTAACAGATTAAATTTATGTATGAAAACTCATTTTGAGATGCAACAGGCATCTCCTGCTTAGGTGACTGGTCCTTCCTTTTTGGGTTTTTTTTTTTTTTTTTGATGTGTGTGTAGGATGGAATAGCTTGGAAGAAAAATGCATCAGAAAACCTCAGTTTATGAACTCCCAAGTCTCTCTTAGGTTGTTGCAGGAAATTCTTTGGTGTCTTCTTTATTCTTGCAATATGCAGCTTGAAATTTACTATGCAACGTTGACTCATTCTGTGAAATTTGTTATTTTCTCCTGCAGAATAGATTATGGGTCTAGTCAACCATAAAATGTGTATATGTGTGTGCACATTTAATTCCAGATATATCAGATTTTCCAGAAATCATTTAAAAGAAAAAAAAAGTTAATGTTGATTTCAACTGAGCAACATCACCTTCTTTTACTTTTAACTCTCATAAAGAGAAGGCCATTGCAGGCCATTGCAGGCCATTTTCTTTCATTTCAAGAAAGAAAAAAATACTGACTGGATTTCAATGCAAATTAGAAACTGAAGATTTTTAGAATTATGTCTTTCTTCTGCCAGAGATAAGAAACTTAGAAGAAATAGCAGATTGGGATAAATTTGTTTTTCATCTTACACTAGAGAAGCACATTGATGAGACAATGTGGGAATGTGTGCAGTCAAGAAGAACATAGTAAAACAAGATTGCTATTTGGATCACCCTTATTGTCCTGAGTATAGCACAGAAGCACTGCTACACTTCCAGCTACAATTTGTTAGAAAATAGCATTCTAGATTGTTTGTATGAAATGAAGTGATATGAGGAAGTAGGAGGAGCCATGTTCCTCCTCATTAAGGATATCCCAGCAGTCACTGACCAACAAGAGTTCACAAAATTTGTAAACAAAGAGCAGCACTCATTGTGATGAAAAGACTGCAAGATCTAATAGAAACCCAATATTAAGACATTTGTTATCAAAAACTTTTAAAGTCCACTCTCTGGGTCAATAAAGTTTAGGTAGTAAGTTCACATGGAGTAGAGATGGAGAGAAAATGCAAGCTATGGAATAATCTAGCAAAGAAAGGCAAAAAATAAGAGTCTGCAACAATTTGATTAAAGCAGGAAGAAAAAAGAGATTGATCATGATAACTGTGAAAAGACTTGTGTTTTCTGAAAGTGAAATGCAGCCTTCTCATCCTCAGATCTCAATGAAGTGAGTAGAAAGAGGTATAGAAGATTATATCCATGTTTGTAAGATTGGGCATCTGAGTTTGTATGATAGTAATAATAATAATATGAAAGTCAGTTTGGTGTAATGATTAAAGACAATTGGCTACTAATCAGGAGGCTGTGAAATCTAGTCCAGCCTCAGGCATGAAACCTGCTGGTGACCTTGGGTCAATCCCCCCTCCTTCTCTCTTTCTCTCTCCCTTTCTCTCTCCAGAGGCAATGACAAAGACTTGGTTAAAAGCAAACTTCAGGCACTTGCCCCTGTACTCATCAGAAGTCAAGATTCAAAATCATCATCATCATCTAAACTAGAGATTATGTCAGATTAAGATTAGAGAAACACTTATTATTCCCAGATGTATATAAAATTCACTTGGTCCACAAACATATATCCCTCAATAGTTTTTTTCCCCCATGAAATTCTAGCTTAATTTGGTGATCTACCATGATATAGAACTTCGTCAGCCTTAATCTGCAGCAAGGGTAATAAATGTCCTTTATTTTGTATTTCTTGTGATTAAAACAACATCCCTTCTGAAAAGAGAATAGAGTAAGTATCCAATGAGGTGGG
Organism: Laticauda colubrina; assembly: GCA_015471245.1. Taxonomy (NCBI): domain Eukaryota; kingdom Metazoa; phylum Chordata; class Lepidosauria; order Squamata; family Elapidae; genus Laticauda; species Laticauda colubrina. The sequence goes on from BLBF01000051.1 coordinate 5,437,531, forward strand.
AAAAGTCTTTTTGAGTCTTTTTCCCAGAAGAAATAATTTCTTTCTGACTGGGGAAAAAGCTATGTCTATTTTAAATGCTAGCCTTGTGTTGACAACTCACAACTAGCCTTGTGAATGCCTTTTTGCATGGGTTTTGAAGTACTACACCAAAATAATGGAAAGGCATTATTCCACTGATGCCAATACTAAATATGTTGGACTTGGGAGTATGAAACCCTGTGCTTTAAAAGGGACATGCAGAATCCTGACCTGGTGTAGAGCAGAACTGCATGGGTGATAAAGAGTATGGAAATTAAGTCTTAGTGAGGAACAGTTAAACAAGGTAGGCAAACTTATTCTACAAAGGAGAAGACTGAGGCAAGATTGATCTTATAAAAGAAGAGGAGAACATATGGATCTACTCACTGGTAAAGCTGAAAAAAGGATAGGAGGCAAAGAGTCAGACAGTTGCTCTGAGGAGGAACCTCCTGATGGTCAGAACTGGTACGCAATAGAAAAGTTTGCCTAGATCAGGAGGTGAGCTCACCATTGTTGGGAACCAATTGAAAGGCCACCTTTGGGGATGGCCTAGAAGAGTCCTCTACTGAGCAGGTGGTAGACTAGATGATCTTTAAGGCTAATTCACACATTTTTTTTTTGGTTCCAGGATTTACAAGGCAATTATGTGCTTCTGGCTGATCATAAATATGACCGACATTTTTCAATGTAAAAAAAGTAACACGCTCAAGTAAGATCAAGCAAGTAACTATACATTTAATTTATTATTTTAAAATGTTTTTTGTGAAAAAAAATTAGGCCCTTTACCTTGCATCTATGTGCAAGGTGAATTTTTTCTGCTTCAAAGTAGATGCCTAGAGTTAGACACAACACTATATTCAAGTATTCTCTGTTTTTATGCCTGATATTAATGTTGTTGAGGAGGAAATAATCAATGATTTTTGACTGAGCTCAGATGGTAGGTTTTTAAAATGTCCTTTTATTTAGGTACATGATCAGTAATTCCAAATGCAATTTTCAAAATAATTGCTTATGGACATAAATAATAAAATAATATGTATTCATTATCTATCCAATAAAGTACAATTGTATTACATTCTAAACCCTGGCATTCTGCTATGTTATAAATAAAACCCATTTTTTCATGGAAGTAATTTGCTATATTCTTTCTTCAACCATTTATATTGGTAATGTGTGGGTGTGCACGCATGTGTTTGTGCGTATGTATGCATACACACACACACACACAGAGGCATTCATCTTATTATATTTAAATAGGTTTGGATTTCATTTTAAAATCCTGCAGCATGTTTGATAGGAAATGCCAGCTGGATAAAATAAAACATGGTGTCCTTGAGATGCATTGGATTATAGTACCTTTTATAGTACCTTTTATCTTTAGTCACCATGAATTTCTATGGAGTGATGGGAGTTGTAATTCAGTGCATTTGGAAGGCATCAAGTTAGGAAGACCAGTATTTGTAGCTTCAAAATATACTTCTGGCTCTCTGAAATATCACCTATCTCCACATTTAATGGTTCAAATTTTCATTCTGCTTTGAAGTTGGTTTGGAGGGGAGGGAAGGAGGGGGGGCTTGGTTTGTTTTGTGTTTGTACTTGACTTCTTCTTAAGGTTGGGGAATAAAATAGTTGTTTTATTGTTTCCTATATCAATTTGGTTTACTTTTCCAGATGCAAGATTCTTATGGAGCACAGCAGAGGTTGCAGGCTACCGGAAAGGAAGATTTTGCATTCAGGAGCTAAAGGGAGAAGAAACAACTCCAAACAATTGAAGCTGTGAATGGTCTGAGATGGCTGCTAAACTCTGTCTGATGAGACAATACACAGCTTCCCTGGGGGGACAACCTGGCTCATCAAGTCCGCTCTATTTGCAGTTTCACAGGGGGGGCATCACTCCGTTTACATAGGTCCAGACAGACCTTCCTGCTGGTGATTGTGGGATGTCTGCAAGGATTTCCTGACCTAACCTTCAAAACAAATTGGTGATGAAAACAAACAGGTGATTGTGAAATCTGCTGCAGTCAAAACTGCAGGAATATCATTGACTGCTGGGGAAGTCTCACAGGCTCTCCTTTATATGACCGGCAGTAGGAGCAGCTTTCTTAATTGTGGTACTTAATAACTCTTAAGATAATCCGTTTCTGCAATAAAAGGGAATATTTCACTTGAACAATTTCTGCTTGATATGTAGGTCTCTGCATCATCTTCTGTGTGTTTGTGTGTATGTATGTAGATGCTCCCCCAGTGTGCTTTGATCTCAAAGAAACTGGGTACATATATTCCAAGAAACATTAATAACTGTTTAAACAGAAAAAATGATTGGGGCATTCTTTATTATAAGTGAGTAGAAAGGCATATTGTTACATCTAAGTGAGAAATTATTATTCAAAATGTTTAAAAACAAGGATAATCTCTTCACTGGTTTACCAATGTGATCTCAGATACTATACTATAAAAATATTTCAAAATTCTTACCTGATTATCAGAGTCACACATGCACACCCAACAGCAATGACATTTTCTTCCCATAGCTTTTGGTCAATCCCTTTCAATCCCTCTGAAACCTTGGATGTCCTCGCCCTCAAATTTATAAAGGAAACAAAATGTAATTTTATTCTGGCTACTATAGCTATAATATATCAGAGTATAGATCCAGCATACTCCTCAAAGGACAATGTCATTCTAAAACAAACAAACAAACATAACGGTACAGCTCTGTATTCTTTGGAAGTGAGGATTTTTTAGAATGAATGCAGGAGTGAAAGAGAAAAGTTATATATTTTTTCAGATTGCCAGAAATCAGATGTAAACATTCCTTCCCTGTGTGTGTGTGCGCATATGTGTGTGTGTACATACATGTATTTACACACACACACACACACAGGGATACTTTGGTTTCCTGGAGATCAGTAAGAAAAGTTAGTAAAGAGTTACTTAGATAATCTCATTTATTTCTGCTGAAACTGAATGCAGGATTCAATCCCATGCTTTTTTAAAATAAAATTGAAATTATTAGAGAATTATTGAATGGAAGAAAAAATATCATTTTATTGAATTTAGCTTGGCAATCAGTTTTGCAATATTATAGACCAATCTAGAATGTACACAGTACTTTTATGATATTACCGAGTAATTCAGGTCATCTCATTTAGACTTGTTTTGTGAGATTTTGAGTGTAAGGCTTCTCCTTAAATATATTCCAAATTTTAACGAAAGTGTATTTTGAAATTTTTTACAGCTACATAAATTGACTTGATCTGAAATAAGTTTTGCAATTTGGCACTGAGGCATGTCTAACCAAATCTTTGGCAACATATAATGTACCCATAGTAAGTTGTTTTGCATCTCTCCTTCCCCCAAATACCAGAATCCACCTTTTGTAATGGCGAATGTTGAAAAAAAAAATGTCATGGATACTGACAATGTTATTTTGAAAAGTACTTATCACCACTTATTGCTCCAACTACTTCTAGATTGACTATTTTAAAAACTGTGCAAAACAAGATCTCCAAAAGGGACAGTGTATATAATGAGGCCAATCAAGATTATCAAATTAGTCTTTTCAGTATGTGTTTGATCTGACTTTCTTCAGAAGTGATAGAAAATATCAAGTGGATTTCCCCGTCAGTCTTAACCCTTCCCTCTCCTTTTAAATTGAAAGATAATTGGTAGCAATCTACTTGATTATTACTTGATTTTAGGCAAGGGAAAATACCTGAACAGGCTGTTCTATGAGCTGAAAACTGGTCTGCAATTTTTTGTGCTTTCATTGGGTTTCTTGCAGACAGGCAATAGGCACTAAATGTTAGAACATGTTGAATCGTTGCCACATCCCAAACCTTGTGCCCAGGCCATACTATCACTAGTAAGCATATATATGCTTATATCCACAAGTATGCAACAGTTTCAGAATGAGGACCCCTTTGGCCTTTAAATTCTTATTCTGAAGATTGTATTTTAACAATTGGAGAGGATAAAATGTCAATGTACATGAAATTAAAATGTACTTATTAAAGTGATTGATATCCACATTTAATCCTTTTTCCCAGTAAGAGCACAGTTCAGAATCAGTGTTTGGATAGGCTCGATGAAAGGGAGGAACATACAGCTGAGGGCTTCCTATAGAATCTCCTTTATGATAATTGCATTGATATTAAAATCACCCCTTTATCTATACAATGTGTACACCTTGTCCCTTTCTTTCTATCCAGTTGAGAGCTTTCATTTTAGAACAATATAAGACTGAATGAGAAAGCAGCTTGGAAAGTTTGTGGATTCTGACTTTTTGATAGGAATGTAGAGTAAAGGCCTTTCTGGGGGTCTTGATGAGATGTTGCAACTCTTGTGAAAGGAGGGATTGTGTAGGGATTAAACAGATCAGGGACAAGGAAAATTCAGATTCAAATCCTCATTCAGCAAGCAAACTAATCAAGGAAAAAGTATTTTCCAATCTGTCATTGGCTGTCAAGTTTAACGTTGATGTTGAAATGAAAACTGAGGAGAAATCATCAAGATGGTGGAAGTCCCATGCAGGCTGAGGAATTCTGGAAGTCCACAATTTTAAAGTTGCCAAAACTAAGAAAACTCTATGTCATTACTGCTCTTTTCTAATGTATTAGAGAAAAGGTGAACTATAAACACCTTCAATTTGCATTATACTATTTTTTGACTGCAGAGGCAGTCCACAGCTGGACTGGAAACAAACAAAACGCACCATCCCCCGGTTAGTCGGAAGATGCAGATCAATTTTCTGCCGCTCACAATGGAAACGGGGGACAGGCGGTCTGAGGGGACCCGATCTCATCCACTCAAGTAATAGCGCCGCTCGCAGTTGGAGGGGGAGGCAGAGCCAAAGGGGCGGGACTTGAAAACTCTCTCCAGCCAATGGAAGATAAGCCGTTTATCTTTCTTTTAATCGGGGCCAGATCGAGAGCGCAGTTTTCTGAGGCAAAGAGGATGGATTGGCGGAGTAGCGAAGAAGTGATTAGTGCAGGAAAAGCTCCGCCGAGTCTTCGGAAAAGTCCTAAGGAAGAAATCCAGCGCGACTAACTGTGATCTTGACTCCGCCGTTGCCACTGTCAACCGGATCTTGATATACACGCAGCAAAAAGTCGCGAAAGTTTCCTAGCTCTCTCCAAACACTCCGTTAACGTTAGCCGAGCAAGTCAGGATTTTAAGAAGACGCAGCCGTGCAACTGACTAACTGTTGCAATTGACCAGGAAAGTGTGAAGGCGAGGGCTGATGCGCCTTTTCCAGTCTCGATGAAACTCTAAGCGCTCCAGCGCTTCCTCCGGGTTTTCTACTTTCCGTAGTTTGCATCTCAAAACTTTTGTTCTGCTCTCCTCTCCCCCGCAGTCCCACGCTTGTCACCGCTCTACCTGCCGCCTCTCCGAGCCGCGAATCTGTCCCGTGAGTCTTTTTCTTCAATGGGCGCCTTGGATTCAATCACCGGAGGACCTGCCAATCCGACCGCCGCTGCCCTCACCATGCTGAACGGGGCAGAAAGCCAAAACTTTGCCAAGGAGCCTCCGGACCTCCAGGGAACCACGACCAAAGATACGGGCGGTGGGGGCGACCTGAAACTGGGAGCCCCCCAGGACCGCTTCTACTACCCCGATCCTCCCTTGCAGGAAGGCAGCTGCAACTTAGGGCTGACTTATGGAGGCCCCATGGTGCAAAGCACCTTTGCGGCGAGCGACCCGGCCTCTTCGGGCAGGTTTTTGGGGCCGGTAGCGAACAACTGCTCTTCCTACCGAGCTCAGCCTCCCCCGCCTATCCCAGCGTCAACTGGACCCGCCGGGAATCCTGGTTTCTCGGTCTCAGCTAGCGAGTTGTATCCCAGCGCTGGAGACCTTTATGCCGGCGCGCCCGGCGGAGAAAGCTGCTACTCGACAGCGGTCCAGCACGTGTTCTCGCGAGCTCCTCTCTATCCCGTGCCGGGGTATCAAGTCTCCGGAAAGACCCAGGTGGTCCTCAACAACTACCCGCTCTGGGCGAAGTTCCACAAGCATCAGACGGAAATGATCATTACCAAGCAGGGCAGGTGAGCCGTGCGAGGAGGCGCCACGACGGCCCGCTTGGGCCCGCGGGGGGCGGAAGGCAAACTGACCTGGGGCTTCGAAAAGGGGGCAAAGTGGGGCTCCCTCCGCGAAGGAGGAGAAGCGGGTTGGGTGGGGGAAAGATCCGTGTTTCTCTTTCCCCGTTTGCTGAGAACTTCAATCCCGGACGGAAGAGGAGCCGGGATGGGAAAAGTCTGGTCTCTTATAGGCACCAGCTGTCTGTGCGTGCGTTTGGCTGCAAAAAACAGGTGGTTGGCTTGGCAGTTTCTCTCTAAGGCTCACCGGGCAGGGACCTCGAGGACCAGGATGACGGTCCTGATAATCTGCCCATATTTTTGTAACCGACCAATCAGACTATCTAGCTGACTTATTTCATAGAGGGAGAAAGGAAGAGAAAATTAAGAAAAACATTTAAATATTTCAAGGGTGAATTCCCTTCCCATTTCCCTTCCCATCAGTTTAGAGGCTTATCATTCTGGAAGGATCTGCGCTTCACTTAGAAACTTTTCCTAAATCTTGGTTATTTGGGGAAGTTGTTTTCCCCGTAACCTGGTGGCTAGCTAGATGATCAGATTTTTGTTTCATGGCTTAGATTTATTTTTATTTTTAAAAGCAGTATGTGGTGAATTTTCATATTTTTCCCAATCAGAACTTCTCAAAATGAAAAATAGCACAAAAAATTATTCCATTAAAAAAGGCATGTAGACTATGCCTGAACAAAATACCTGTATGTGTGTGTGCACGCGCATGTTTAAACAGTTCTCTTTTGCTTTTTATGGAATATAAATTTTTGAAATCAATTTCAACTAGTACTTTAATCAATTGAAGGTTTAATTAAATGCTCTTGATAGTTTAATTCCTAGTTACAGATTTCTTTCTCTCAATTTCAGGGCATTTTTATGCTAGTTAAAAAAAGAAAGCTTTAGCTGATTAATCAGTGAGACCAATTTTAATGAGTGTCACCAAGAGTTAGAGGCACATCTGTTTATGTTTGTTTTCATGAGGCTATTTTAGTTCTGGTATGCTACCGTAAGAGGGAATTAAAATGAGATTAAAAATGAAATGTGGATTTATAGAGATATTATTAAAGATGCCCTTATCTTACAGATCCACTTATCTTAAATGGTGCTCTTATTTCTTAATTTGAGAATTGCCTTATACTTCCTTCAATAACCAAAACGTGTGTTAAAAAAAGAAATCACATTACTTTAGTAATCCATTGATTATAACTAGAAATTGTATCATTATATCTAATTATCTGGGAAGGAACACAATTTAATTAAATAAGGTAACTTTTGATCAGAAATATATAGAAACATTTTGTAAATGAACGAACAATGATAATAAAAACAAATGTTAACTTGATTGATCAAATAGTCTAGAAAAATGTTTTTGATAACAACACTGAAAGTTCATTAAATCAGAGAATTGGGATGTGTTGAGTATTGGATTCACCACATTAAATATAAAGAAAAGGGAGGAATATCAGGATGTCTTAGAAGTTTCAAACATGTAGCAGAAATAAAAGTTATGAAACCACTCATATCAGACATAACATTGCAAATACAGAGAAAAGTAAAAAATATGAAAAAGGCAAAGAACAATGTCACAATACATTTCTTATAGTTGAGAAGCATTTTATTTTACATGTGGAATCTTAATTAAATTTGTGCAGTCACTTCTTTATGGATCACCTTTTTTGAAATATTACTTAGTTGTCCACAGCTGGATACAATTATTTACAAGCTGCTTTAAACTATTTTGATAGTAGTTTATATTTCCAAAAAGTTCAGAGTAAGTGATACAACTTAAAACTTTTGTGGCTATTAAAAAAAATCTTCAAAATGATGGAGAAAGGCAGTCTATGAATTGACCAAAAATTCTTAAATCATCATATCCTAATTTACAAGTTATAGTTTGTACATTTCCCACTTGACATAAAAAGTGTTAAAGTTGCTTTCTTGTGGTGTTTGTGGGCACATATTTGTCAAAACACCTTTATAAACAGTGGTTAAACATGCAATTAATCAGTGATCTCCAAGCACAGAGCTAGGAAAATACATGTTTTTTTCTCATGTGAATATATAAGCTGGCTTTTCAGCTGGGTCAGAAAAGAAATCAAATTTGATTCTTAAGATATAGTTTGATTTTACAGAGAGCAAGGTCACAGGACAATATAGACAATAAAAAAGCCAAGTATTTATGATTGCTTTATTTGAACTTGATTATGAAGATAATCAGCCTTCTGATTTGTTAGTCTTCTAACTCAGATCATAGACCAAATGTAGAATCTGTTTATCATGAGAAACTACAGAGTGAATGAAGGATGTACTGCCACAAACCTCTTTTTCTAGAAATGAAGCTGTGAATATGAGCCTACCTATCTCACACCATTCCTTGTATTTTCTCTAGGCAATTAACCGTCAGATTAGGAAATGTTTATAAAGATCACCATTGCCGTTTTCTTTTTTTGCCCTCTTCTCTCTGCTCATTTCTGCTCAAATTCCTCTCAACTGAGCTGTAAATCCCAAGGATCTGCCTCTGTAGCAGAGACAGAGGAAAGGGTAGGAGAAATATCTCAACTCACAGCTTAGACCTGCCAGCCAGATCTCTTCAGTTTCTTTCTCTTCTCTTCTAAGAAGGTATGAAAATAAAGAGTACAGTTATGGATGTTCATGCTTATTACTATACTTTTCTTTCTCTACAAACCAACTTATTCCAGAATTTACCTTAAATTGCATCGTGATCAATTCTAATGAGAGAGAAAATTAGGAGAAAGAAATGACACTGAAAGATGCCAAGATTCATAGAGCAACAAGGTCCCCGTTGCCAAGGTCCCAATTTATGCCAAAAGCCACCCAGGCTACAATAAAAGAGGAGGTTGTCTCCTCCAACCTTGAGAAAGAGAACCAGGTCTTTTAAAAATAGTGCTTTTCTGTAACTAATTCTTAAGTGAAGAACTAACAAGTTTATATTATATTTCTAACTGAAGACAAATTCTCATCTCAAATTCACATGGTACATAGGAAATGTGACTTTTGAGGCTGAAGAGTTTGCATGCAAAGATGAGTCTGCCTTAAATCTAGAATCTTTTACCTGCCTGTTCCCAAATAATATACAAATATGTCTTGGCATCAGTATTTACAGAAGAACAGGAGTTGGAAGAGACCTTGGAGCTCTTCTGGTTCAAACCTGTGCTTGAGCAGGGGACCCTATGCCACCCCAGACAAATGGCTGCCCAATCTCTAGTGTCCAACCTCCAGTGTTGGAGCTATTGGAGGCAAGCCATCCCATTGATTGATTAAATGTTGTAACTGTCTCTGTCCTGACTTTGACCATCTCATCAAACACCATGACTGAGGCAGACTTAAGTCCCCTAAGACTAATCTCTCCCAGCCTGTTGAAGGTTTGTTAGCCACTTCATTGTGAAGAAGTTAGGAGATTGTACTGACTTGAAAGACACAATAGATTGGAAATGAAGACAGGAAATTCTATGCTCCTTGCCAGTTCAAATGTGGCTAAATTCTAACTTAGGAACAGGGAAAAATATATACTAAACTGGTTGCCTTAGGCAGTTATTTTGGAGATGCAGCAGCAAAGTCATATTAATCTATTTATGTAATTTTAAATGTTAAAATATCAATTTTTAGATATTGTTTTTTTAACTTTGTTATATGCTGCCCAGAATCTTTTCATTGTGAAGTGGATAGTTTGTCAAATTTGGATGTTGTCTATCTAACCAGCAAAACTATGAAAAAATATGGATGTACTTCAAGGAGAGTATTTTCAAGTTATAATTTTTTCTTATTTATATAAGGCTACCCAATCAAAGCAGCAAAACTCTGACAGACCATTAGAGGGCAGCAAAGAGTTGCCATTTTCTGAGCTTCCCTCTGGTCACCTAGATGAGGCCTACTTTCCATGAATGAATATTATTTGTCCTTAAAACAGAATTCCAACCAGAAGATAATTTAGGTGAAATTCTTGCATTTATTTATTTATGTCTTGCATTTATTTAGTTAAAAATTGGCAACAGGGATGTCTGAATGGCTTTTCTTGCATTGTTGGCCTGGTCTCCCTATTTCCCATCAGACAATAAATTCCAAGGCAGAGTGCAATCATGAAGAGTCAGAGCTTTTTACATCAGATTGCACGTAGGGGATCTTGGGGCAGTGGGCTTCAGTGAAAAAAATATGTGCAATAGCACAGGGGTCGCCAATCTTTTGGACCTCAGAGACCACCAAACTCATAATTTTAAACCCCTCAGATCACTAATATGAATTTTGACTGAGAGTAGCTTGCTGACATTGGTGGGAAAGTCGGTCCCATATTCCAGAGCTGCAGTAATCACAGCACTGGCCCTTTGGTCATCCTGGAGCAGCTGCTTCTCCACCTCCATGGGTGCACTGGCCTGTCATGGACTGAAGGAGCTGCTCAGGGATGACCAAAGGGCCAGTCTTGTGACTACTGCAGCTCTGGAATATGGGACTGACTTTCCCACCAACGTCAACAAACCACCCCGGGGCAGATTTCCTTCCTGTTGGTCTTACCTTCCAGTTACAGTTCGCGTGGCTCTATTCAAGGTAAGGTTTGCGCTCAGCTGAAAGGTGGGGGCCAGAAGGTGGACGGGCCACATGGGCGGTGCAGCCTGGATTAATTGCTTTGGGGGAAGTGCTTTTGGGGGGGGGGGAACATATCTCTGCAGATCACCAAAATTTTCTCATGGACCACCAGTGGTCCCCACCCCACTGGTTGATGACCACTGCAATAGCAAACAATTATAGCCAACAGAAGTCTTTTCTGCTGACTCCAAGAAGAGAATTTTTGAAAGACCCTAAACAGACCAAGTTAAATAAGTAATGTACAGGAAGTGGTGGAAAAAGGTCAGGCTATAACAATTTTATGTACTTCTATTAGTCAAAATGCACAGTACTTAAGGACTTTATCTACTAATTCTGGTTTCTGAGGCAGGAGCATCTCTTCATAGACCAAAACATCCTGATAACTGCTATCACCCTCATGCCTATTGGCTACCTTTTCATGACATTGCGTTTAGTTTTTATAAATTGGAGGGTGGTACTAGAATATAGGGGGAGGAATTTCTATGCACAAATTCTGTTTGCACCTGTATATAAGGCAAAGATTACACTGAAAAAAAACTCTGTATTCTGAATAAACCAGAAAAATATGTCGCTTTTGAAGCACAGACTTCACAAGTTGTTGAGGAGGAGAAACATGATGCTGAACATGTCAGAATAATATTATGGTTGCATATTCAGTCAGATGTTTGGGCATTTTTATTCACTCTTCCAGTTGTTCTCAAGGACCTAGGAAAGGTAGGTATTGTTCTTTGATGATGTTCAAGGTAGTGTAGCATGATGTAAGCTATTCCAAGTAAATCTGCCTTTTGCAACTGACTGGTGGTGATTTTATCAATGCAGATTATGTTCAATTCTAGATGTTTTGGAATTGCACCCAACGGACCTATTGCTATTGGTATGATATATGTTGCATTTGTTATAATTATTATATTTCTACTTATAACTCTTTGTATTTTGTGATTTTCTCCAATCCCTTTGCTTCCATTCTGCAATCTCCAAATATTGCAATGTCCACTATTCATTTTTTATCTTTTTCATCAATTAAGTCTGGGGTGTTATGTAGTGGTTGCTTGTCTGAATTGTAAAATCCAGAATTCACTGGACTTTAGAATTTTGGCTTTTTTATTTTCTAGTACTTTTGTGGTCCCATTAATTCTTTCTTGCAAGTCAGTGTACTCTCAAAGAAAATCTAATGCATTATTGTTACTTTTTTGTCATGCCGTTGTATGTAGTAAGCTTGTATAATATTCTTGTAGAAGCTAACTAGATAGTCCACTGTTTCTTCAGCTTCATCAATCATCTTCTCAATTCTAGCTTTATATGCATCTATTAAAGCTTGGTCCTGTACAACCAAAAATAGTTGCTATATTCCTTTCTACAGCTTTCCTGCTATTAGCCATCACTAGCTGTTGTTGTTATTTATTTATCTATTTGTTATTAATTAAATTTACACTGCACCCATCTCACAGAAAGTGTTCTTGTCTGTTTTGCTTGCAAGATTTTTGGTGTATTGGCCATGTAATAATTTGCTTTGTCACCCTGTTTTCTGTTCTTCATTTTGATTTTTCTTGTAGGCCAGTTGGTCTTATGGTATTCTTTGTACTATGAATTAAGTGCATCTTCTTCACTGTTAGATATTCTTCCAATGCCCTTTTTCTTCTTCAGCTCTCTGGTGTACTTTCCTACCTTGGCTCCTCGGTAAGTAGAATCTGTCACTGTGGGAATGAAGGCATGATTCATTGTCCTTATTTTTATTATGTGTAATTATTATATTATTATGTAATAATGTGTTATTATTTCATTTCACAAATGGCATCAATAAGTAAAGAAACAATATTTATTTTTTCCCCTGACTTTTAGTTCTACTTTTGTTTTGAGCAAATTCGCTCCAGATGTGCCCAGAATGGGCTATTAGAAATGATCAGCCCAACAGAATGCGGATTGTTTAGGTTCCCTTAAACTGGGGCCATCTGGATGGGTTATTTCTCTCAGAATTCCTAGAAGCTCACTGGTCTGGAATAGCATCTGACTGGAAAATTTTGAGATTGATTATTGATTGGAATATTGTTTTTCTGGGCTTTTTATGGCTTCACTAGATGAAGGGCCATTTCTGAGCATAATTTAATGAGCTGCTACCCACTTTAAAACTATTGCACAGTTTAGATATACTACTTTCTTCCACATGTGTTTGCTTAATCAGTAAAATAATTTTCTGATGCTTTATTATGAATAGTTCATTTAGAAATAGCAACAACAAGATTTATTAATGATAACACTCTGCTTTCCCTCCTTAATACCTGTTGTGTGACCTTTGGAAGGATAAATAGCTCTGTTTAGGCATCTAGGTACTATTTTTTCATTTTATTTATTGCTTGTCTATTATTATTTTATTATTATTTATCAGGGTTTTTTTTTTTTTACTTCTCTGAATTTTTGATATACAGTATACCTTGAGATTTCAGTCATGTATAAATCTATATACAATTATTCATTATTATTTTTATAGATATTAATTTGGCTTTATTGTTTTACTTTTTTGAATTTGTGCTAAGTAGTACACCACTGTTGGGAAATGATGTTAATTTCTCATTTTTAAATTGTAGAATGTTTTTATATTCTACCAATATAAAGAGTTTTTTTGATTGATAAGCTTATAATAAGGCCTGAAATTAATCAATGATCAAAATGCCTAATTTGAGCTTATTTTCTTAAAAAGTGTAACTACTAAATAAAATTCTTTGAAAAATATTCAGGATTCATTTTTTCTCACTCATAAATAATTATTGTTCAGCTTTTCCCATTCATATAAGTGTTTGGAAAATATGCTATCACGTAACAAGGGCTTTCTGGAAATAATTGGCCCCAACATAATTTTTTAAAAATTGCCACTGATTTTGGGGCAAACTTATTCAACAAAGTTGATAAAAGCATTTATTTATTTTGCAACGTTAACTCAATTAATTAAGTGCATTCTTTTTGTAAATAAATGAAATAGAATCCTGGATGTTTTATGTAGCAAAATTAATTACATTATTTTTAATAGCAGTACTTTAAAAAACCCTAGAAGCATGGAATTTAAATCACCAGTGAAAAAGTGCTGAAATAGTTTTAACTGTGACCTGCCTTGAAAGTTTGAAACAGATAGGGTATTTCTCTCTCACACAAATGTCTGCTTTCTATGTATGCAGACTAATATTTTTAATTAAATGCATAGATTAAACTCTTATATTAATTGATTATTAATTAATAAATATATAGTAAACAATTGAAATTTAATAATAATTGACTAACAATGACTTTTTGAACACAGGATAGTGTTGTAAATGTTAGAACACTGTACCTACACATGTTATTTTACTTATTGCCATATTTTAAAAAATGTATATATTTGTAAGATTTGAATAGTAAAAACAGTTCTGAAACTTTCTCATTTCTTCCTGAAGCTAATATTTTACAACGGGTAAGGAAAGGTGAGGAAATGAAACTCATAACAGTTGTGGATTTTATTATTAAGCATTGTAAAATTTACTGAGTTTTTTTCCATTCATTAGGATTTTCCATGACATCATGCCATATTCCTTCTCAGATTAAAAAAATAAGCTAAATTTTGTACACATATAAAGGATGGCAGAAATAACAAAGATAAGCGATAATGAATTGGATTTAAATGGCTGTAGTATTGAGTATTGTAACTGAATACTTTCAGCAGATTGTAACTGAATACTTTCACTGTTTAAAAAAACACATATGCATATCAAAAGATAGCATTTCAGGGAGGGGGGGTCCATCTGTCTCTCTAATGCAGGAGTCTCCAACTTTGGCAACTTTAAGGCTAAGCTTTATTGGCTGAGGAACTCTGGAAGTTGAAGTCTACCAGTCTTAAAGTTGCCAAGGTTGGAGACTCCTGCATTAGAGAGAGACAGATGGACCCCCCCTCTCTGAAATGCTATCTTTTAATATGCATATGTGTTTTTTTAAACAGTGAAAAAACTGTTTCACTTAAAGTTTGTTTAAGTTCTTCACTTAAAACCATTCATTGAATGATTCTTCAAGGCTACGAAAAAGTGGCTTATGACTGGTTTTCACACTTATGCCTGTCCATTCCCATGGTCACGTGACACAACTTCAGGCATTTGGCAACTGGCATATATTTATGACAAAGTTAAGTGATCACCATTTGTAACTTTCCCTGCAATTTTTCAAAAAGCAAAGTCAATGAGGGAATCCAGATTTTCTTCACTTAACAACTGCAATGATCCACTTAATGTATCAAAAAGACATCAAATGTGGCACAACTCACTTAACAAGTGCCTTACTTAGCAACAGAAATTTGAGGCTCAATGTGGCTGTCACTAGAGGACTACCTGAACCTTTTTAGTGTGAAAAATTAAACTCATTAAATCTACCAACTCATATCCTTGATTCCAAGAGTAGCTGCATTTATACGTGTCTGTGAATGGATTGGCATCTGGTCCTGGAAAATTGTCCCTTTGTAGAAAAACAAACTAAATAAATTGATATCAATTATTTATTTAAAAGTGTTACTCTTTTATGAGAGAAAATAAAAATATGTAAATACAGCCACCCATATATTTTTCCTGTGTGGCATCAATTGAAGTAGGCCTATCTATAACTTCTGAAAGAAAATTTATTCATTTATTTATTTATTACACTCATTTATGATATGAGTACTATTATTTCAATTGGTTCTAGATCCAATCTTTGAACTCATTAAAGGTTACAAAGAAGAAAAGCATAGAAATCTGTAAAAATGATGTCAGCTCCATAATGGTATATCAAGAGTGGGGACAGGATCTTGGAGGAAAGGAATGAGAAATGATGAAAGCCTGAAAAATTAATGATCCTATATCATGGGTGTCAAACTCGTATCCCAGGACATATCATGATATATCATGACATTTTTTGCCTTTGCAGAGCTGGGGTGGGCTTGGCCTATGTGGACGCATCCGTCCTGCAAGCTGCCAGTTTGATAAGCCTGTCCTATTCAATTAATGAAGCCTGTTAGAATGTAATCAAAATATAACAATTACTTAATTGTAAAAATTCCAGTAAACAGTAATATCCATTTAAGATCCTTTTAAATAACTGCAATAACTTGATGGACAGAAGATTTAATTCAGGTGTGGCATAAAATTTTTGCGCCAGTATGTCCCTTGGTTTGTAGTGCATGTATCAAAAAATATCTTGAGAACCAGAATGGTGTAGTGCTTAAAGAACTAGATTAGAAGTTGTTCTGTATAGAGTGGTATACTCCAAATAACTTAATCTGATTGGCCAGAAAGGCCAGTGTTGGATTGGTTCATTAAGAACCAATCCAAAAGAGCCGCTGAAAGATGGCAAAGTCAAATAGCTGCCATTGGCTACAAGCCGGCAGGCAAGCCTATATAAAAAGGCTGCCACGGCTTTAGCCGGACTGTTCCGTTACTGTTGGTTGCTTAAATAAAAACTCTGTTTGTTGGAACCTGGTCTACCTCGCGTTTTTCCGGATGGAACATTGGCGACGAAGGTGGGATCATCCTAAACGCGAGACCGAGCATGCGGCAGAAAAGAAATCCAGGCTAGAAGTGATGGCTGGGAGTAACGCGCCACCCGCACCCTTCAATCCCAATGAAGAGGATTGGGAATCCTATGTAGACCATTTCCTGATGTTCTTAGCAACGAGATAGGAGAGATCTCAGAACAGCGGAAGAGGGCTGTCTTCCTAACGCATTGTGGACCAACCATGTTCAAGATGGCCAAAGCATTGGCAAAGCCCAGAGATTGAAACAAATGACCTGGTCTGAGCTTCACCGAATGCTAAAGGCCCACGACGCACCGGTAGTGTCAAATCTCATCAAATGGCATGAGTTCTACAAAAGGGATCAAAAGGAAGGCAAGACCATCGCTGACTTCGTGGAGGCTCTCCGACAACTGGGGGGAGCTTACAAGTTCCTGAACTTGGATGAAGCCATGCGAGATCGAGTTGCCCTAGATCTGCGAGACTCTAACTTACAAAGTAAATTACTAAATAAACCCAATATAACAGTGGCTGAAGCGATCACAGAAGCCACAGCAGCAGAAGCCGCGAAAAAGTCAGCGGCCACTATGAAGCAAATGAACTCCAATAATGACGCGATGACCCTATCCAGAGGAAAGAAGCAAGTTCCCACTACAACACATCATGAAGACTTCAACGGTCCATCAGAAACGGAAGATGATGACGATGAGGTCCACTGCCTGTACGCCAACAAAAAAAGGTGCGAAAAAAGAAATTGGCGGGAATGCGCTGGCTGCGGGGGAAACCACCCTCAAGCCGATTGCAGATTCCTTGATGCCGTCTGCCGAGCTTGCAAGAAGAGGGGAAACATCAAGAAAGTCTGTAGGAATCAAAAAAATAACAGTCCAAACAGACGCAGTAACTCCCCACTACAAGCTGAATCGAAGCAAGCCGAGAAAAAATGGGAGCACAACAAACGAACCAGCAACCGAGAAAAGACCCATCAAACTGTCACTATCAGAAGCGCTCAGACGGAAAGCGGGAGAAAGGTCAAAATCGTTGTAAAAATTGAAGGAAGCCCCTGCGAGATGGAAGTCGACTCAGGATCCTTCCTGTCAATGGTGTCTTGGAACACAATCAGACGACTGGTTCCAAACATCAAATTAAAAGAACTCCAGAAACAAAAGTTAATTTTAAAAGACTACCAAGGAAACCAAATCCCTGTGGTAGGTCTAGGACATTTCCGAGTCATATACAAGCAGCACGCTGAAGTCCAGCCTCTAACAATAGTCGACCGGGACCACCCCAGCCTCCTGGGCATCAAAAGGTTCACACCATTGGGCATCGGAATGACCGGGGTGAGCCGAGTAGCTGCAACCAACTGGGAAGAGAGC
>BLBF01000051.1:5455110-5605774 GCA_015471245.1 Laticauda colubrina
GAATGACCGGGGTGAGCCGAGTAGCTGCAACCAACTGGGAAGAGAGCCTGATACACGAGATCCAGGGCGTCTTTGATGGCACCTTAGGCAGGTACCGGGGGATCCCAATTTCCTTTAGTTTAGACCCCCAGGTAGCACCTAGAAGGTTAAAAGCCAGATGAGTCCCCTTTGCATTAAAAGCCAAAATAGATACAATAAATAGAACAATTAAACAAATTAATTGAGCAAGGGGTCATAGAACCAACTGACTATGCTAGATGGGAGACACCAATAGTAACACCTGTTAAACCTGATGGGTCGGTATGCATCTGCAGAGACTACAAGGCTACTCTGAACCATGCGTTGCAGCAAAGTGCATACCCTGTGCCAATCATGCAACATTTACTGCACTCGCTTGGGGGAGGAAAATTTTTTGCCAAGCTTGATTTAGCCCAAGCATATCAACAGCTTCCAGTAGACCCAATAACAGCCAAGGCACAGACAATAGTAACTCACAGAGGGGCATTCAAATGTAACAGACTTCAATTTGGACTAAGCGTTGCCTCAGGCGTTTTCCAAAGCCTCATGGAACACCCATTAAATGGAATTAAAGGGGTCATTCCATATTTTGATGATGTCCTAATTTCGGCTAAAAACACGACCCAATTAGAGACAAGACTGAGAGAGGTGCTAACAAAATTTAGAGAATCCGGCCTGAAAGTCAAAAAAGAAAAATGCTGCTTAATGACTGATTGCGTCAAATTTTTGAGTTATTTAATTGACGGAGAGGGTATACACCCTACAGAAAAAAAAAGTCAAGACTATTAGAGACGCACCACAGCCAAAAAACAAAATGGAATTGCAAGCATTTTTGGGTCTAATAAACTTCTATAACGTACTCCTCCCCCACAAAGCAACGATAGCAGAAACATTACGTCGCTTACTGGATAAGAAAACTAGTTGGACTTGGGGGCATAGAGAGCAAAAAGCATTCCAAGGCATAAAAAATCTGTTAACCTCAGACACTGTTCTTATTCGGTTTAGTAACACACTTTCATTGACGGTCACCTGTGATGCCTCACCGTTTGGAGTCGGTGCC
This sequence comes from Laticauda colubrina, assembly GCA_015471245.1. Classification (NCBI taxonomy): domain Eukaryota; kingdom Metazoa; phylum Chordata; class Lepidosauria; order Squamata; family Elapidae; genus Laticauda; species Laticauda colubrina. Next base: position 5,456,189 of record BLBF01000051.1, read on the forward strand.
ATCCTGAGCCACCAACTGCCTGATGGGAGAGAGGTACCCATCGCCTTTTACTTGAAAACATTTTCTAAAGCAGAACGCAACTATAGTCAACTAGACAGAGAAGCCCTGGCAATTGTCGCCGGAGTTAAACGCTTTCACGAGTACCTCTATGGGAGAACATTTTCCATTGTAACTGACCATAAACTGTTACTAGGAATTTTGGCGGGAAAGAAACTCACACCGAACATTTTATGTCCCCGAATGACTAGATGGTCAGAATTCCTAGCTGCGTACTCCTACACATTGATACTTCGAACCAGGAAACAAATTTCCCATGCAGACGCATTAAGTCGAACACCGCTGCCAATGATGGAGGAAGACCCGGCGCCAACAATTACCACCCTGCAAATAGAAGCCTGCCCCGAACTGCCAATATCTGCAAACGATGTCGACAGAGCCACCACCAAAGACCCAGTGACTGCCCGCATTTTAAATTGGGAAGGTAAAGGATGGCCGGAAAACCAAAAAACTGAAAACTTTAAACCTTTCCGGACCAGACAGACTGAACTGTCAATACAAAAGGGGTGTTTATTGTGGGATGATCGGGTGGTAATTCCTTCCAGATTACAAACTAGAGTGTTGGGTATGCTTCATGAGGGTCACCCAAGCATCGTAAAAATGAAAAGTCTGGCTAGGAGCTATGTCTGGTGGCCTGGCTTAGACAGATATATTGAATACTGGATTGCTACATGCAATAAATGCCAGAAAACTAGCCTATCACCACCACAAGCACCTATAAGGGACTGGGAGACCCCACAAGGCCCCTGGTCTCGGATCCATATTGACTTTGCGGGTCCTACTAGGGGTCATACGTTTTTGATTGTCATAGATGCATACTCAAATTGGTTGGAAGTCGTAGTAATGTCATCTACGACAACCGATGCTGTTATCAAACAACTCAACAAACTATTCGCAACCCATGGGTTGCCAGATGTCCTAGAGTCCGACAATGGGCCACAACTAACCGCTATACAATTTGTGCAGTACTTAGCCTCTTTAGGTATACTCCATGCACTAACCGCGCCAGCCCACCCGGCGGCAAATAGTAGGGCCATGAGAATGGTCAGATTTACCAAGGAGGGTTTAGAAAAAATGGACCAAGGGGATGTCCAGGATAAACTAAACCGTTTACTCACCCTCCAACATATCACCCCCAGTACTGTAACTAACAAGAGCCCGGCAGAATTGTTAATGGGGAGGAAACTTAGATCACATTTAGATAGGTTACATCCAAACTACACCTTTGAGAACCCCCCCGACTCCTCCAGCCGTTTCCGCATATTTGAAATCGGCGACCTAGTCTACGCAAAAATTTTTACCAGGGACCCTCTATGGCTTCCAGCCACAATCACACAAATAACAGGCCCCCGATCCTACCGTCTAACCGTAGACGATGGCAGGGAATGGAAGTGGCACATAGACCAGCTTCGTACCAGAAATATCAAGCAAGATACGACCGTGCAACCTCAAACAATAAAAATCGACGAAAACAAAACCAAAGGGGGGGGGGGGGAAATACAAGAAAATAATACTGAAGGAAAAAAAGAACTGTTAAAAATAAACCCAGAACATCTAACCAATCAAAAAGAGCAAAAAGAACACTTGCAGTTAGATGAAACTTGCAGAAATAATCCACATGAAGAGGAACCCGTCCTGGAAGGGGCCAGCCTAGCCAGCTCGACCTGCCCGGGAAAGCCAGGAGGGAGTGGCAAAACCACCGGCCTGAGCAACTCAAGCGGTAGTAACCATGCTGACTCACCTCTTCCATGGAGAAGAGCCGGAGAGACAGCAATCCCATCCGAACCGCTCGAAGTCTCCAGCAAAAATGAACCGTGCAGGTCAAATAGAGTCAGAAGAAGCCCCACCTACTTGCGCGATTATGTCACCCATGTAGGACTAAACTAAGGGGGGAGGGGTGTTCTGTATAGAGTGGTATACTCCAAATAACTTAATCTGATTGGCCAGAAAGGCCAGTGTTGGATTGGTTCATTAAGAACCAATCCAAAAGAGCCGCTGAAAGATGGCAAAGTCAAATAGCTGCCATTGGCTACAAGCCGGCAGGCAAGCCTGTATAAAAAGGCTGCCGCGGCTTTAGCCAGACTGTTCCATTACTGTTGGTTGCTTAAATAAAAACTCTGTTTGTTGGAACCCGGTCTACATCGCGTTTTTCTGGACGGAACAAGTATCACACATTCAGCAAATAAGCTCCCTGGGAGATTTAGGGCCAGATTTAGGAGATTCTCAGCCCAGCTATTTCATTTTTGTTCTGGGGGAAAAAATGAGTAAAAGTTTGCATGCCATTTTGAATTCCTGAACTGAAGGTGAGATATAAATATAATCAAGAAACAAAATGTATTACAAAGACAAGACATGGCCACCGTGTGGACAATGTATTGAAGTAAATACAATTGAGATGATTTATCTTCCCATTTTTGTAAAAATATTCTTGTTGTGTCACATTGAAAATTGCAAACCATGGCAATTTCTGAATAGATTCTGGGGGACTTCTTTTGCATTTAAGTTTTCAGACTGTAAAATGATAGTTTAAGTTGATTGTTTTATTTAAGAACATTGCCATGGATGAAAAAAGAGAAGAGCATAAAAAGGCCCAGAAATTGAAAAGACAACAAAAGTCATTTTTTTATTATATCCCCTGGAAAACTTAGTTTGGAAAACTCCACACTAAGTTTTGAAACCAGAAGTAAAAAGATAATAAAGAAGAAATGGAGAGGGTTATATTCTATTATTGTAAACTTTAATACAGTTAGTAATAAAATTAATCATATTTCCTTCCCGACATGGTCTTGTATCTGTTCTATATTCCTAACAAAAGAATTTTTAAAACTGTCTAATAAAGGCAACACCATGGGTATGTAAAGCATAGCAATGTTATGATCAAAAGAATACAATTGACAGAATGGATTTTATGGATTGTAATTAAAAATTACAGACGTTTATAGAAAACTTAATAAAAAATTGTAATTGTCTATGGAAATTCTCAATCATCCACAGTTGTCCAAAAGGTACTTTTTAAAAATGCAACTGGACTTTTTTTGTTTTTTTCTTGAAGACATTTTGCATCTTTAGTTCTGAAGAAATTAAGAAGCTTCTTGGATGAGAAGTGAAATATTTTCAAGGAAAAAAAAATAAAGGAAGTTCAGTTGTGTTTTGAAAAGCACCTGTAGGACATATCTTTGTAATCCAATATATATTCAGCCAACTAGCTTGCCTATCGTCATCATCATCATAATTAGAAGCAAGCATTGGTAGCTAGTACAGTGCTGATGGGGGCAGTTTTCTGCCCCCCCCCATCTCTCTGGATGAATATTTGGGCTTTGTGGACCCTACCTACTCCTTCATTTTCACAGGGGATACCATTCAACATCTCCCATATCATCCTAGTTTCCATCCTTGGCCTTGAATGGAAGGAAAGTGATTTACAAACAGGACTGTTCTATTGTCTTCCTTTTCTTATATTTGCTGATAGGGAGAGGTGGTCAGCTGCATTTTGTTGTTGTTGAAAGGAGTAGTTCAAATCATGATATCAATGCTTCCATTGCCTATGTGAATAATAAGAAATGCAAGAGAAAAGAAGAAATGTTTAAGGCAGTGGAGAGAAAGAGATAAACAAGAAAAAAGGGATAAATATTGAGAAAAAGGTAAGCAATATTAGGCCATCAGCCCAGATAACACTTTTCATCACTGTCAGAGAAGTGCTTTGGCCTGATTAATCATCTGTTTAAGCAGTGTTTTTTTGCATTGTAATAGCTTATATATATTTTATATATGCAATCTAATATAATAACAGGCTCTTCTTTTCTACCATATTATAGTTTTGCAAGAAACTGTATTGTTGTAGGGTACTTATTTGCCAGTATAGGCAATCTTTCAAATGCTTTTAAGATTCTGAACCTATAATGCCTATTTTCCATACTACTTTATGTTAAACTGAGATAGCAGTTGAAATAGCACTTAGACTTATATACTGCTTCACACTGCTTTACATCCCTCTCTGAGCAGTTTACAAAGTCAACATATTGCCCCCAACAATCTGAGTCCTCAGTTTACCGATCTTGAAAGACTGAGTCAACCTTGAGCCTGGTGAGATTCAAACTGCCAAATTGCAGTCAGCAGCAGTCAGCAGAAGTAGCCTGCAATATTGCATTCTAGCCACTGTGCCACCATTGCTCATATTTAAGGTTTATTATATAATGCCAAAATTGTTTTCTGATGGACCCAATAGAGAGAGCAACTATTTTTTTTCCAGAATGAAAGGAAACTGATATAGTTTGATCTCAGAATTTTAGAGTTGTATTGGACTTTGGAAAGTATGGAGCATGTTTACTGAGGAATCCTGTAAACAAGTAGTACTTTGGTGTGGGCAATCACATCATCCACTTATATGTATAAGCACTTTAAATTATATATTCAGGGCTTTTCTGAACTATGGCCTTAAGCTATAGGACTTCCATATATAAGCCATCTAGAAATAAAGCTAAGTTAAGAAAATCCATTTTGGATTTCAACCCCATCCTCCATTTTGGTCACACAGTGGCTTGGTGTTCTTGGTGTTCAATGTCTTTGATAATAGGACAACTTTCATTATTTCTCCTGGACTGATTGGTAGTTAAGAAGGCAGGCAGGCAAGAAGGAGGGAAGGAAAGCCATAGTTTTAATTTCTTGTTTTGATTGAAAGATGAAAGTAGCAGAACTGTGGTTTTTTTCAAAACCTGGTCAAAAAAAAAAATGTTCCCATTCCCAAATATATTTTTATAAAGGGTGGTGGAAGGCGTGAACTAAAATGGAGATAGATGTGCCATTCCTGCCATGGAGCACAGGAGCTAATTTGTGTGAAGGGTGCCTTCTCAATAGATTGTCTATGGCTTAGGGAAGGCTGTGTTGGGTTCCTGCCTTCAAGAAGAAGATAATTGCCTGGACTTGCACCAGGGCAAGCTGGTCCTGTGGATCAACTCAGAGTGACTAGGTATCAAACCCAAGTATGAAGACAAGTGAATGCCTCCTTCCAGAGTTATTTTTACATTTTTTAAACACCTAATAGCTCTCCCTTTCTACTTGAGATGTCAACTGAAGCATTGCCAAAAAATGAGGAACAGATTAACACAATCTGTATTATTATTGATGTTATTATATAGACAGAAATGTCATATCATAGCATCCAGGTCTTTAGTATTGGCCTTCATACACATCAAGTTCTTTCCAAGAACCTAGGATATTGTAATGTATTGGCATAGTATATATGCAAATCCAAGGAGTGAAACCTTTTGTAGTTGACAGATAAAACTGTTGTCAATGCACAGGTTGTCTAAGAGCAATCAAAGATGTTTCGGTATCCATCACTGTGCTGATAACCTTTGGGACTACCACAGTTTATTCCATAATCTTTCTGTTTCAATTCTCAGATTTTAATACCTTGTGGCCTTCTTAGATTCATTATTATTAGTATTACTCAGTGCACTGCAGGTCTATATATGACTATTCTACACTGGTCTATAACTATTTGATCTCACTGATTATATCACTAATTTAATATAAAAATGGAAATTTAAACAGAATCAGTATCATTTAGATTGAAGCTCAAAATCTCTCACCATCAATATCCATTTTTATTAAGATAAAAGTCCATATAGAGTGAATAATAGGAGAGCTGCTGAACAAAATGTTCCTCTTTTCTTATATCTCATTCTCTTTAAACCAAGTATTGATAGGGCCACATTTCAAATGCAGGATTTTCACGGAAAAGGCAGGCTCATGACTACTTTCCTTCTGCACAACTGTAGTGAATTAATTCATTCTTTAATTGTGTCTGAATAAATTTTTGTCATATTTATCTTTTTCATTTTTATTCCACTCCCTTTCTCATTTCAGAATTTGTAAGAAACATCTTGCAGAGTGTCTGAGAGTTTTTTTCCCCATGTAAACATATTTCAACGATCAACAAAGAAGCGTTCTCAATCTCTGAATGCTACTCTGTATGCTTATTTGGGAGTAACTCCTTTTAATCTGTGACTTGAGTTCTGAAGCAACATATAATGATCACGTGACATAATTTTTGCTCTCTTCTTTTTATCCTTTTCCTCTTCTTGCTCCAAATCACTTACTATTTTTCTGCTTGTTCACTTTGATGTTTTTGTTTTGTTTCCGTACTCTTGCAAGACACAGATAACTGGTAACCAGATTTAATGCCAGAAGTACTAATTTCAGTATAAGTTATCCAATTAGAACCTCCATAATCAGACAAAATATCCTGTTGAATCTTGGCTGATGTTCCTTCATGACATACTTTGTAATAACTGTTCTAGGAAACAAAATGATGGACTAGAAGGATCACCCAGAAAGATGTTTTTAACATCAATTGTGTTCTTGATGATGTTCTTTTTTTTTCTCAGTTTCAACCCATCCTCTCATCTTTCCTTCCTTGCTGAGCACATTTAGAGTCACAACATCGGAAGGAACCCCAATGTCATCTAAGTCAACACAGAAATACAAAGTATGAATATAACACTTCTAATATTGTGAATGAAAATCTGTTCTCAGTTCAAAACTGATCTGAATATTATTGACCAGTTCTGTTTGCAAAATATATGAGACTTGACAACCTTATCTTTTTCATTCTTATTTTTTTCCTCCTGCTTTCTCTAAGGTGGTCTCTTGATTTGTTTTCTCTTTCTCTCATCCTCCCATTGTCTTCCTTTCTAAGACCCACAAAGAATGTTCACTTTGATACTGTAACTAACCTGCTCCAAATGTGTTGAAAGTCTCTATGCATTAAAGTCACTGCATTTCCTGTGCACTCTTCAAGATTTTTGCAGTGAGAGAAAAGTCCTTCCCCCCACCCTTTGCTTCAAGCTCTGGGTGGTTCATTGACATCAGATGAAGAAAGAGAACTGGATCCAAAAACCTAACACAAGATCCATATAGTTCTGACCCAGCTGGGTTCCCAGAGAGCAAACACAGACAAAGGCAGCAACCCTCATCTTTTAAGGTTTAATCATAATTCTGTTCCTTTACAGATAAAAGGCTGCTTTCCAACAATTAGCTCTAACAAGAAAGAGCCTTGCCAACTTGTTTGTCAAGGCTGCTAAAAAGCCAGAGATAAGAACTAATTTACAGAATTCTCCAAACACAAATTAATATGTCGACCAGCTGAGTTTCAGAGCTTCTTTGCTTTCTGCAAAGAACGCTTTTTCAAACCTGGCTTTTATCCTCTTGAGGGAGGGGCCATAACCTTGCAACCTTACTCCTGAGTCATCTGTTCTGCTGTAGTTGTTCTTTCCTCCGAGTAATCCTTCATGCACATGCACTTGGCACCGGCTCCTCAGGAACCTCCTCATCACTGCTACCAGCCCCCACAATCTCTGAAAGTAGCAGTCCACTCTATAGTCCTGGCGTCTCATCAGAGTCATTGCTCTCCTCAGCCATCTGCACCTGCTGCCAGCTAACCACAACACATATTTAGAGTTAAAACAGAACAATCTCTAGCTAGGATCCTGTTGCTTCTGTATCCCAATGAATGCATTGATTACAGGTAGTTCTCAACGTACAACAGTTTGTTTCATGACTGTTCAAATTTACAATGTTACTGAAAAAGTGACTTATGACCATTTTTCACACTTATGACCGTTGCAGCATTCCCCCATGGTCATGTGATCAAAACTCAGATGCTTGGCTACTGACCCATGTTTATAACAGTTGCAGTGTCCTGGGGTCATGTGATCACCTGTTGCGCCCTTCTGACAAGCACCCTTCTGACAAGCAAAGTCAATGGGGAAGCCAGATTCACTTAACAACCATGTTACTAACTTAAGAACTACAGTATTTCACTTAACAACCATGGCAAGAAAAATCAAAACTCATTTAATAATTATCTCACTAGGCAACAGAAATTTTAGGCTCAGTTGTGGTTGTAAGTGGCAGATTACCTATATTCCAAGGCCAGTATACGTTCTGAATAGGTAGAACAGAATTATTCTGTGCTATTATATTTCTGAGCAAGATTTGGACAATCAAAACTCTGTAGCTCCAATTACTTTTTTTTTGTTTCTTCCAGTGCTCCTCTCAGTTTTAAAAAATTACAAGAGTTTCTTACCATTTTAGTATGGGAAATTCATAAAAACTACAGTGTATGCAATAAACTGATCATAGACTGATTCTCAGTCATCCAGGTCATGGCTGTCTCATAAGGTGCTTTTTAAAAAGGCAATTGGAACTTACTTTCTTTTTTCCTTGAAGATGTTTCACTTGTCATCCAATAAGCTTTTTCAGTTCAGTTCTTCAGTTCTTCAGAAGAACTTTTTGGATGAGAAGCAAAACACCTTAAAGGAAGAAAGCAAGGAAAATCCCATTTTGTCTTTTGAAAAAAGTACTTTTGAGACAATAAATTGACACGTTTCCCCCCCCCCCCCCTTTTTTTTTTTTTTTTACAATGGCAGAGTAAACTCCCTCTTCTACAGATTCTAAAACAAAATGCCCTGGCTCTGCTGGTGTATGTGATGAAGTTATACCAGCTATCTATCTAAGCTCCATGCATTACAGCTTTCGGATTCCATCTCCAGTAAATTCAGCCAAGGTCTTAACTGCTCTTAAAAACTGCTCTTGGTCTTAACAAGATCTTGAAAGTCTCATCCAGGGAGCCTCTCCCTGTGTGTTGATATTGGATGCAGAGATAAGGGAAATGACCTTAACAGAATAATATAAGAAGCCTTAACTAGAATAGCACAGCACAGCACAGCATAACAGAGTTGTAAGGGACCTTGAAGGTCTTCTAGCCCAACTCTCTACCTAGGCAGGAAACCCTATACCACTTCAGACAAATGGCTATTCAACATCTTTTTTAAAAGTCCCAGTGTTGGAGCATTCACAACTTCTGGAGTCAAGTCGTTCCACTAATTCTTCTGGAAATTTCTCCTTATTTCTAAGTTGTTTCTCTTCTTGATTAGTTTCCACCCTTCTTGTTCTGCCCTCAGATGCTTTGGAGAATAGCTTGACTCCCTCTTCTTGATGGCAGCCCCTGAGATATTGGAACACTGCTATCATGTCTCCCCTAATCCTTCTTTTCATTAGACTAGACATACCCAGTTCCTGCAACCGTTCTTCATATGTTTTAGCCTCCAGTTCCCTAATCATCTTTTTTGCTCTTCTCTGCACTCTTTCTAGAGTCTTAACATCTTTTTTACATCGTGGCGACCAAAACTGAATGCAGTATTCCAAATGTGGCCTTACCAAGGCATTATAAAGTGATTTTAACACTTCACGTAATCTTGATTCTATCCCTCTGTTTATGCAGCCTAAAACTGTATTGACTTTTTTGGCAGCTGCTGCATACTGCTGGCTCATATTTAAATGGTTGTCCACTAAGACTCCAAGATCCCTTTCACAGTTATTACTATTGAGCATGGTACCACATATACCTTACCTGTGCATTTGATTTTTCTTGACTAAATGTAGAACTTTATTTTTTTCATTTTGTTAAGTCTGTCAATGTTCAAGTCTGTCAAGACCCTTCTGTATTTGTATCTAGGCAGAGTAATGAGACATTCCAAATCCAAAGAAGCAAGATAACATTTGAAAGCAATATCAACATTCAGACAAAATGATTCACTGGGATATAAGGAGGAGGGAAGGTCAAGCTCTTGCAAGTTTTTGTTATCATAGCCTGTCTCTGTAACTTTTGAACTGTGCATCTCGACATTAAAGCCCATGTCACACTGCACCAACGGATGCAAAGAGGATGTAAAATGGACAAAAAAGCTTGCCATCCGTTGGTTAACGCGATGTACTCACTGCCTCCGTTTTGCTTCCTCTCTATCCGTCCAGCATCCGTTTATTGATGTTTCATACGCTCAGAAAGTTTTGAGCTGCACAAAACTTTTGCACGGACAATGTATCCAATTCGTCCGTTCTGCATCCGCTACGCATCCGCTAGGCATCCGTTCTGCACCCGTTACGCATCCGCTATATCCGCTAGGCATCCACTGTGCACCTGCGCAACTCGCATCCACTCGGACGCAGGGAGGAAGCGGAACGGACGCAGAACAGATGCAGAATGGATGCCAAGCGGAAACAAAGCGTTTAAAACGGAAAAAACGTCCGCAGAGGGGACCTATCTCGGATATTAAGGATGTCTACAGGATGCCTAGAGGATGCCTAGAGGATGCAAAGGGACACCTATACTTCCTATAAAAAGGGGGAGCAACACATCTGGATCTCACTTTCAGAACAGCAGCCCTGCGGTGCGGACCTCTGCAGCCTTCATCTGACTCTTCCTCTTCCACAGCATCCAGTCATGTCCACCGTGGATCGTAACACAGTCCTTTTGGCAGCCACCATCCTTCTGCAACAGTACGAAGCCATCTACAGGCTCTTGTGAACTCTACTACGGGAAGAAAAAGAGGCGGCCAAGAAGCCTCTGGGTATGAAGATGGTTCGCCAGAAGAGCAGAGGACGGACTGTACAACAAGCTGATGGTGGAGCTCAGGAACGAAGACACTCGGGCATTCCAGAACTTCATGAGGATGCCCCCAGCCTTGTTTGACAAACTTGTGCAGCGGCTGACACCCAGGTTGACCAAGGCAAACACCAACTTCCAGCCCAGCCTGGAACCTGGGCTCAAGGTGGCACTCACTCTGCGCCACCTGGCCTCAGGGACCACTTACAGCAGCATGCAGTACGGATGGAGGGTGCCACACAACACCATCAGCATTGTGCTCAGAGAAGTGGTGCAGGCCATCATCGAAGAATACGTGGAGGAGCTCCTCCAGTGCCCCTCCACTGAAGAAGGCTGGAAGAAAGTTGCAGAGCAGTGGTATCAGAAGTTGGAGCCCCCACACCGTTGGAGCCATCGATGGCAAGCACGTGGCCTGCAAAGCTCCAGCCAAGTCGGGGTCCACTTATTTCAATTACAAGGGCTTCTTCAGCATCATCCTCTTCGCCATGGTCGATGCTGACTACAAGTTCATGTACATCGATGCTTCAGGCAACGGCTCATCTTCAGATGCCCAGGTATACAACGCCAGTCACCTCAAGGAGGAGCTGGAACGCAACCTCATCGTGGGCTTTCCAGATCCAGAACCCCTGACCAACGACACACAAGATGTGCCCTACTTCATCGTGGGGGATGACGCCTTCTCCCTCACAACCTACCTCATGAAGCCCTACACTTCCAGACTCCTCATCCGTGAAGAGAGGATCTTCAACTACAGGCTGTCCAGGGCAAGGCGGGTGGTGGAGAACGCCTTTGGCATCCTGGCCAACAGGTTCCAGGTACTTCTCACCACCATGCAGCATCGCCCAGAGACCGTGAGGAGGATCATGGAAGCTTGCTGCATCCTGCACAATCTCATGTGCACCCGCTACCCAGTCTTGCAGAACAGGCTTGTGGACCTCCAACAAGACAATGGGGACATGGAGCCTGGGGAATGGAGGCAAGGGCGAAGCCTGATAGACACTGAGGATGTGCAAGGCCCCAACAGAGCCTCACATGAAGGGAAGAAGCAGCGCAACCTCCTGAAACACTGGTGCAACTCCCCAGCTGGAGCAGTGGAGTGGTAAGACAGGATGATAGATGATTAATGGATGCTTCCTTCAGCCTGTCTCATCACAATGATGAGATTGGGCCATGTATATTGAGTGGCCCTACAACGATCAGGGCATTTAATAAAGAGTTGTGTTTGTGTTGACATGTGTGGATGATTATTACATTATTATTGATAATAAAGGGCCATAGGTGTGGCACCTGGGAGGGTGGACCATACAGTCCCACCATGCTTGCACTGGAGGTTTATCTATCCCACAGCTATCCATCCCAAAGGTATCCCTGCCCATCCCACAGGTATCCCTGCCCAACCCACTGCTATCTCAACCCATCCCACAAGCATGCAAAGGCTTAAACCATTTCTAAAAGTTTCCACCAAGACTTTATTAAAAAAAAGAAATGAAGCAAGTGTATGAATCAATAATAGACTTTATTAACAAGAAGCTATAAAACAAATTGAGTCTCTGGCACACCTCTTGGTCGCTCAGTCTCAGGGGTGAAGGGTGCAGGTCATGTGGAGGTAGCTGGTGCTGGAGTGCTTGTCGTCAGCTCCTCCAAAAGCAGAAGCAGCAGAAGCCCCAGCCCCAGAAGAGCGAGCCTGTGCTGCAGAAGCCCCAGCAGAACCAGAGTGAGGGCCAGGGGGCGGGATGGTAGCCCTGTCCCTCTTGCAAGGGCTTGGCAGCAGATGGCTGAGGCTTGCTGTGCTTCAGCATGGTTGTGGGGTTGCTGGCTGGCAGGGAGGCTGGCAGGAACCAAGGCTGGCAGGAAGGCTGGCAGGGAGGAAGGCACCAAGGCTGGCAGGGAGGCTGGCAGGGAGGCAGTCACCAAGGCTGGCAGGAAGGCTGGCAGGCAGGTAGGCACCAAGGCTGGAAGGAAGGCAGGCACCAAGGTTGGAAGGAAGGCTGGCAGGCATGCAGGCACCAAGGTTGGCAGGCAGGCATGAACCAAGGGTGGCAGGCAGGCAGGCACCAAGGCTGGCAGGCAGACTGGCTGGCAGCAAGGCTGGCAGGCAGGCAGGCACCAAGGCTGGCAGGCAGACTGGCTGGCAGCAAGGCTGGCAGGCAGGCAGACAGCAAGGCTGGCAGGCAGGCAGACAGCAAGGCTGGCAGGGAGGCTGGCAGCAAGGTTGGCAGCAAGGCTTGCAAGCAAACATGCAGGCAGGACAGGCAAGGCAGTCGATGTGTCTGGAAGCAGGTCTTTCCTCTGAATGGCGACATGCTTCCGAGCTGCTTCTGGTATATCCGCGGGGCTGACGCAATGCATCCTCCCCGCATGCGCAATTAACGCTCGGTATCCGCTAGGCTTCTGCTGTGCATCCGCTGTGCATCCGCTTCATCCGCTGTGCATCCGTTCTGCATCCGCTGTATCCGTTCCGCATCCGCTTTGCTGCGGTCCCCCGGAAGCCTAGCGGATGTGCCATCCGCTCCCATCCGCTTCCATCCGCTGGGCTTCCGTTCCGCATCCGCTTTCCATCCGCCCTGCGTCCTCCCTGCGTCCGTGTTATACGCTCCGGTTATGCAAATTTTTGCCCCTTCTGAGAGCAGATAACAACGGATGGAACATTTTTCTCGTCCGTTGTGTCCTTTTTGCATCCGTTGAGCAGTGTGACAGGGCCTTAAGTTGCTATACTAGGCTGTGGTGGGATATTTTACCACTTTTTAAAATATAGATGGGGAAGAACTATATATGATTCAGTCTTATCAAGACTTAATGATGTAAATGTTGGAGCCACTTGAACCTTAGATGGGATAGCAGTTCCCCATTTAAGAATGGTGCATTTGAGGATTTTCTTGGACTCATGGCTTTTTTCAATGTGCTGATATGTGAACTGCTGCAGGCAGCCTGATAGGGAAGACTCAACCAACAAAGGAGAACTCCAGAAGTCCACCTAAGGCCTGTGTGGTGTTTATGCAAGGCTCCAAAATTCCAAGATTTTCATAATCCCTTTGTAGTTTGTAGTTGATATAAATTTGTTCTGCCCACTTGTAATACTTCAGAAAAGAAATGCTTACAGGAAAAGAGGAGTGGTCAGAAATCTGCTCCTTCCCTTCTGCTTCAACCATTACAAAGCAGTAATGCAGTGATCTAAGACTTGCAACTTGAAGGTGTGTGGACATTAACCCCAACAATTCCCCAGGCAGAATCAGAGTGGAAGCCCCATCCATTGTTTTTTAGCAGCTGCTTTAACTTTTTGTATCTCTTGTGTGGATGTGCTTGTTATTTCTAACGGTGCAGCTTACTGCAGTGAGTCATTAGCTATTAGATATATCTTGTTCTACATAGCAAGGCCACAAAAAATTAGAAACTAAAATTGTATAAAGTTAAGAACTCAATGAAAGAAGAGATACTGGAATATTTGTAACTAGTGAAATGTTGAAAACATTTAAGGCATCCTCATTTGTTTTTTGTTATTGCTTTTTGAAATATTACTGGTAGGATGATCAGGGCAGCTATAGCAACAGTTACTGGACTTTGCTAATCTGGTTTACCCCCTTGCCCATTTTGAAATGAATGACCAATGATGCAGAACCTCCTGTCCAGAATATATAATCTTACTCCTTTACACTCAAAAGTTTAATAAGATTAGTGGGTGTTAGTGTGCTTATTGTGATGGAATCTGGCTCTGAATTACTAGAGGAAGGAGTAAAAAGAAACATCAGCTTTGAAACACTGCTATGCAAGAACCAATGCAGGAGGGATACTTCCTAATTGCTTATCAGCATTTATCTAGATCAAGGGTCTTCAAACTTGGCAAGTTTAAGACTTGTGAACTTCAACTCCCAGAATTCCTAAGCTAACATGACTGGAGGAGGAATTCTGGGAGTTGAAGTCCACAAGTCTTAAAGTTGTCAAGTTTAAAGACCCCTGATCTAGATAGTTATGCAGAATATGTTTGACAAGATTTTGTCTACGAGCCAATATGTAATAAAGAAACTGCTTTGAGTTTTCACATCATTCTTGGCTTCTCAGGCCTTATACTCACAGATTTAATGAAGGATTGTTTTAGGGGAAATGACTGAGGGATATCCTGGATTCCTTTCTCTTCCTTGGCATCCCAGTATTACCTGCAAATGAGAAAATAAAGTCAAGATTGTTTTTTCTAATGTACGGTGGTGGAGAGCAAAATGAAAGACTTTATTGTTATGATATTGATGTAAGACAAACTTGAATCAGTAGTAGTGATTATACACAGAGAAAGAGAAAGAGGGGAAGGGGAGAGAGAGAGAAAGAGAGAGAGAGTCATATGTTTCCAGAGGAACACCAAAATTCCTATGTGCAAAAATATCCTAGGTGAGAAGTTGATGAGCCAAAGAGATGTAGGATGGGACTGGTGTTATAGTCTGCCTATGCTCCTCTGACTATCCAGCCTGCGTGAAAAGATAAGACAGATTGTTATTATGATGATGACTATTACTCAAAATAACTATACCCAGACAACATACTGTTTATATGGACACTGAATTTTTTTCTCTTTCTGTATTTAATAAAGAAAGAAAGAAAAGATAGACAGATAGATAGATGTACAGAGAGATAGACTGTCTCAGGGCCACACAGAGATAGACTATCTCAGGGCCACAGGTAAAGCCAGCAGGAGGAGTTTCTTTTCTGTCATGACATCCACTTTCTGAAATATCCCTCCAGAGATCCGATTGGCCCATCCCTTTGGCCTTTTGTAAGACCTTGAAGATGTGGTTCTTTGCTCTAATTTAGGGCTCAAAATATGTGAGAGAGCTCATCTTCTGTTTATGTTGTTTGTTGTTTATGATTCCTGCTATGCTATGATTATATTGTGGTTTTATGAAACTTTATGTAGTTATTTTTACTATCTAAATATTGTAATCCACCCAGAGTAATTTATTTGAGATGGGAAACTATAGCAATCTAATAATAAATAAATATTCAGAAAAAGCCTAAAAGGGAAACAGAAGCAGGCAGAATTATTGACATTTTCACATCTTTCTTAGTATTTCCCAAACAAGTAAAAACTGAACAAAAATTACCATGCTAGCAGCAAGTGATTGTAATTAGTAGCAGTCAGAAATAAAATTATGCTGGAGCAAGTAAAATGTTGCCTCTTCCCAAAGCCTTGAAACAGTAGAAAGTACAGTCATATGAAATCCCTTTTCAACAAAAGCAGCTGAAACATCTGTTCTTTGAGAATAAAAGCAGAAGAAGCTATTGTCAGAACCTGTCTCTCTTTACTAGAAAATATCAACAGGAATGCCAACAATTTTTTTAAAAATAGATCTTTATTTCACAGAACTGCTAAGCACCTGTTTAACAAAAAGATCCAATGCTCTTCTAGAAAAATGTGAAAATAAGAAACCTGGATAAAACATAGCAGGCATTTTCTGAAATATAGATTTGTTGTCTAACCATGCTCACAACTCAAGCCAAAGTGGACATAGAGAGCAATGCTCTGAGAACAGAGGGAATGCAGCATGGCGGCAGGATCTTTAATAAGTCAGTAGGTGCTGAGCAATGTCCACTGCCATCGCTTCATTGGCAACTCTATTACCAAGGTGTAGCAGACTGTCCATATGGCAAAGTTTGTGTTGAGAAAAGAGGAAAACACTACTTTTAACAGTGGAACAACTAAAGATGGCTTCAGGACTAATGAAGGGTGGAGGTGAGATAGAATACATCATGAAAACATATACCTTAAAAACATTGAAGTGTCTTTGGAGTTAGTGGGATGGGAGGATAAAGCACTAGTATTTTTGAAGATTAATAAAAGAGAATGTACCTGCCTTAAAGGTTTATAGGACAATCTACCAAGAAGAGAAAACAGTTGGGTGGAGAAGTAAAAAATAATAATTAGCCTGTAATTTTCTTACGTATAAACAAAGACACAAACCCATGGAAAAGCTAAAATGTGTCATCTGTCTCTTTCTGTATATATGTCTATTTGTATGTTGCCTAACGTTGAAGAATAGAATTCTTAAAGAAATGATTTTTCTTTTTTGTTGTAAGACAGTGTTTGATTTTTACCATGAGGTTTTTGACATCAGTTCTGTCAACTGTTTGAGGTTTGTGGCACAAACACAGCGACAAAAGACAACATTGAGAGTTAAAACACTGACAGTACCATATCTCAAACTGAAGATTTTTTTTCAGATTGTAAATGGGGACCTAATCTTTGGTGCTGTTCAGGCGCCTGGTTGTCAGGAAAGGTTAGATGGAATTCTCATATCTTTGTAATAGGAATGGGTAAGCATTTTTTTCCTGTCAAAGGCTGCATTCATTTTGTGGTCATTGATTGGAAGCTACCTGGTAGGCAAGAATGAAAAAAATCAAAGTTAGGACCATAAGATCATAGATAGATGTGACTGTCCAAGAGAGATGCAGATGGGTGTGTGCATGCATGTGAGAGAGACCTAATGTAGCTTTCATTTCATCGTCCAGTTTTCACACTGAAAATAGGATCCAAAACTGATCCCTTAGAGAAATATTTGTATATATATCATAATACCAAGCAGAAGATTATTTTTGCTACCCGTATTCTAAACTATTCTAAAAAATTGTAAATTCTTTATTACAGATTAGCAACCAAATCTAAATAAAATGTATTAAATGAGATCTGCAAATTAAAGTTACAAGATAGTACATAAATAATAAAATACTAGTAGCCCTTGTTTCACAACTGCCTCAATTTAGCAAAAATTCACAGTTATGGCAGTGATGAAAAAGTAATTTTATGATCAATCTTTGCTTTTACAAGCTTCACAGGTAAAAAAAAAAGCTTAAGAAATTAAAAAAATAATTAAAAAATAATTAAAAAATACATGAATGTGCTGAAATAGATAGCCTAACCAAATTGTTAAAAAATAAACAAGATAGTGACTATTATGAAATATGGAACATTTGGTATGATTGGTTAAAGAAAAGGTAATATTTGATATTTGGATAAGTTATGGAAATGACAGAAGACGTGCATTTAATTATAAACTATATAGAGAGATTAAAACATTAAAAGAACGAAGGAATTATTGTAACAAGGCAGATCACATCAATGATAAAGATAAAGAAAAAAAGTATTTAACTATTGCTCAATATACGCTGTAAAATGTGTGTATATACATACATATATATATATATATATATATATATATATATATATTTGTTTATATATATGTGTGTGTGTGTGTGTGTGTGTGTTGATTTGTCTGTTTTAAATGTTTGTCAAATAAATGTTTTTTTTTTCTAGAATAAAAAATTAAGAAAGAAAGAAAGATCCTAACTAAGCACAGACATAGTTTCACTTAACATCTGCTTCACTTAATAACCAAGTTGTCAGTCTCAATTGTGGATGCTAAATGAGGCCTATGTATAAAACAGATAAAAGATCTAGTCATTCTTGCACTTCAGCCATGCATGAACTGCAAGCTATTTTCAATGCCAAATGTTATCCTGGAGTTTTATTTGCTAAAAAAAAATTAAGAAGTAGGACAATTAATCAGCATCCCCCATCATCTTATCAATATGGATACATTTAACAACAAATTGCAGTAAACCTACTGGAGCAGCTGGGACTGGATGGAAGAGTCCTGGGGAAGTAAGCAATGGATTTAGTGTAAGAACCTGGACAATCATGATCATCGTAATGCTTATTAGGATCGACACTTCACCATCCTTTACTCTTGGTTTCCAGTGGAGGTCAGAAGAGATTCATTTCTACATTAATCTAAGCCCGTGTCTGGAATGTCCTTAATTTATACATTCTTAAACTAACTTTGAACTGTAAGCTAATGCTGTAAGAGTTAACTTTTTTTAAAATCTTCCTTTCTAAACCTGCTATCTGTAGTATTTGTACCCAAGGAAGATTTATGGAGAACCTAAAAAAGACTTGCACATATTTTGCTGTTATTTCAGTCGATCACTATAAACATTCTATTCAATATAATTGCTTGTTTGTTTAGAAACAGTGGAATGGTGATGAAATGTGGAAGAGAGTGCTTCATAAGTGCTAATAATACATCATGGTCAACTACAGAATGGGAGGCATAAGGTCATTAACCTTAGAACATAAGTTACCTAGACTTCCTAAAGGTAGAAACTGAAACCAAAATAATTCATTTTGGTCATTAACCACGAAAATATAAAATCATTTCTATTGTTTGCTTTGACAATATAAATTTTATCAGATCCGTGGTTCTGAAACAAAAAAATAAGAGGAAGCCCATTATAGAGGGATAACCTAACAGAAAAAAATGCCATCCTGATTTGATGTCTGTGAAAACAAGTTTCAGTTTAGCAAAATTTAGAGCAGACATTGAATGTCTCTCAATCTCAGTTCTCTCACTTATAAATTAGACATAAGTAAAATCAGTTATATGCAATTGTGTAAAATTTAAATACAGAGAATGTGTTATAATTTTGAGTAGTGGTTACAACACCTGCAGAGTTTTGCATTTGTAACTAGGAGGAAGATGAGATTGAAGGTAAAAGGAGTTGTGCTCAATGCTCTTGAGTGGTTAATGTGGGCCATGTAACCTTCTCCTAGCAACGTTAGCTCAGGAAGTAAGCAGCCCACCACACTATCTGCTCAGTTCTTTTGGTTGTTTTGCCAAGGTGGAGAGAATGAGTTTCAACTCCCCTTCTGAAAGTCAGTTAAGACACACTGAACCCCCTCATAGGCATGGACCTAAAAGGATTGTAGATTTTGACAAGAATCAGAAAAGGCAAATAAATAATAGGACAAAAATTATGATCTATTTACTTAAGAAAGACCTTTTCAAGATCCTCCTTCCTATTAACATAATTGTTTCTTCATAATTGCTTGCTAGAGGAAAATAATTCTATTTATTTTTAACAAAGTGGTATCCCCAACAAAGATTTTTAAAACCCAATATCTGCGTTTATTTAGTTACATATACATCTTGAAATTATTCCAAGAGCTCAGGGTGATTTATATGATTTTTAACCTTCCTATTTCATCTTTACAATTATCCTATGATAAAAATTAGGGAAAGCCAGCTGGATGATTCGACCAGTTATATCAGGGCAAACTCCCGGCCTGTGACCCAGATGCATCATGCACCGACCATGTCCATACCCAGTTTAGTAAAAGAGGAAAAAGTCCCGATACATTATGTGATGCCACTGTGATGACATGAATTTGACACTCCCGAGTCTCTCAGCTCTAGGAAGGAGACAATGACAAGTCACTTTGAAATCTTGCCAAGAAAATTACAAAGACTAATCCAGGTATCAACACTGATTTGAAGATACTAAAAATAGTTGAGTTCAGTCAATACAAATCAATTGGTTATAGATATTTTTCATATTTTCTTGATTTCAATTGGATTCTATATAGCGTAATAGATATATCCCAAATGGGGTCCATAAATAAATTAACCAACAGCCATTCTAACACAGAAACGAAATTAAAAACCTGGGTGTGTTATGTGAAAGTAGTTCTGATTTTTTAATCTTATCTTATGAAGCATGTTATGTGTCCATCTTGTGCCTAACCCAAAGATTCATGACTTGAATCTGTGTCTTCCTACTGTCAATCCAAAATAATATAACTTTCTTGAGATCACTAATAGTGCAGAAATTCTGCCAAATCTAGCATTTACAGGCTGGCAGTTCAGAGTGCAAATGGAAAAGCGGGTGCTTGGAGTGAAATATTTTATTTCAGTTGATCTGCAATGACCCATTCACAGTTCAGATTGAGTATGTCTGCCCAAATAATTTCTTAGAGTCAGATTGCTCCAATCTTTTATAATTGTAACTCTTTTTGTCCATGAGAATTGTAGACCTGACACATCTAGGGATCCCAAGTAATGAAATATTTTTACCTTGCTATACTTTGTGACAAGGGAGCTGGAATCCTTGAAAGACAATTCACATGGACCTTGATCAAAGAGAGAGAGAACGCTTCCACCAACATTATTGTTTTACTTCTCAAACTCTCACAAATTGTTTAAAAGTCATCTACCATGTCACAATCCACAGTCTCTTCACTTCTTGCCCACCAGAAATGCTGAAGAAAGAGAAAAGAATGAAAATCATGACCCCATCCTGAGCTGCTGTAAGTTTCACAGCAGCTTTCCACGCTACTCCACCCTACATCTCCTCACGCTTCACATGAAAATGAAAGAAAAAATGAGACAAAAATACAACTATAAATAAGTAGCTTGATCCTTTCCTTTATCAAAAGAATCAGAAACAGAAAAATCTTACCAAATTTGGCTCGATTGCTCAGTTGGAGCAATTTAACCAGAATTTAGCCAGAATTTCCCTTAGGACTGTTCTCCCTTCCAACTATTATAGCTTTGAACATAATTTACTGTATTTATTGATAGTGATATTATCAGCAGCCCCAGTGTACAGTAGGTTGGTGGCCCTTTATGGGAAGATTTGCAGATTTATGGTTAGTTATGAAATTTGTATGCCCATTGACTTCCAATGACACTTGACAACATCTCTTGTGTTCTTTCGTTGCAACATATTTTAAGATAGTTGGATGTGGCCAGGTGTGGGATTCAAATTTTTTAACAAATGGTTCTGTGAGTGTGGCTTAGTTGATGGGTATGGTTTGGTGGTCATGTGACTGGCTGGGTGTGGCCAACTCAACATAGCTCACATTGAGGCACGCATCTCCTCGCCTGGCTTCTCATGACTGTGGGGATGCTGCAACAGTCGTAAGTGTGAAAAATGGTCATAAGTCATTTTTTTCAGTGCCATTGTAACTTTGAATGGTCACTCCACATAAGCAAAGGAAGAGAAAAAAACTCCAGAAATGTTCCTGAGACAGGAAGTCTAGTCTGCCAAGAATGTAACAAGAGTTAATGGAGAGACAGTTTCTGTAAGCAACACCAGAATGTTTCCTTCCTGCCTTCCTTACAGGATTAGGCCAATAATTTCTTCTAACAACCAGTTCTCCGAACTGTTTAGAATGTTAACAATCGGTTCTAGTGAATAGATGTGAATCTGTAGAATCCCACCCCTGCATGTGGCCTCCAAATTTAACAAGAGGTGTGAAAATTGACTTCTAAATGTAAAAGCTATACTTTCTTACTTTTGAATTCAAACAAAATTTGCAATTATGTGTATTAACTTCAAATTCAATAATAGCAACTATTATTTTGATTTGCAACTATAATTAAATATTAGGATGCAATTTTCATATATGGTATTAGAAATGTTATATGTTATAAACATATGGGCATATGTTTATTACAACTGACTAATCTTTCTTATGTGTTTGAATGTATATATTTATAATTTGATATTTAAATACTCATAATATAGTCTTTATAATAACTTCAAAAATTCTGCACAATCATTCTAGCTCTGTGACTCCTTTGATTGGAGTGTAGGTGGGGGATGTCTTGATGACATATATTTGTGAGTTCATATCCCAACATCTTTTTTAAAAAATCAGTTGCTAAGCATTTAATTGGAATCAGTGGGAATCTAATACCATGTGGGATCAGTGCTCACTGAGCTTACTTATTTTCTTGATGTTTCATTAGCCTAACAAGGTAATATCATCAGAGCTAGTAAGGAGCATTCTCTTACCACATTTCTCTGATACCCTTCCACTTCTTTGAAGATTCTGCAGGTATATTTGTACAGGTTGAAAAGTCTTCCACCTCTTAAGTATTGTTTCCCATGTAATGACTTAAGAGGAAAGGAGATAAGTCAGTAAAACACTCCCACTAGCAAGGAATGCTTGTGAAGTTGACAGATTTTGCTGAAATGGATAACTTAACTTCTTTGATTAGAGATAAGATGTTATCTGTATTTATTGCTGGCAAAGTCTCTTGCAGACTTGTGATTTATGGTTTTGATTATTAGACAGGATAAGATACAGAAAGAAAAATAATGTGATTGTAACTTTAAAGAGGTCAAAATATATTCATATTTATAACTGCCATGGAAAATACAGGAAACCATTTCTTTATATATTTTCATCCTTTTCTACTTTTCTTTAACTTTTATTCCATTTATTTTTCTTTTTTCTTTCTTACTAAATACTAGTTTAGTAAGCATTAGATTTTCTTTTAGTTGAAAAGTTTTAAATAAAAATTATATATAAGGTAGTGCTTGAGCCCAAAATTTATGTTTTTAAGTAAGACATTTGATAAGTGAACTTTGTCCCATTTCACAACCTTTCTTGCCACAGTTGTTAAGTGAATCACTGCAGTTGATAAGTTAGTAACTTGGTTGTTAAATGAACCTGACTTCCTCATTGTTTTTGCTTGTCAGAAGGTTGCAAAAAGGGAATCACATGATTCTGGGACATTGCAACTGTCCTAAACATGAACCAGTTGCCAAGCATCTTAATTTTGTTCACATAATCATGGGGATGCTAGAAAGGTCGTAACTGTGAAAAAACTATCATAAGTCATTTTTTTCAGTGCCGTTATAACTTTGAACAGTCACTCAGTAAACTGTTGTAAGTCGAGTACCTGTATATTCTTAAAAACATCTGTCTGGCTTCTGGGAAACATTTAGTGAAGGAGAACCGAGCTCCACTGTCAAAATGCTTTTACCATTAGGTCTCTTTCCCATTAACATTCAATCAGAATCTACTTTCCTGTAATTTCAAGCCATTGTTCCATGACCTTCTGGTATCCTCAAGAGACTTGAGCAGGGTTAATTGTTCTTCCCCTGAGTCTTCACTTACTGGGTTCCCTGAATCACTAGTCATAGATCTTAGTTTACAATCTCTTGATTATTCTCATTGCCTTTCTTTATAACTGTTCCAGTTTATCTGATTCGCTCTTCAAGTGAGGCTACCCAAAACAAATGTAGGGCTTAATTGGCATTTAGATCAACATACTAAGAAAGCTATAATAGCTAGTTTGTTTTCTTTTATTGATTGTAAGCTGATTTTTTTTACAGCTTGGGCTTGTATTATGTGTATTGGTGAGAGATCTTTATGTGTTGTCTTGCTTTTGGGTTTAAATTCTTTGTCACTCAGATGCATTGCTATGTGATGAGCTGAATATAATTTTTTTCAAATAATCAACCAAAAACAAACTTAGGGTAGGTTCAGGCACAGAATATAAAGGGCAGTGCCAGAAACCAAGGCAGGTATATGTTATGAAATTCTTTATTAGCACAACAGTCCTAGAGTTCCAATTGCTTTAATCCAGGGGTCGCCAACCTTTTGGACCTCAGGGACCACCAAACTCATAATTTTAGATCCCAGGGACCACTAACCGGTTCTGTGGGCATGGCCTAATTTGTGGGTATGGCTTGGTGGTCATGTGACTGGCTGGGCATGGCTTGTATGTAAATATTATAAATATTTACATAAATATTGTTTTTTTTATAAAAAAGAGCAACTTTTACCCAAAATCAGGCAAAGTAGGCAGATTGAGTTGCTCACAGAATCATTCCATGGTCTATCTATTTGCCATCGGCTAGCTCAGTCTCTCATATTTGCTTGCCATGAGTCTGCATTGAATTTGCTTGCAAGCAAACTTTCCATCCTAAGGGAGGTTTGGCTCTACAGAACCATAGATCTAAAGATTGGCTAGAAAGCAAGAAATCCAACCATTTCCTGCTTCCTAGCTAATCTAAATCTCCTGGCAGAGCAGAACAGATGATGGTCGGAAAAAGATAAAATAGTAATTTATTGGCAAGTTTGTTGGGTAAGGAATGAGTGGGCAGGAAGGGTTCCCATGGGCCATGTGGGCGGTGCAGCCTTGCGTTTCTGTGCAGCCTGGATTAATTGCTTTGTGGGGGTGCTCTGGGGCAGAGATTTCTCTGCGGCCCACCAAAATTTTCTCGCGGCCCACCAATTGATGACCGCTGCTTTAATTAGTTAAAACAGGTTGATTTCTGACAACGGTAGAACAAAGAAACTTTGCCTTAAATGGGCACAAATAAGTATTTTAAATTATCTACAATATTTTGATTATCGGCAGATGCAATCCATTAATCTTTTTTTTTTAAGTGATTATACATTTGCTGTGGGTCTTATCTATTATTTGTTAAGTACAAATGCAAATACAATGTTTGCACTAAATTTTTGCACATTTTTACGTGGTTTATTTTTGTTATTATCATTGGTAGCTCTTACTGATGGATGGAAAATTTGACAAGAGAACATACATTTCCATTATATATTGAATAGTCTTGACAATTTTTGAACTATTATTAGGAAAAAGGTATTCAGAATAAAGTTCATATTTTCAGTCACATCCCAGAGTTCAGATATTAGTCACATAGAACATATCATTTCTCAGCAATTGGTCTGAATTTTCTATGTTCCCATTTTTAACAGTTGGGGTTGTCAAAAAGCTTCATGGAGATTTCAGTTCCTAGTCCGAAAGGAATAATTTCCCAGGCTTCAAAATATTTATCTTTCTTGCCTCTTTAATTCTTGTTGAAAAGATCAGATAGGACAAGAAAGAGAAGCTAATTCAAGTAGCAATATTTTGATCTTGAATATTAACTTTAATTGAAGCTATTTTTTGTTTAATTTATTTAATATTGAACCCAAAATATTGAAATTTATTTAATATTGAATATTATTTAATATTGAAAAAGAAATAAAAGACCTATATATAATCTGTACTAGTATCTTCACATTAATCAAGCTGAACCTATGAGTTGAAAAAAGCTGGAAGTTAGGTGGTGGACAGTAGATCACATTTTGAGGGTTAATTCAGATTTCTTCCAACTTTTCTTCAGAGTGTAACGTGGAAAGATGATAGAAATAGTATGTAAGCCTCCACAAGTGAACATGGCTCTGAAAAACAAGGATTGCTTCCACTCTGTTTTCCATGAAACTGTTGTTCAAACCAGATTTCCATCCTAGAACTTGATTTCTATGTCAGAGCTTAAAGCCCATGTCACACTACACCAACGGATGGAAAGAGGATGTAAAATGGAGAGAAATACTTGCCATCTGTTGGTTAACGTGATTCATCCGTTTTGTACTCACTGCCTCCATTTTTCATCCTCTCTATCCATCCAGCATCCGTCAACTGAGGTTCCATCGCTCAAAAGGTTTTGAGCTGCTCAAAACTTTTTGAGCGGAAAATGTATCCAACACGTCCGTTCTGCATCTGCAACGCATATGGGGAACATCTGTTCTGCATCCGTCGGCACCGGTTACGCGTCCGCTACATCCGCTAGGCATCCGCTGCGCATCTGCGCAACTCAGATCCGCTCCAGCGGAAAGTGGACACAGGGAGAAAGCGAAACGGACGTGGAATGGATGCGCAGCATTAGTAGCACGGACGGAGAAAGGATGAAAGCGGATGCAGCTCACAAAGAAAGCATTTAAAATGGAAAAAACGTTCGCAGAGGGGACCTATCTCGGATATTAAGGATGTTTAGAGGATGCCTAGAGGATGCAAAAGGACACATAGTGGAAAACCTATATTGCCTATAAAAAGGGGGAGCAACTCACCTGGATCTCACTTTCAGTCCAGCAGCCCTGCTGTGCAGACCTCTGCAGCCTTCATCTGGCTCTTGCTCTTCCACAGCATCCATTGATGTCCACCATGGATCGTAACACAGTCCTTTTGGTAGCCACCATCGTTCTGCAACAGTGCGAAGCCATCTACAGGCTCTTTCAACTGTTCTACAGGAAGAAAAGGAGGCGGCCAAGAAGTGTCTGGGTCCGAAGATGGATCAGGAGAAGAGCAGAGTACGGACTGTACAACAAGCTGATGGTGGAGCTGAGGAACGAAGATACTCATGCATTCCAGAACTTCATGAGGATGCCTCCAGCCATGTTTGATGAAGTTGTGGAGCGGCTGAGACCCAGGTTGACCAAGCAGAGCACCAACCTCCAGCCCAGCCTGGACCCTGGGCTCAAGGTGGCACTGACTCTGCGCCACCTGGCCTCAGGAACCAGCTACAGGAGCATGCAGTACGGCTGGAGGGTGCCACACAACACCATCAGCATTGTGGTCAGAGAAGTGGTGCAGGCCATCATCGAAGAATACCTGGAGAAGCTCCTCCAGTGCCCCTCCACTGATGAAGGATGGAAGAAAGTTGCAGAGCAGTGGTATCAGAGGTGAAACTTCCCACACACCGTTGGAGCCATAGATGGGAAGCACGTGGCCTGCAAAGCTCCAGCCAAATCGGGGTCCACTTATTTCAACTACAAGGGCTTCTTCAGCATCATCCTCTTTGCCATGGTCGATGCTGACTACAAGTTCATGTACATCGATGCTTCAGACAACGGGTCAGCTTCAGATGCCCAGGTACACAACGCAAGTGACCTCAAGGAGGGGCTGGAACGCAACCTCATCATGGGCTTCCCAGATCCAGAACCCCTGCCCAACGACATGCAAGATGTGCCCTACTTCATCATTGGTGATGACGCCTTCTCCCTCAGAACCTACCTCATGAAGCCCTACATTTCAAGACATCTCACCCGTGAAGAGAGGATCTTCAACTACAGGCTGTCCAGGGCAAGACGGGTGGTGGAGAACGCCTTTGGCATCCTGGCCAACAGGTTCCAGGTACTTCTCACCACCATGCAGCATCGCCCAGAGACCATGAGGAGGATCGTGGAAGCTTGCTGCATCCTGCACAATCTCATGCGCACCCGCTACCCAGTCTTGCAGAACAGGCTCGTGGACCTCCAACAAAGCAATGGGGACATGGAGCCTGGGGAATGGAGGCAAGGGCAAAACCTGATCAACACTGAGGATGTGCAAGGGCCCAACAGAGCCTCACATGAGGCGAAGAAGCAGCGCAACCTCCTGAAACACTGGTGCAACTCCCCAGCTGGAGCAATGGAGTGGCAAGACAGGATGATAGATGATTAATGGATTCTTCCTTCAGCCTATCTCATCACATGGATGAGATTGGGCCATGTATGTTTGGTTGGCCTACAATGAACAGGGCGTTTAATAAAGAGTTGTGTTTATGTTGACATGTGTGGATCAATGCTTACATTGTAATTGATAATGAAGGGCCATAGGGGTGACACCTGGGAGGGTGGACCATACAGTCCCACTATGCTTGCACTGAAGGTTTATCTATCCTACAGCTATTACCCATTCCAAAGGTATCCCTGCCCATCCCACAGCTATTACCCATCCCAAAGGTATCCCTGCCCATCCCACAGCTATTACCCATCCCAAAGATATCCCTGCCCATCCTACAGCTATTACCCATCCCAAAGGTATCCCTGCCCATCCCACTGCTATCCTTACCCATCCCACAAGCATGCAAAGGCTTAAACCATTTCTAAAAGTTTCCACCAAGACTTTATTTAATAAAATAAATGAAGCAAGTGTGTGAAGCAAAGATAATCTTTATTAATAACAAGCTGTAAAAAGAAAAATGACCCAAGTCAAGTGTCCAAAGCAAAAATAAAGTCAACAGGTAGTCACCCAGTCTCTGGCACTCTTCTTGGTCACTCGGAGGCCAGTCTCAGGGGTGAAGGGTCCAGGTGCTGTGGAGGTGGCTGCTGCTGGAGTGCTGGTCTGAAGCGCCACTGGGGTGCCTGGCCCCGAGAGGACAACAGGAGACGGTGTGTTGAGGAAGCTCTCAGACAGCTGGCTCAGCCCCGTGATGTTGATAGCCCCTTCCTCCATGACATGGGGTGTCAGCCCCAATACCGACGACAGATGTACTGAGGCCGGGCTTGCCTGTGAGGTGGAGGAAGGAGCAGTATAGTGGGGCTGTCTGATCTGCGAGGTGAGGCGTCGGTGGCATCGGTGGCATGGGTGGCATTGGTGGCGTGGGTGGCATCGGTGGCATCAGTGGAACTGGTGGCATCCAATGTACATGTGCCTGGACACATGTACACCTCCGAAGGGGTTACGGGGAATAATTGCAAAGTGGACGGATAGCGGATGAAGCGGATGCATCACATACACCTAAAGAAAAGAAAGGGGATGCCACACGGATGTATATCGGATGCAAACCGTTCACTGCGCATCCTTTCTATTTCCGTGCTACTAACAATGTATAGACGTTCCGTGTACCTTTTGTTTCCTCCCTCTTTCCATTTTCAGCTGCAGCAGATGTGAGTTGCAAGGATGCCCAGAGGATGCAGAGAGGATAGAGCGGACGTTTAACGGATGATAAACGGACATAAAACGTTTGTTACTCATATATCACGGATTTACATCGTACACAGCGGAAAGTTCATCCGTTCACAAAGTTTTGTGCAGCTCAAAACTTCTTGAGCGGATGAAATCGCAGTGGACGGATGCTTGACGGATAGAGAGTATGAAACACGTATGCAATGAGTATACAATGGATGCATAGCGTTTTCCAACAGATGGCAAGCTTTTTTTAACGTTTTACATCCTTTTTGCATTCCTAAGTGCAGTGGGACCGGGCCTTAAGTGAATTGCCCCATTTTACAGCATTCTTTACCACAGATATTAAGTGAACACTGTAGTTGTTAAATTAGTAACAATTATGAATCTGGGTTCTCTAATGACTTTTCTTGTGAGGTTGCAAAAGGTGATCTCATGGACAGTACATTTTACCATAAATACGAAGCAATTGCCAAGTTTTCCAATTTTGCACCACAGAGATGCTACAACAGTCATAAGTGTGAAAAACAACAGTAACTTTTTTTTAGTGCTATTGTAACTTCAAATAGTCACTAAATAAACTGCTGTAAGTTGAGGACTAACCGAAATTGCATATTGAGTGTTATGGGTAGTCCTTAATTTATGATCACAGTTCAGCCCAAAATTTCTGTTCCTAAGTAAGATGGTTGTTAAGTGAGTTTTGCCCCATTTAACAACTTTCCTTGCCAAAGATGTTAAATGAATCATTGCATTTGTTAAATTAGTCACACGAACTTGCCCATTGATCTTGTTTGTCAGAAGGTCACAAAAGGTAATCAAGTAATCCCGAGACATTGTAACCATCATAAATATGAATCAATTGAATTGAGTGTCTGAATTTTGATCATGTGACCATGGGGATAATGCATTGTTCATAACTATGAAACACTTTTTTCAGTGCCATTGTAACTTTGAATGGTCAATAAATGAACTGTAGTAAGTCAAGGACTATTTGTAATACCCCCAGAAAATCACTGAAACATTCAATTGACTTGATCAATAAACTACAAAATGTGTGTGTCTGTGTCTGTGTGTATGTACACACACATGCATATACATTCTAATTTTAAAAATTATAGAGTAAACTGGGGTCATCAGCCTTTAGTTAAAAAGTAACTATAGCAGAGGTGGTATTCAGCAGGTTCTGACCAGTTCTGGAGAACCAGTAACAGAAATTTTGAGTGGTTTGGAGAACTGGCACATACCACCTCTGACTGGCCCCATCCTCATCTATTCTCTGCCTCCCGAGTCCCAACTGATCAGCTGGGTCTTCTTTGGTTGCCCTGCACAGGAGAATGGAGCTGGAAAGCAGGTTAGTGAGTTGGGGGGGGGGGAATGGGGATTTTACAGTTTCCTTCCCTTATCACGCCCACCAAGCCATGCCCACCAAGCCACATCACACCCACCAAGCCATGCCCACAGAACCGGTAGTATAAAATTTTGAAATATAGGTATTCTTAACCTCATGGAGATCAGGTTAAAAAATGTTTGTAGAAAGAATTCATTGTCTTGAGGTAGGAAAGAAAAGATGAACTGTACCTTCAAAGATCGGGAATCTATGCCATCCCAATATTGCCAAATGGCAATTCTCAATATGGGCAATGCTGCTGGATTACAAAAATCCAGCAAAATCTAGAATGCCTAGGTCCTCTAGCCCTTCTCACTGGAAGTACGTATTGCAGTTTTACAAGAAATTAAACTATAGTTGTACAACATAGTGTCTAGAGCTGATTCCAACATTTTTAAAATTCATACATTATGGAAGTAGTGAACCTTTGAGTTTGTCATCTCACTCTTAGTAGGCATCTCTGGAATGGTAAGATGTACAGATGTCTCTCTTTAATGTTGAAAGCAAAGCTTTGTCCTCAAACCAGAAAAGTAAAATATTTATTACTGAAACTACACTAATGCCATTTCTGAAAGTGGCACTTTGAATTGAGGGATTTGATGGGCTTCCAATCCATAGGCTCAGCCTAAGTCAGAGAAGCCTTTAAAGCAAACCTGAGCACTAGAAAAGAGAGGCGGGGGAGGCAGACTCCTAACATCCTTCCTATTGGTTAGTGGAACTCCCAGGAACTAGGTGAGGTTTTCCAGCCCAGTTTATTGAATTGTGGGGTGAAAGAACTTATTGCAGTCTGAAATGGTTTGTTTCAGCTCATGCAATCTTAAGTTGTATTAACAGAGGGATACAATCAAGATCAAGGAGAGTACTAATATCACTCTATAAAGCCTTAGTAGACCACACCTAGAGTACTGCATCCAGTTTTGTTCACCATTATAAAAAAGATGTTGAGACTCTAGAAAAAGTACAGAGAAGAACAACCAGGATGATTAGGGGACTGGAGACTAAAATATACGAAGAAATGTTACAGGAACTGGGCTTGGCTAGTCTAGTAAAAAGAAGGACCGGGGAGACATGATAGCGGTCTTCCAATATTTGAGGGGCTGCCACAGGGAGGAAGGGGTCAAGCTATTTTCTAAAGCTCCTGAAGGCCAGACAAGGAATAATGGATGAAACTGAACTAGGAGAGATTTAACCTGGAAATAAGGAGAAACTTTCTGACAGTGAGAAAAATCAACCAATGGAACAGCTTGCCCTGGGAAGTTGTGGGAGCGCCATCACTTGAGACTTTCAAGAAGAGATTGGACTGCCATTTGTCAGAAATGGTATAAGGTCTCCCGCTTGGGCAGGGGGTTGGACTAGATAACCTACAAGGTCACTTCCAACTCTAATTATCTGTTATCTGTTTCCATTTGTAAAATCAAATCTATATCAGGACAGTCAAGCTCTTGGCCTGTGGGCCATGTGCCAGATGCATCATGTGCTGGCCATGCCCATGCCCAGTTTAGCAAAGGGGAGGGAGAAATTCCAATATGTCATGTGACACTGTCGTGATGACATGAGTTTGACACCCCTATTCTAGACAATGTTTCTGGTGACATAAACCAATGTTAGAACGTTTTATAAAAATTCTCTTTATTATAACAAAATGTTATTTTCAAGTCATCCAACCATATATTTTCTCATTGTTTTAAAACCAAAATGTTTATCGTATTCTTTCACTTATTCATTTTTGCTTGATAAAAGTTTATATATTTTAGCAATGACATAGTTATAATTTGTATCCGCTCCTATTTCATATTCAGCCAAACAATATTCAGAGCCATACATTCTTTTGTCTAGTTTAAATCTTTCTAGTAACTATAGATAAGAAAACCATTGACAAATATATTCATCTGTCACAAGTTCTTCCCTTATTTTATATTCTCCTTGGCAAAATTATGGCATTTCATAATAAGTAAGCCTTTTTTTTGTTTGCCTGTTTTTTCTTGTTTATAAAATGGTTCTTATGCTGAGAGTAAAAAAGATGTCTTGGACACAACCTGGGTTTATATCTACACATATTCTCAAAAAGACAAATCTAACATAATAACTTTTTCAAATCCACATTAACCTTGACTTCAATGTACCATAAATATCCATGCCACCCAGTTGTCAAAGCATTTTATTTTTCAGTTGAATCTAGTCTTCCATGAAAACCAAAGAGCAAACTGCAGCTAGGTAAACCTCTTTTCTTTGCATCTTCTAATACCTTATACAGATAATCCTCAATTTACTACCATCCATTTAGTGATTTTTGAAGTTACGACATTGAAAAAAGTGATATATAATTATAATTGCTTTTTACACTTGTGACTATTGTAGCATCCAATGGTCATGTGACCAAAATCTCTCCCTCTATATATATATATATGTGCTGTTTAGCTTCCCTTGGGTATTATCCCACGTCATTGTAGTGCTGTTAAAGTTGTAGCAACGTTCTGTACAGAAGCCTGATGATGACAAATGAGATTCTGCTGAAAAGTTGCTACAACTTTAACAGAGCTACAATGACGTGGGATAATACCCGAGGGAAGCTAAACAGCACACATGTAAGTACCCGCGAAAGCTTAAAAAAACATATATATATATATATATATATATATATATATATATATGTATGTATGTATATGTATGTATATGTATATACATACACACACACACACACACACATATACATATACATACATACATTCATACATACATAGACGTGGGATAATACCCGAAGGAAGCTAAACAGCACACACACACACACACACACACACACATATATATATATATATAAATATCAGATATTTAGAAATAGAAAGGATGTAAGCGTATGCATCTCGTATATAAAGGATTAAAAACGGACAAAACGTTTGTATCTGGAATGTATCTTGTATATTTAGGATGTCTGCAGTATGTCTAGAGTATGTAGAAGGACACCTAATGGACTACTGATATTTCCTATAAAAAGGGGGAGAAAATCATCTGGATCTCAGTAAGAGTCCAGCAGCCGTGGTGTACAGACCTCTTCACCCTTGGTCTTGGTCTTCCACATCATCAATTATTCTCCACCATGGATCATGACACAGTCCGAATGGTAGCTGTGATCATTCATCACCAGAACCAAAACCTGTTCAGACTGTTTCACCTTTTATACAGAAGGAGAAGGAGACGTCCAAGAGCTGTCTGGGTCCGAGGATGGATCGTGAGAAGAATGGAGTTTGGACTGTATGACCAGTTGATGGTGGAGCTGAGGAATAAAGACCCTCGTGCATTCCATCACTTCATGAGGATGCCACCAGCCATATTTGACGAACTTGTAGAGAGTCTGAGACCCAGGTTGACCAAATCTAGCACCAACTTCCATCCCAATCTGGACCCTGGATTGAAGGTGGCACTGACTCTGTACCACCTGGCCTCTGGAACCACATACAGAAACATGCAGTATCCGTGGAGGGTGCCACACAACAGCATCAGCAAAGTGGTCAGAGAAGTGGTGCAGGCCATCATCGAAGAATACGTGGAGGAGCTCCTCAAGTGCCCCACCACTGAACAAGGCTGGAGAAAACTTGCAGAAGAGTGGTATCAGAGGTGGAACTTTCCCCACACCGTTGGAGCCATAGATGGGAAGCACGTGGCCTGCAAAGCTCCAGACAACTCAGGGTCCACTCATTTCAACTACAAGGGCTTCTTCAGTATCATCCTCTTTGCCATGGTTGATGCTGACTACAAGTTCATCTACATTGATGCTTTAGGCAACGGATCAGCTTCAGATGGCCAGGTATATAACGCAAGTGACCTCAAGGAGGGGCTGGAACGCAACCTCATCATGGGTTTTCCAGATCCAGAACCCCTACCCAATGACACACAAGATGTGTCCTACTTCATCGTGGGTGATGACTCCTTCTCCCTCAGAACCTACCTCATGAAGCCCTACAGTTCCAGATACCTCACCCATGAAGAGAGGATCTTCAACTACAGGCTGTCCAGGGCAAAATGGGTGGTGGAGAACGCCTTTGGCATCCTGGCCAACAGGTTCCAGATACTTCTCACCACCATGCAGCATGAGGCACATACTGTGAGGAGCATCGTGGAAGCTTGCTGCATCCTGCACAATCTCATGCGCACCCACTACCCAGTGTTGCAGAACAGACTTGTCCACCGTCAACAAGGGAATGGGGACATAGAGCCTGGTGAATGGAGGCAAGGACATAACCTGATAGACACTGTGGATGTACAAGTCCCCAACAGAGCTTCATGTGAAGGGAAGAAGCAGCGCAACCTATTGAGACACTGGTGCAACTCCCCAGCTGGAGCAGTGAAGTGCAAGACAGGATGATAGATGCTTAATGGATGCTTCCTTGAGGCTGTCGCATAACACTGATGAGATTGTGCCATGTATGTTGAGTGTCCTACAATGAATAGGGAATTAATAAAGAACTTTGTTTATTTTAAAATGTGTTGATCATTGAATAAATTGTTATTGATAAAAAAGGTCCATATGTGTGGCAGCTGGGATAGTGGACCATACAGTCCCACTATGCTTGCACTGGAGGTTTATCTTTGTTAACTGTCTTAGGTAAACTTTATGACTTTATTAAAAAAGCAAAATGAACCAAGTAAAGTGTCTTTAGCAAAGATAAAATGAACAAGTAAACAACTCAGTCTCTGACACTATTCTCAGTCACTCCGAGTCATGTCCATGGTCTCAGCTGTTAAGTGGACAGGGACTGTGGAGGTGGCTGTGGCTTGGGTGCTGGTCTGAGGCACCACTGGGGTGCTTGGCCCCGGGAGTACAACAGGGGATGGTGTGTTCAGGAAGCTATCCGAGAGTTGACTCAGTCCCGTGAGGTTGAGAGGCCCCCATCAAGGACCTGAGATGTGAGGCCCAAGATTGATGACAAATTGTCCATTGACAGGCTTGGCTGTGGGATGGAGGAAGGAGGAGTGTAGTGGGGCTAACTGGTCTGCAGCTGGGTGAGGACTGGAGTCTGTGGCGTGCACTGAACCTGGGCCTGGACTGGGAAGTTCTGCTTCTGCTGTGGGAAGTCCTGGTAGTCGTAGCCTTGGTAGGTGATGGGCTGTTGAAAGCCATGGAAGGGCTGTGACATCACCTGGGGTGGAGGAGCAGACCTGGACTGGGTAGGAGCAGCTTCAGCTGGGCCTTGAGGGTTATGCAGAAGTGCTGTTATCTTCTCCTTTATCACCTGGTACTGGGCCTCAGGCAGGTCCCTGAGGGTGTGGCTCACGTAGGTGATGAAGGTGTGGCGGCCCAAGGTTCCTCTGTCCAAGTGGACCAGCTGAGAGAGAAGTTCTCTGCTGGTCTTCATTGTGTCCCTGATCTCCAACAGGACACTGTGGTTCTGGCCCTCCAGTCTCCCTCTCTGCCTGGATCCTGTGGAGCTAGGGGTGGGGGTGGGAGTGGGTTGGCCTCTGGTGGCTGCTGCTTCTTCCTCCATTTGTGACAGGGGATCCTCCAAGTCCGCCAGCATGGGGAGTGCAGCTGTCGGGGGAGGGGGTTTCTGCCATGGGGCCCTCTGAAGACACCTGCCTGGACAGACTCGCTGGCTCCTGGCTGGAAGAGGACTGGCTGTCTGTGGGCTGTCTCAGGGAGAGGGGTGTCAGAGGGGCTGCTCCTTGGTGGTGGATCTCATCCTCCAGGAAACTGCACTTGGCCATAACGTACATCTCCCAGTCACTGAGCTTGACAGCGGCCTGCCCAGATTTTTTGAGGTATAGCTTGCCATATCAGGTGTGCATATGCTTCCACCATCCCAGGAGTACTTCTGCAGTGTACCCCAGGCTCTCTGCCTTGTCTCTCCAAGCTGCCTGCTTCTTGTTGTCCCGATACAGTCTGTGGCCCTTTCTCCAGAGATACTCGTTCTCCCTCAGCCATTTCAGCACCTAATCCTCATGCTCCTCGGAAATGTTGTACTGTTTCCTCTCTCCCTTCTCCTTCCCTTGCCTCTTCCTCCCTTTGGCAGGGGCTTCAGCAGGGCCTTCAGGGGCTTGAGCAGCAGGGTTTTCAGGGGGTTGAGCAGCAGAGCCTTCAGGGGCTGGAGCAGCAGGGCCTTCAGGGGCTTGAGCAGCAGGGCCTTCAGCAGCATGGCTTTGAGGGCCTTGGGGCTGCAGCAGCAGCAGCAACAGCAGCAGCAGGTTCAGAGTCAGTGCCAGGGGGTGGGATGCTGGTTCTGTCCTTCTTGCCAGGGCTGGAATGAGTAGGCACAGGCTTCCTCTTTTTCCCTGACTGATGAACCATGGTGTTCCTCCTAGATGTATGTGGCAGCACTTCTTTCCCCTGAATGCTGACTGCATGCGTGCTGCATCCTTTTATATCCGCGGAGCTGATGCAATGAATACTCCCCGCATGCGCAGTGAACACTTTGCATCCGATAGACATTCATGCGGCATCCGCTTTGCTTCCTATAGGCGTCCGTGATGCATCCGCTTCATCCGCTATGCATCCGCCCCTTCCGCTATGTGTCCGCTTTGCAGTTTTCCCCCGGAACCCCTTCGGATGTGTCATCCACTTCCATCCGCTGTAATCCGCTAGGCTTCCTATTAACATCCGCTTAACATCCCTGCTACGTACTACCCACGTCCGTTCTTTTCCATTCTGTTTATGCAAATTTTCACCACTTTTTGGAGCAGATGACAACGGATGGAGCCACCCTTGAAATTTTGCTCGTCCGCTGTGTCCTTTATGCATACGTTTTGCATCCATCGGCCAATGGGACCTAGCCTTGAAGAACTATAGTGATTCACTTAGCAACTGGCAAGAAAGGACATAAAATGGAAAAGCTACTTAACAACTCTCTTGCTTAGTAATGGAAATTTTGAGCTCAATTGTGATCATAATTTGAGATCTACCTATATTTAACCAGTGGCTTTTTGCCATGCAAGTTTTTCTGTCACTGTTTAATTAGTAAATTGCCAAAACAGGTATTGTCTGTAATAAAAACATCCTTGCAGGCAAGACATTGATTTTTATTAACGAAATTCTCCCCAGCAAAGTTGTAGTTTCATCCATCTTAACATGTCTTTTTTAACTTCATTCCATGTATTAACATAGTTATTTTGAAATAACATGTTACTTCATAAAATATAGAAATAACATATACTCATAATAATACCAGATAATTTACCTTCTTCTGAATTTTAAAACCCAGCGCATTCAATTCTATTTGATCTTCTATCTTCATATTGTTTGTTAATCTTTAACTCTGCTAATGCACTAAATTAATTTGTCCCTTAGTGTCCTTTTAAATGATTTTCCAAAATCAATGTCAATTTACTTATAAAAGCCCTTAACCTGTAAGTTTCTTTCTAAATCTTTATTCCCACAATCCTCTCATCTTGTATCTCTAGTCAGTATCTAGTCAATAGCGATAGTAGTAGAACAGTTACCACGAGTCCATGAGTTCAGCCAAGAGTGAGGAAACCTACTCCAACCCATCGAGGGTCAATTTAGTGACCAATCAGGATTACAGATGTGGTCACGTGATATGGACTACATTTCCCAGGATACCTTAACTACATTTACCATGATGCATTCCCTTAAGGGAACAGCTCACAATTGCTAACTATCCAATTCCCATACACTGGGTGCACAGCACAGAATCCGTAAAGGATGTTTATTAATTTCCTAATCATGCCTTTTTCCTTACATTATACTTTGTGCTAGTGATCTGTAGGCTTCTTTAAAGCCCCTGTCACACTGCACCAACGGATGCAAATAGGATGTAAAACGGACAAAAAACCTTGCCATCCGTTTGAAAACGCGATGTACTCACTGCCTCCGTTTTGCTTCCTCTCTATCCGTCCAGCATCCGTTTATTGACGTTTCATCCACTCCAAAAGTTTTGGGCTGCCTAAAACTTTTGCGTGGAAAATGTATCCAATTCGTCCGTTCTGCATCTGCTACGCATCCGTTACGCATCTGTTACGCATCCGCTATATCGCTAGGCATCCGCTGCGCATACGCGCAACTCGCATCCATCCAGACGCAGGGAGGAAGCGGAACGGATGCAGAACGGATGCAGAACAGATGCAGCACGGAAACAAAGCGTTTAAAACAGAAAAAATGTCTGCAGAGGGGACCTATCTCAGATATTAAGGATGTCTACAGGATGCCTAGAGGATGCCTAGAGGATGCAAAGGGACACCTATACTGCTTATAAAAAGGGGGAGCAACTCGTCTGCATTTCACTTTCAGCCCAGCAGCCCAGCTGTGCAGACCTCTGCAGCCTTCATCTGACTCTTCCTCTTCCACAGCATCCAGTCATGTCCACCGTTGATTGCGACAAAATCCTTTTGGCAGCCAACATCCTTCTGCAACACTGTGAAACCATCTACAGTCGCTGTGAACAGTACTACGGGAAGAAAAGGAGGCACCCAAAAAAAGTCTGGCTCCGAAGATAGTTCGCCAGAAGAGCATAGTACGTACTTTACGACAAGCTGATGGTGGAGCTCAGGAGCGAAGACACTCGGGCGTTCCAGAACTTAATGAGGATGCCTCCAGCCATGTTTGACGAACTTGTGCAGTTCCTCACACCCAGATTGACAAAGAAAAACACCAACTTCCCACCCAGCCTGGAACCTGGGCTCAAGGTGGCACTCACTCTGCGCCACCTGGCCTCAGGGACCACCTACAGGAGCATGCAGTACGGCTGGAGGGTGCCACCCAGCACCATCAGCTTTGTTGTCAGAGAAGTGGTGCAGGCCATCATCGAAGAATACAAGGAGGAGCTCCTCCAGTGCCCCTCCACTGAAGAAGGATGGAAGAAAGTTGCAGAGCAATGGTATCAGAAGTGGAACTTCCCCCACACCGTTGGAGCCATAGATGGCAAGCACGTGGCCTGCAAAGCTCCACCCAACTCAAGGTCCACTTATCACAACTACAAGGGCTTCTTCAGCATCATCCTCTTCGCCATGGTCGATGCTGACTACAAGTTCATGTACATCGATGTATCGGGCAACGGTTCATCTTCAGATGCCCAGGTATACAACGACAGTCACCTCAAGGAGGGGCTGGAAAGCAACCTCATGGTGGGCTTCCCAGATCCAGACCCCCTGCCCAACGACACGCAAGATGTGCCCTACTTCATCGTGGGGGATGACGCCTTCTCCCTCACAACGTACCTCATGAAGCCCTACACCTCCAAATACCTCACCCATGAAGAGAGGATCTTCAACTACAGGCTGTCCAGGGCAAAATGGGTGGTGGAGAACGCCTTTGGCATCCTGGCCAACAGGTTCCAGATACTTCTCACCAACATGCAGCATCGCCCACAGACCATGAGGAGGATTGTGGAAGCTTGCTGCATCCTGCACAATCTTATGCGCACCCGCTACCCAGTCTTGCAGAACAGGCTCGTGGACCTCCAGCAAGGCAATGGGGACATGGAGCCTGGGGAATGGAGGCAAGGGCAAAACCTGATTGACACTGAGGATGTGCATGGGCCCAACAGAGCCTCACGTGAGGCGAAGAAGCAGCGCAACCTCCT
Organism: Laticauda colubrina; assembly: GCA_015471245.1. Taxonomy (NCBI): domain Eukaryota; kingdom Metazoa; phylum Chordata; class Lepidosauria; order Squamata; family Elapidae; genus Laticauda; species Laticauda colubrina. The sequence goes on from BLBF01000051.1 coordinate 5,495,675, forward strand.
GAAACACTGGTGCAACTCCCCAGCTGGAGCGGTGGAGTGGCAAGACAGGATGGTAGATGCTTAATGGATGCTTCCTTCAGCCTATCTCATCACACGGATGAGATTGGGCCATGTATGTTTGGTTGGCCTACAATGAACAGGGCATTTAATAAAGAGTTGTGTTTATGTTGGCATGTGTGGATCAATGCTTACATTGTAATTGATAATGAAGGGCCATAGGGGTGGCACCTGGGAGGGTGGACCATACAGTCCCACTATGCTTGCACTGGAGGTTTATCTATCCCACAACTATTACCCATCCCATTGGTATCCCTGCCATCCCACAGGTATCCCTTCCCATCCCACAGGTATCCCTTCCCATCCCACAGGTATCCCTTCCCATCCCACAGCTATCTTAACCCATCCCAAAGGTATCACTGCCCATCCCACCGCTATCTTAACCCATCCCACAAGCATGCAAAGGCTAAACCATTTCTAAAAGTTTCCACCCAGACTTTATAGAAAAAAATTAATGAAGCAAGTGTGTGAAACAAAGATAAACTTTATTAATAACAAGCTGTAAAATATACATGACCCAAGTCAAGTGTCCAAATAAAGTCCACAAATATCCAGGCAGCCAGTCTCTGGCACTCCTCTTGGTCACTCGGAGGTGTGTGCCCAGTCTAAGGTGCAGGTGCTGTGGAGGTGGATGCTGCTGCAGTACTGGTCTGAGGTGTTGTTGCAGTGCCTGGCCCCGAGAGGACAACAGGGGACGGTTTGTTGAGGAAGGTGGCGGACAGCTGGCTCAGCCCCGTGATGCTGAGAGGTCCTTCTTCCATGCCATGGGGTGTCAGCCCCAGTACTGATGAGAGATGTACTGAGGCAGGGCTTGGCTGTGGGGTGGAGGAAGGAGTAGTGTAGTGGGGCTGTCTGGTCTGCAGCTGGGTGAGGACTAGCATGGGTGGCATCGCTGTCGGTGGCATCATTGTCGTGGGTGGCATCGGTGGCATCAGTGGAACCGGTGGCAATGGTGTCATCCGATGACTCTGTGCCTGGACTGGGAAGGGCTGCTGTCTGTGCTGCTGGACCTCCGAGTAGCTGTAGCCCTGATTGGTGAGGGGCTGTGGGAAGCCTTGGTATGGGAGGGACATCACCTGGGGTGGAGGAGCAGACCTGGACTGGGTGGGAGCAGGTGCCTCTGAGTCTGGAGGATTGTTAAGCAGCGTGGTGATCCTCTCCTTCACCACCTGGTACTGGGGATCCGCCATCTCCTTGAGGGTCTGGTTGACATAATTGAGGAAGGGCTTGCGGTTGGAGGAGTCGGAGTCGATGGGGACCAGCTGAGAGAGGAGACCTATGCTGGTGCGAATGGTGTCCCTGATCTCCACCAGGACCTTGTGGCTCTGCCCCTCCTGCGGTCCGGCTCTCTGCCTTACTGTGGAGGTGGAGCTGGGGGTGGATGCGACTTCGGCAGCGGTGGACTCGATGTTTCCTTTCTCCCACCGCACCAGGGAGTCCTCCTCACTCTCAACCACGCTTTCAACACCTGCCCGGGGGTTCTCCGCCATGGCACGTTCCACAGATACCTGCATGGAGACAGGGACTGACTCTCGGCCACCAGAGGACTGGCTCCTGGTGCTCCTCAGTGGCGGATCTCACCCTCCAGGAAGCTGCACCTGGCCATGATGTAGTTCTCTCTGTCCATCAGTTTAACCGTGGCCTGGCCAGATTTTTTGAGGTGCAGCTTCCCGTACCAGGTATGCATGTGCTTCCACCAGCCGAGGAGCACATCCGATGTGTAGCCCAGACTCCCCGCCCTCTCTCTCCAAGCAGCCTGCTTCCGCTTGGTGTCCCTGTACAGCCGGTGTCCCTTCCGCCACAGATAGTCGTTTTCTCTCAGCCACTCCAGCACCTCATCCTCGTGCGCTTCCTCAATGTAGTACTGCCTCCTCTCCCGTTGTTGCATACACCTCTTCCTCCCTTTGGCAGGACCAGATGGGCCCTCATCGGAGGGGCTTCCAGGTTGTAGGGGCTGCTCCTCCACACCAACAGCATCATCATCATCATCATCATCATCATCATCATCACCAGCAGGATCATAATCAGCAGCAGCAGCAGCAGCAGCAGCATAATCACCAGCAGGATCATAATCAGCAGCAGCAGCAGCAGCAGCAGCAGCAAGACCAGGATCAGCAGCAGCAGAGTAAGCACCAGCAGCAGGGTCAGCAAGACCAGGAGCACGAGCAGGACCAGCAGGACCAGCAGGACCAGGAGCAGCTTCAGCAGAGTACGCAGCAGAAGCACCACTGCCAGGAGCAGCTCCAGCAGAAGCTCCAGCAACAGAAGAGCGAGCCCAAGCAGCAGAAGCCCCAGCAGAAGATGAGTCAGGGACATGGGGCGGGAGGGTGGCCCTGTTCCTCTTGCCAGGGATGGCGGCAGGTTGCTGAGACTTTCGCTTCTTCCCCATGGTTGTGGGGTTGCTGGCTGGCAGGAAGGCTTGCAGGAAGGCTGGCAGGCACCAAGGCTGGCAGGAAGCCTGGCAGGAAGGCAGGCACCAAGGCGGGCAGACAGACTGGCTGGCAGGGAGGCTGGCTGGCAGGGAGGCTGGAAGGCAGGCTGCCAGCAAGGCTGGAAGGGAGGCTGGAAGGCAGGCGGGCAGCAAGGCTGGCAGGGAGGCTGCCCAGGAGGCTTGGAGGCAGGCTGGCAGGCAGACATGCAGGCAAGAACTCGAGGTATTCAGCAGCAGGTCTTTCCTCCAAATGCTGGCCACGTGCGAGCTGCTTCCCTTTATATCCGGGGGGCTTGCGCAATGCATCCCCCCCGCATGCGCAATTAACGCCAGGCATCCGTTAGGCTTCTGCTGTGCATCCGCTAGGCCTCCACTGTGCATCCGCTTCATCTGCTGTGCATCCGTTCTGCATCCGTTGTTTCCGTTCCGCGTCCGCTTTGCTGAGGTCCCCCTGGAAGCCCTGCGGTTGCGCCATCTGCTTCCATCTGCTGTGCTTCCGTTCCGCATCCGCTTTGCATCCGCCCTGCGTCCTCCCCGCGTCCGTGTTATCCGCTCCAATTATGCAAATTTTCACCCCTTTTGAGCGCGGATACAACGGATGTAACATTTTTCTCTTCCGTTGTGTCCTTTTTGCATCCGTTGGGCAGTGTGACACGGCCTTAAGATAAAGGTGTTTCATATTAGCCCGAATTACTGAACCACCTGAATTGCATCTCTGAATTTTCAAGTATTTGACAACTCAGGAATATAAGAGTTTTCTGACAATATGTATGTTAGTCATATGTGGGGAGATGTTATATTTTTCATATAATGCATGTACTTAACGTTTTACATCATTTGCCATGTAGAGTAAAGGAAGCTTATCTGTGACAATTGCCAAGTCTTTAAACATAACGAACAGAAAATAACACATATTCTCTATTTCTCATCCCCCTCTGTCCTATTCTAAATGATCCTGTAGTTTAATAGATTAAAAGGAAAAGGACAATGAATCAATTGAGCCTATTTCTAAAAAAATACATTAAACTTGAATTGTGGAGAAACTAATGGAACAAAGCTAAGCCCAATTTAAATTTCTATAACTTCAAAAGAAACCATGTGCTGCAAATTTGGAATAAGTATTTGATTCTATTTTGTCCAATCCCAACTCTTAATCAAACTTCCTTCGAGAATTGTAACAAGTGTGTCTCCTGCCTGGTTGCTGATAGTCCTTTCTATACAAATCAGAATTTCTTTAACTTTCTCCTCCACCTCAGTTATATCAGTATATGTGTGGATGTATGGGAAAAAATTGCTAACAAATTGTATGCAGCTTGGCACAATCATGATTCATTTTACCTGCTACTTGCTAAACAACAATCTAATGATAAATTATTTTTCATAGGTCCTGTTCAAATTGATGGGAACTGTTCAAACAGGAGTTGTTTCAATTAGGTAGAAAAACTGTTTTGTAAGCAAACACCAGATTATTCAATATGTGTATATGTGTGATTTTGATTCTCCATTCTCAAATATCAATTTGCCCTGGGAATAAACTTCTTATGCCATCTGACGTTTTGTCCATATGTCTTGAGGGGTTTTCTCTCTCTCTCTTTCTCCTCTTCTCACTTTCTCTGAAAATAGTAGCAGTGTCTATTTCTGAACTGGAAATGTGGCAGAAGGGGAATGAAAGAGGCAGGGAGGAGCAAGAGGGAATTGGTAAGGTAGAGAATTTGCTTAAGGTCAGAGGCGGTGAAAAAAGAAACAGAGCTGTTCTTACATCTGTCACAGTCAATTCAACAGTTCTTCAGGAAAGAAAATATAGCACTTCTATTATGTTTGAGCTGCCCTGTTTGAATTAGATGAACCAATTATGAATGGCTGGAAATTGTCCATTGGGAAGTAAATAAACCTTCTTACGGATAAATGCAGCCATTGAAGAAGCTGGAGGATGTATTGCACATTCACAACCACCAGTAAGAACAAATGGGAAGCAAAGGGTTATTTTGATACAGGATGAAAAATTATCTCTTTCCTCTTTCTTTCTTTCTTTGGAAGAAATACTCCTAACACAGTGATGGAGAACTTATGACACTTGTGTCAAAAGTGACATGCCACAATATTTTGGATGACTCATCAGCGTTCAACAATACCTGACAATTACTCTTGAAAATACACTTGGGAGGCTATACAAGCATTGGTGTGATCTGTAGAGTCTTCAAAAGTCACATGAGAATAGCACATATTTTGGAGTGGTTTGCAGGGCATGTAGAGGCTGAAGAAGAGTATTCTCCAAAGCTTTTTCAAGAATGAAGGCCTTGTGTGACCCAGAGAAGCCTTTGATAGACCATAGGGGCCTGTTGCATCTTGGACAGCAACACAAAGTCGCATTTTGAGGGTCAGTATTAGTGCTAGGGCTGAAGTTTTGAGGCACAGGCTACTTCTACTTCAGGCCTAGTATCAACATTGCTGCCACTGCTGTAAAAGGTGGCTTAAGTGTGGAAGGAGATAGATAATTATTTCTCTTTAGTTTGGGAAGGAGGGTATTTGGGGGTGAGTAACTTGTCAGTAAAGTTAGACATTTTCTTAATTTTTGAAATGCCAAGCACAAAATATCTGCCCTTACTATCTTAACCAATTTATTAATGAAAGATTATTTTTATATTTAAGCATTGAGCCATAAACATTTCTGCTGTTGAATGGTGAGACAAGATATTTTGTTTTATCAGCTGACTTGTGACAGAATCTAAAATTCATTTGGATGAAAGGATATGATTGGTCCAAGATCACCATCTAGTTTCCATGCTCCAAGGAGAACTAAAAGCTGGGTCTGTCTGCTTCTGGTCAAGCTCCTTAATCACTGTGTCATACTGATTTTTTTATGTCTTTTCAGTCTATTGGAATATTAATAAATTGATTGATTGATCCAAATTATATCTCATCTTTCTATAGTAGCCTTTTTCATGCAACAGATGGATAATGTTTTGGTCATATGTGTACTGCAATGAGGCCAGTTTTTTACTTTGTGTCAACATAGACACAAAGACATAAATTAAAAAGACACAGATAATATGCAATAAGAAACTCTAAAATGCAAAGTTATGCAATATGTAATCAATATATATAGTACTTGTGGACTACATAGTTGTAAATTAAGAATTTGGTGGGAATGCATATTACATGAGTTATTTTGCTCAATTAAGATTTCAAATGGCAATAGGGCCAAGCAAGGATGTGTCACCTTGTAATTATTTGCTAATAATACAGAAAGAAAACTGAAGTATGAATGGTTGCCGTAATATTTTCTTTAAAATTATGCCTTACTTGACTATAGGCATGTCTTAGCATACAAACAGTGAATAAACTGAGTTTGTGGGAAATATGCAATGTGATAGCCTACCTTTTCTCTCTTCCCCAATCCTTCTTTCTACCTCACCAATTAGGAGGATGTTTCCATTTCTGAGTTTCAACATCTCCGGGCTGGATCCTGTGGCTCATTATAGCATCTATGTGGATGTTGTGTTAGTGGATCAGCACCACTGGCGATACCAAGGAGGGAAATGGGTTCAGTGCGGCAAGGCTGAGGGAAATATGCCAGGTATAAATGGAGAAATCCTCTTTTTCTTCATTGTCTCTTCTCTCTCTTTTTGGAGGAATAAAATTCCAATCAGAATTCTAGTACAGCAAACATTTAAAAACTCTTCCTTTAAATGTACATGCATGAACTATTTTGTTTTCTTTTTTTAAAGAGGCAATTACCACCCTAAATTAAATATGAATGGTTTCAGATTTAATTTGGCCTCATGCTCTAAAATGAATAATAAAAACTCAGCAATAAAAATTTGTGCTTCCCATCCTCAGGCTTCTACCATTGGACTTATCCTCAGGCATCTATAGCAGCATGAATGAGGAGGTCCATGACAGTTTAATAGCAATAGCACTTAGACTTATATATTGCTTTATAGTGCTTAGCAGCTCTCTCTAAGCAGTTTTTACAGAGTCAGCAAATTGCCCCCAACAAAGCTCATAGATAACGTATTCTGTCCAATCCAAGATAATAACACAATAAAAGAGATGCATTCTCCATGAATTTGAAGGCTTTCTTACTATGGGCATGCAGCATTTCATATTTGGAACAAGGTGCTTTTTAGTGCTGCTGAATTTCCCAATGGCTACTTTTAATGGAGTCACATCTTTTCCCAGGAATAGGCAGTTATTATGGAGATGATCACACATGCTCCACCCTTTCCTTTCAACATCACACAGCCCTATTTCTTACACTTATTATTTATTCACATACAGTATTCAGGATTCATTTTTGGTTTAATTCAGTCATGAATCTTCTATTTTGTATGTAGGAATTCATAGATTTAAAATGTTTATCTATTGCTTTTCTACAAAGACTTCCCAAAACATTTACAGGTATCCTTAATATAACCATAATGGGAACTATAATTTCTGTCATATGTCACAACAATTATAAATTGAGGTACCTAAGCACTACCGACCTGATTTTATGACATTTTTGTGGCAATCATTAAGTGAACATTACGCTAACATGGTGGCTGTTAAATGAAACCCACTGTTTGCAAGTTGTCATTGTCAGATGTTGGAAATAAATGCTTGTTTCCAGCAAATATACTGTAAATCATAATCACATGACTGCAGGGTGCTGTAAACAGCTATAAATGTGAGCCAATTGCTGAGAATGCAAAAATGCAATCATGTGACTATGGTGTGTATGTGTGTGTGTGTGGGGGGAGGCATTGGAATTTTGAATCCAGGTCATAAGTGCTGTAACTTTAAATAGGTGCTAAGCAATGGGTCATGTTGAGGCCTACTGTACTAATTTTTAGATGAAAGTTAGGATTTTGGAGGAACCTACAAGAAGCAGTTATTTCCTGTCTACAACCAATTTGGCTAATAACAACATCTTGAAATGGCTAAACAAGCCTCAAAGGCAGGTGCTAAGTATCAGTCACTCTCATTTTGGGTGAAATATTAGGACTCTCTTTAAAAAAAAGTGTGTTGGAGAAGGCGGAGGGAATGCTGAAAATGTTGAATCTGGAAAAAGATTTTAAAGATAATTTATAGGGCCGCCCAACACCGTCTTAGTGACTCTGGGTAGCTTGCAACTAAAATATTTAAAATGTTTCTTTTACCCCATATCTGCCCAATCAGTGAACCCCATTTTCTATCTGCTCAATGACAGAAGCTACAATTGTTCAGGGGATCTCTATGAAACCATTCCATTTTCTTGCTGGCTTAGAACTTATCTGGAATGCTGAGAGGGAAAAAAGTGATTTTGTGTCCTAACTGGAATTCCTATTTACATCATTGATTTTTTTTAAAAAACTATACTATTAATACTAGTTCAAATATCATAAAATTATTAGCAGATACTGGTACTTTGTAAATAAAATTGTCACACAGATTGTGTGTTTAATTTTTTCTGATTTAAATTGGAAAGTGAAAAAAATTCCTTTCACTGTTGTCATTCCACCATCCCAGTTGCATTTTCAAATAATTACCCCAGTTTCAAGAACCATTGCTCCATCTGCTGCCAGAGTTGGGAAATGGCACTATAACCATTAAAAACCTTTTAACAAAAAGTTAGTGCAAGAAAAATTTAAAAAAAAATATCCCACTTTTATTATTCTTGTAAACAATTCAAGGTGGTAAACATACATAATATTCCTTCCTCTTCCTTTTCATGAAGAATATTCCTATTCCTACAGACAGTACAAAAGTTATTATATGAAATAATAAATTAAAGATATCCGACTATATGCAAAGTGTATTTCCACTGCTATAAAATAAACGACTATAAACTACTGCTATAAAATATGTTATAAAGTAAACTACATGGACTGATTGTTCAATGAATTTTGAGATTTAGAGATTAAGAATTTATGTTAGAACAAACTAGGAGTCCCCAATTCTTCTGCTCATCAACCCCTTCAGATTGTGTATTGATACCTAAATGTTTATTCTTTAAAAATAATATTTTAAATATTGCTTTAATAATACAGATAGTCCTTGACATATGACCATTCATTTAGTAATTGTTCAAATTACAATAGCAGCATCCCCATTATCAAAATTGGGATGCTTGCCAATTAGCAGTTATTTACAACCATTGTAGCATCCTGGCAATTATAGGATCACCATTTGCAACTTTTTCTGCTGACTTCCAACAAGCAAAATCAGATTCACTTAACCACTATGTTATTCAGTTCACTATAGCAGTGATCCACTTAACAACCATGGCAAAAAAGGGTCATAAAATCAAGCACAACTCACTTAAAAGTTGCCTTGCTTAGCAAGTTCTGGCCCCAGTTGTGTTCATAAGTCAAGAACTACCTGTATTACAAATAAAGGATAATAATAGCAATAATAATTTCATTAAAAATAGGTAATTGTGAAAATATGAAAAACATGTTAATGTTGATATTAATGGGAAAGCTGCATCTGACGAGCATCAACAAGAGCACTGATATGTAGTTAGAAATTGGTGAATTTTAGTTATAAATCATCATGTTCTTCCGGGTTTGGACTGTTCCTATTGACCACCAGCCATTTTTAAATCCCAACATCCAATCAACCTTGGGGGTGGTCAATATTGATCACTTTGGAGCACCCTGGACATAGATTTGCACATTTAGGAACCATTCTTATCCTAGTTGTTCGTACAGCAGGTAATAGAGCTTTAACATATCTTGATTTCAAGACATAATGCTTTATTTTATAAATTATAATCTGTGGCTATGTTGTAAACTGAGATAGATTTAGGGTAATCTGCTGTTTATTAGAATCACTTTGGCCCAAAAAGCTGACTAAAAATGTAAAGAAAATGGCATATTGATGGGATTTCACACTCCAGATTATCCTATTTATATCCAGGGTCATGATTCTAAATATGATTCTGTATTCTATATATGCCTGTTCTCCTCACCCCACCTCACTATCAAAACAAGCATCCACTTTATATAATTGTCTACTTCCTGATGAAAAATTTGGGAAATGTCATTTCCGGAACAAACCGAACAAAACTTAGCAAGAATAGTTGGTCTTAAGTGGCTTCAAGTGAGTTTATTTACTTAATAGTTTAGTATGTGCTTTCTTCATACTTAAACTGCAAGATACTTACCGGAAATGCCATCCTTCAGGGAATCGGACATATATGCATCCAGATTCTCCCAACACTGGAGCTCACTGGATGCGACAGGAAATTTCTTTTGGAAAACTGAAGCTCACCAACAACAAAGGAGCATCAAACAATATCACCCAGGTAACGGGGTTCCTGAATCTGGCTTTTATCCATTCCATCAGTGTTGCTGTTAAAAAATCAAGAATTGTTATTGGGGTGGAATATGTTCAGCTGCAACTCACAGATCATGTATGAATGAATTGTGTCCTGTGTATTTGGCAGATGATTGTACTGCAGTCCTTACACAAGTATCAGCCTCGCCTGCATGTTACTGAGGCCAAGCAGGGTGAAGTGGATGAAGTGCACCCCTCAATCTGCACTCAGACCTTTACTTTTTCAGAGACTCAATTCATCGCGGTTACTGCATACCAAAATGCTGATGTAAGTTTACAAGAGAAGTGGAATTGCCCCCATTTACTCTTCATATGGCAGAAGAATGAGAAGGTGGTGGCAAAGTTTGAAAATATGTATTTGCCTGTTTGTAGTATTCTATCCTAGCATTCCTACAAAACTTCATACACTCCTGGCTTCTCACCCCCATGGTATTCCTGTGAGGGATTTTAGGCCTATACGTGAAAATGGGCTCAAATTATCTATAGCAGGCCTGTCAAACAAATGGCCCATGGGCCAGATGCATCATACACAGGCCACACCCACCCAGCTCTGAAAAGACAAAACACATTGTGATATGTCATGTGACATGATAAAATTTGACAGCTCTCATTTAGCAACCAGAATTGGACCAGAATATTGGTCATTAATCAAAGCAATTGCTAAGTGAAATTGTAATTGGGTTTATGATCTTATTAAAGCTTTCTTTTGCTTCAAAAGCAGTAAAAAAGAGGATACGTTTCAAACTTATTTTTTCATCACTATCATAACTACAAACAGTTGCTAAATGAGATAGTCACTAAATGGGGATTATTGTATTGAGTGCCATGACTTAGCTAGGATTTGAATCTGGCTTTCCCTAGTCTTACTTAGTCTAATCTTCTAACTACATCACAGGACTGGCACAAGGAACTTAATAATTAAAGTTCAGATAAGGAAAATTATTCTTTAACAATCATCCTGTTTTTAATAAATATCCTCTTGGCAAGAGCACATCAGCTAATTTAGAAAAGAAAAAGACAACAGTGATTGCGGGTAAAGAATTAATGAGCACACTTGAAGAGACACAAGGATCAAAAATCCATTATGTCATAGCATACAGTAGTTATTATTCTTAATACAATTGTTCCCATCATTATATAGTGGATTTTGGTATAACACATATAACACATACAGTATGGTAAAAAGGAGCCCCTGTGGATTTTACCCCATTAGACATCGCTACTTATAGAGGGCAGTGTTCAGGGGTAGTTGGTTCTCTGAACTGGTTCTCACCAATTCAGTAGAACCATTGTTACGGTTCCCAGTAGTTTGGAGAATCGGTAAAACGGGCCCCTAGCTGCCCCCCCCCACCAGCTCTTCTGTTCCCAGACCAGTCAGCCTGTATTGCGCATGTGCGACATCGCGTACATCATTGAAGGCATTCTCCCCCCGACTGCCCCCGCCCAGTCACTCCTTATAGCGCATGTGCGCTACATTGCTTGCCACATTTTCCCACCAGCCGCCATCGCTTCCAGAAGAAGCAGCCACCAGCCAGCCAGCCAGCCAGCACTGCCTGTCTTCCACCACCTGATTTCCCTAGGTGAGTGAAGCTCTGCAAGCCCCGGTCGCCTACATGCCACTGCTGCTGCCAGCCCCAGTTGAGTCCTGACTCCCGGGCTGGCCTAGGTTGCCACTGCCATGCTGCTGCTGCCGCCTCAGCACTCATGGTTTAGCTAGCTTCCCCTCCAACCATCCCTGTCTGGCTTGCTCAGCTGCCAGCACTGCAGCCCCATGCGGCATTCATGGCCTAGCAAGCTTTCCCGCCCCACTTGCCTGTCTTGCTTAGTCGCCAACGCTGTGGCTCCATGCAGAACTCACAGCCTCGCAAGCTTCTCCCCCACCCCAGTTGCCTGGCTTACTGGTGGCTGAGAGGAAAGCAAACCAGGGCTGACTCATCACTGCTTGGGTCCCCACCAGACTGGATTCTCGCCCTCACCTGAATTCTCCGCAGCTAGTGGGCCTTGGTTGCGAGGGGCAGGGTGGGGTGGGAGTGACTAGGGAGCACGATGCTATGCTGCCCCTTCCCTCTGCCACCTGATGGCCTGCATGCTTTGGCTGAATGTGAGCCGCTGCTGTGAGAATGATGCGAGTCAAGCCTCGTGAAAGCGGATCTTCCTTCCCTGTCATCAACCTTATCTTCCAGCCCATGGAGCTTACACAGCAGTGCCCTGCACTCGGCTAAAACACACAGCTCAACGAAAGAGGGGCGATGCAAGTGGCTTAGCCTCATGCTTCCTGGTTGCCTCCCACACACACCCCCAGCAGCCTGTGGAAAAAGCGGATGGGCCATTGGCAGGCTTTTCCCAGGCACCAGGGAGGCTCTCTGTCCTCCCACAACATTGTCCAGATCAGGCAAGAAGGGGAGGCTGGCCAGGGGCAAGTCAGTGGCCTCAGACAAGCAGGCTGTTCCAGGGAGCTGTGATGGTCAGGAACCAATGAGGAGGAGGGAGGAGTCTGGGTCTTTGGGATCCCTTTCGAGTTCATCTTCCGGGTGCTCCCTTGGCCAGCTTGGCTTGGCGGCATCCAGGGAGAGGCAGCTGCTTTTGCAGACATGGAGGTTGCTGGGCATCAGTGCTGTGCTGTGCTTGTGGGGGGTGCATCTGTGGAGGCCTTCACCTCAGGCTACCTCTTTCAATGCCATCGCATCTGTGGAGGCCATGGCTACCTCTTCCAATGCCATCGATCTGGCTGAGGGGCGACACCACAATCCCTCCGGGACACCCCAAAACTGGAAAGCTGTGTCCAGGGCACAGTCTGCCCCTCTGGCAGTAGGACCCTTACCCACCGTCCCGCACCCTGCCCAACCTGTGGCAGCCTCGGCACAGCCTGCTCTTCCTGCTGGCGGGCGATGCCGAGCAGCCAGAGCAGCACAGCAGTTGACTAGGGCTCAGTCTGCACCTCTGGCCGTGGGACCTTCGCCCACCACCCCACGCACTGCCCAACCTCTGGTGGCCTCTGCATGGCCTGATTTTCCTGCTGACGGGCAGTGCCCAGCAGCCAGAATGACGGCAGGGAAAGTGCACAACTGGGAAGTAAGTTAATGAGTGACATATCAGTGTGTTTGTGTGTGTGTGTATGTGTGTGTTTCAGGTGGGTCTCCTAGCTTTAGGGGAGAGGGAAGGAGGAATGGAAGGGATAGAGGGGGAGAAAGAGAGGGAAAGAAAGAGGGAAAGAGAGAGAAAGGGAGAGAAAGAAAAAGAGGGAAAGAGGGAAAAAGAGGGAAAGAGAAAGAGTGAGGGAAAGGGGAAGAGAGGATGAGAGAGAGGGAAAGAGAAGGAAGAGACAAAAGAAAAGGGAAAGAAAAAGGGAGATAGAAAGGAAGCAAAGGGATAGACAAAGAAAGGGGGATGGAAGGAAGGGACAGAAAGACAAAGAAAGGGAGAGAGGAGAAAGTGAATGAGATATATGAATAGATAGATACATGGGAGGGAAGGAGGGAGAGAGAAAAAAAAGGAGAGGAAGGACAAACACAAACCTTAGCTTCAGAAGACTCTTTGAAAAATAGCACAGTGATCCAGGGCTTGCCTGGAAGGGATCTCGGAGATCATCTTCTAGTCCAACCCCCTGCTCCAGCGGGAAATCCTTACAGAATCATAGAATAGCAGGGTTAGAAGGGAGTGGGTGTGTGTGTGGATGCACGCATGGCTGTCAAATCTCCCAAAACAGGTCAAGTAGCTCTGGGGAGATCAGTCATAAATTAGAACATTTGCTAAGCAACCAGCCATCAAACAAGGGCCACTTATATTTCATTTGCCAGTCACACGGCCACCAAACTGCCCATCTGATCATGTGACCACCAAATCACACCCAGCCAGTCACATGACCACCAAGCCACATCCACAAATTAAGCCACACCCACAGAACCAGTTATTAAAAAATTTGAATCCAACCCCTGGCAGTGTTAATCTCTGTTTCAAGATCCTTGAGTCAGCACTGTCTGAAGACATTTTCATAGTCAGGTGGCGAGAATGAAGTCACAGAATGTTGTTATATTCCCAGTGCAGTGGTACCTATATATCTCCTCACATTTCCAAGCTTTTGAACTGCTTGGTTGGCAGGAGCTGGGACAGGGATGGGAGTTCACCCTGTTGCATGGCTCTCAGGTCTCAAAGCTAAACTGTCAGCTTTCCGGCTGACAAGCCCAGTGCCTTAACCACTGAGCCACTGTGCCATCCCACATATGACAGCCAAAATAATAGTAATTGTGATAATAGTAATAGTAATAATAGTAATAGTAAATCCAGGATCTTTGTGGTACATGGACACAAATATCTGGTTTAGTGGACACAAACATCTGGTTAACTATATGATGAACCATATTAATAATAATAATAATAATTAATGAATTGAGCAAGATAAGTTAGATGAGATGAGATAGCTAAACTCATTCCTTTTTAATATGTTACAAATCTTATATCTTATCACTTGATATTATATCATAAATGTTAAATTACATTACTATATTCCATTACATTGTTATAATGTTAATAAAATTTATAGCAACTTTCTCACCTTTTCCTTGATTTTTTTTTAGATTACTCAGCTGAAAATAGATCATAACCCTTTTGCGAAAGGCTTCCGCGACAATTTTGATACGTAAGTATATTGCATTTTCTTTCAATTTATTAATGTATTCATTAGCATTTCATAACCCCTTGTATTCTATTTGATCATAACATCTTCTGCCTACTCTAGGTGTGTTACCAATTTAATCATTGCATAGAAATGGTTGAAGAACTATGCCAAGCTGTAGTTTGATATGGTTTCTTAATTGCACAGTAATTAGTATATTAGATGGATTGCAGAAGGGAGTTAGCAAACAAAAATAGCAGTGGATAACTTGGTAATCTCCAGAGATCTGAAGATACAGCACCTACAATCCTTGATTATTACTTGTGGTCTCTGGAATATATGTGAGCTGTATGTGGAGTACAGCCAACTGTCCGTCCTAGAGCAGGACAAACAGGTACCATGATTTAAAATATGCTTACAATTCAATTTAGTGGCCAAGAATGATTGTCTTTCCTAACTATCTGCTGCAGATTCCTTGTCTCACACCCATTTGCTGTTTTTCTCTCTTCATTCTCCACCCTTTGCCAGGATGTATACCACAACTGAGGGAGAACGCACAACCCCATCTCCACCCAGTGTGGCCAGCTGCCAGCAGCTCCTGTCAGGCAGCAGGTTCCAGCCTTTCTTGCATGACCAGTTTCCACTGCCCCAGAGCCGCTTCTTCAATCGGGAATGTGTCCCACTCCCTCTGCCACCCAAGGATCCTTCCCACTGGTATTTTGCTTCACAACAGCCTCCCCCTGCTCCCCTGGAATATGGTGCCTATGAGGGAGACTTCAGAGGGAACAAATTTATGCCCTATGGGGTAAAGCCATTTGCTCTCCAGCCGGCCTCCCATTCCTCCTTGCCCTACTATCAGGACCACCCATTTGGTCCGCCTCCTGCATGGAGTTCACCACCTCAGTACCACCATCCCAAGCCCAATCCAGGGCCCCTGAGCTGGTTCCGGCCCATGCGGGATTTGCAGGCCTTGCCTGCTGGAGAGGAGAAAGGGAAGGACAATGAGGGCTGGGCTGAACCAGGCTCAGTGAAGTCTGCAGATTCTTCAGACTCTGGCTTATACGAAGCTGAGTGTAAGCGTCGCAGAGTGTCTCCATATGTCTCAAGTGCCGAAAGCTCCCCACCTCTCCGCAATGGGGAGCTTTATGACAAAGAAGGTGGTGGGGACAGTGGTTATTATGGGTTCTATGGCAATTAAGAGAAGTCAGAGAGGTGTAATAGCAAAGGATGGGGGGGGGGGTTTTCCCGCAGAGGTAACTATGTTAGAAATTCCCTGTAAGATGCATCTCTTTGTGGGAAATAGTCCACTCCTCCATGGGCACTGCCAAAACTATCGCTAGGTCATAGAATGAGGTTCTTTGTAATCACACTTCTTTATTCTACAGTTTCCAGGTGGTAGTCTTCTGGTGTTAAACATGCATTCATTGCGACATTTGTGGATCTAAGTGATGCAAGCTTTCATGGTGAGCCCAGATCTTGGCTCTTGGATTCCCTTATATTCATGTATAAGAGCTTTTGCTTGTGTGTGGCAAATGACAAGGACAGACATACTCCAGTAGAAATGCATCAACGCAACACATCTGCAGGTTCTCTTCACATACTGTAGCTATTTTCAATTTTGCTTCCAAGCTCTGCCATTCCTGCATATTGTTGAGCAATGAGAAACAATTTTATCTTCTTAAATGCATTGAAATGTTTAGCAAATATTAATATGTGAAATTCAACATGGAGAGATCTGATAAACTCACAATGTGCACAAATACTTCTTAATTCTGAAGTGCATGCCATAATGCTACATATCAGCTTGCTGATTTCAGTTGTTCTGATCTACTAGAGATTAGTACAGCAAAGTAGGTCTCGATGTAAGTATCACCTGCTGAATTGGAAACCATGAGTATAACTCAGCTATGCATCTGTCTGAGGATGCAATCTCTCTGCAGCACTTTGCTTTAAAGGGGATATACATTTTGTGCCTTTGAATGAGTACAAATAGACCTCTTCTGTTCTTGCACAGCTAGTAACATATCAATGTCTTTATCATAACTAAATTTAGGACAATGTAATTACTTTACAATCCAGTCTCTATCTATCTATACTTCTTAAAATCCCCACAATCCATTAACATATCATTGGGATTATCATGGATAAAAAAACTGATTTAAAATTATGGCAAGCAATTTGGAAAAATGTTTTTGGTACAAAACAAAAATGTACTATTCCTGCCTTTTATTTCAATTCTGCATGCTTGCTTTCAAAATCAAGGTTCTTTTGGTCCAACCCACCCAGAGATTGGTAACCTCAAGTGTCTTTTTGACAGAACTCAGCGTATACATTTGATCACATACAGATGTGCTGTGTTCTCATTGCTTTGCGTTCACTTGGATGGGTGCTTGAATTAAAGAAGTCAGCCACTTATGCAGTATAAGAAAAGAGGAAATGTATAACCCCCCCAACAGAGGATGGTATAGATACACAAACTCATATAGAGACAAATTTGGCAACTGATACAAATAGAATGCAATGTATCATAAAATAGTGGGAAAAGCTTCAACCAGTACAGCTGTGGGTCAATCTGTTGTATACAAAGACTTTGTTGTTGTTTGGCAATTTTAATGCTCTTGTTATCCCTTTGACAATTTTTTTAAAAATATTTAAACTAGATTTTCGCTGTACTTCCTTTCAAACAGAAGAGGGGATAAGATTGCAGTTACAGCCTACATATGCAAAAACCATAGGTTACAGAAATAATTTCCTCATTGTTGTCATAAAACACAATCTCTCTAACTATGAATTAGAAATAACAAAACTTGTTTTGTGGCAAAACCAACCAACCAACCTTGAATCAAGAGTAGCTGAACCTGAGAGATGGGTCACTGTGCACAAGCTTATTCCACTTAATAACCCAGTGTATTGACTCTTTAGTCATGTAAAGAAATTAGAAATTTAGCCAGTTCTGGTTATTCATAACTCAGCTGTGGGACAAAACCTATGCAGGTATGCAAATATGTATTTTCTGCTATGCATACTTGGGCAGTATAGACAATGCTAAAGTTCTTTGGGACTCTGGGACTGTTTAAAACATAAAGACAAAGAAGATTCTGTATTATGACTCCATTCTAAATATCCTAGCACAAGGTCCTGAACGCCAGGACCACAGCCCATTCAGTACTAAGCTGCTGAAGAATCAGGCAAACATGCACACATGCAGCTCCACTCACACAAGCAGCAGGTGCTTGTATTTGTGTGCAAAGCTCCATTTGTGCGACAAGCAGGGGCATGTACTCCCCTCTCCCATCTGTACCGGGCCACCAAGCCAGAAAGTTAGGGAACCACTGTCCTAGGAAGTAAAGGATTACTGGTAAAAAGTCATGCACCATGATTTCCTTTCTGATAGCCAGATGTGACACACCTGAATTGTAAAGGTTGTCATAGGTCTCCTACATTGCAAATCTTTGCTGCCATTTTTGCTTGCTATCTTATGTCCAAGTCCAGATTTCAGCTACAGAGAAGAGCAAAGGCCAGATGTAATCAGCATTCAGGAATAGGCTTCCCAAGGAGCCTCCCTACTCCTCTCCTCTGAAAATTCGTGGTGCAGGCAAAGGGAGGAAAAAATTACCTCTTGTTGTATGCAAAATCAGGATTAACATACCAATTTTTTTATGGATTCTGTAGCATTTGCCATAATTTTCAGGCATGTGCAGCACACATATCCTCCAATTTAGAATATTTTCCAAAGCCAAAGGCAAAAAATGTTGTCAACACTCAGGCCATTGTCCTATGCGTGGTATCCCTGAATCCTTTTAAATATAGAAAAATATCCCAGTGGGTTGTCCCACATAAAATAATTAGCTTTATGGACAATGGGCAGAGGCAGAGAGAGGTTGTATTTTTATATTTCAACCTGTTCCTTTAGAAAGAGTTCCCCTCCCCAACAAATCTTGTTAGTAATTTATAAGCCCTGATCCTGGAAACACTTGATGGTCATTTGGTAATTTAATTATGCTAGATAATCAAAAGTGACACTCCCCTTTTAAAGTCTTTTGTTGGCCACTAACTTCTACTGAATCTCCTTGGAATGGTGATGATGGTCATATTCAGCTGTTTACACTTTTAAAGATAACAAAAAAGATGTAGGTGTAAAAGAGAAAATGATCTTTGTGATGTTTTGAAGTTCTCTTTTCTAATTTTATTTTTCAGGACAAAAATCTTTATGGTAGCAAATATTTATTGAAAGTAGTGTACAGGCTCTGTGAGATTTGTTTTTGGGCTTAAGAATTTCTTTAAATAAACTGTCGCACATTGGAGTGTGTACCATGTGAATATGTATGTAAGTTTTTTATTTCTTGGGAACGCCATCATGATAGTAATTCTATATGTATTCGGTTTGGCCATATCCTCACTGAGACAGAAATGATCACAACAACCCACCTTGCAGGGAGGTTGGGATCAGCAATTAGTAAATGGAAGAGGTTGAAGCACATTTACACAATGAATGTTGCTCCTCGGAGTTGTCTTGGACCACTATTGGGAGGAAAATTCACTGACCTACCTGATCTGCTTCTGAACATGTGCTCATGTGTCTGCATATACATGGACTATGTTGTCTTCAGACTGCAAAATATCTGAAAGCAGTTGTACTTCAGAGATGGCATTCAAATCACCACACAGATGGTATTTTACTGGGATGGTATGGGCGTTTTTCCGAGACATGATTTAAAAAATGAGCCTGCTGGTCTTTCAGAGGCTATAAGGAGCTTTTAAGAGCTAAAACATCCTTCAAGCTGAATTCAGTTCTTGGTGACCTCACAGATTCAGCCCAATTCTTTGCAATAGAAATGAAGTGACTTATGATCTCACATTTCTTCTATTTGGATCAGAAAATAATTGTTGTACCAAGAGGCACCACAAATCCCTTTATACTATGTGTACTGTTTCTCAGCAGTCTGGGAAAGGACAGAAGATAAAATCTTTGAACATGTGATACTATAAATATGGCTTACATGACTATGATTTCCCCTCCAGCTGATTTTTATTCATACTTTATACAACATACTTGTTTACAGTAAATGGGGGAGAGTTCATACAGCATAATGAATCCATAAATAAATCATACACTAGACTCGTGGTAGTCAACCTGGTCCCTACTGCCCACTAGTGGGCATTCCAGCTTTCATGGTGGGCGATAGGGGTTTTGTCCCTTACTTTATATAAATCACCATTACTGTGGAACTGGTGGGCAGTTAGAGAAAATTTTACTACTAACAGATACAAAACTGGGTGGTAGGTAAAAAAAGGTTGACAACCCCTGCACTAGACTAAAAGGTGGATGCTTATTCTGTGCTGCATGACATATAAATGGCTCACAACAAATTAGGCCATTAGGGGGAAATCCTAGTTCAAAATCTCCCTCAATAGGCTGCAATTCAAACATGGCACCCTCATCACCAACTGTCTAGACCAAAATCATAACTAATTATTAAATAGTACATGAAGTCAATGAAGGTGCTGGTTTTGGAGTTAAAATGCTGGGATTACATTTAATAATACTGGACAGGATAAGATAAGTATGCAGACTCCATCAAAAGTATTTTTTATTTTAGGTCCAAACGTGGGTTCTGGTGTTGGTTTTTGTAGTAGGGCACACAGTAATTGGATTTGCACATTACTATTATTATTAGACTAAAACCAGTTGAGTGGCTTAATATGTTTGAAGAATCCAACCATGGTACTTCCACATTATGTGAACTAGGACACCATATTAAGCCATATTGTTGAGCAGAAGATAAAGCATTTTCGCACACACCCAACCATTTGATTTTTCTAATCTTGGGGAATGTTTGCAAATGAAAATAGTCTCATAGCAACTAAGAGACTAACTAAGGGACTGGGCCACTGATAAGCAAATGTTGGGTTTCACGATAATAACATTAGGGATTCATCAATTTCCTAATGCAAGCTATTTCCCCAGGCCTAGTACATTTCTTACTTCCAACATAAGGAGCTTAAAGATAAGGCAACATAAAGATAAAAGTATTAGATTTTCCTAGATTACAGTACTGAGGCAAAATACAATTATTTCCTAATCTGTCAAAATACACTGCTCAAAAAATTAAAGGGAACACTTAAACAACACAATATAACTCCAAGTCGATTACACTTCTGTGAAATCAAACTGTCCACTTAGGTAGCAACACTGATTGACAATCAATTTCACATACTGTTGTGCAAATGAAACAGACAATAGGTGGAAAGCATAGGCAGTTAAGGCCCTGTCACACTGCCCAACGGATGCAAAACGGACACAACAGACGAGCAAAATGTTCCATCCGTTGTTATCCGCTCTCAAAAGGGGCAAAAATTTGCATAACCGGAGCGGATAACATGGACGGGGGGAGGACGCAGGGCGGATGAAAAGCGGATGCAGAACGGAAGCCCAGCGGATGGGAGCAGATGGCACATCTGCTAGGCTTCCAGGGGACCTCAGCAAAGCGGACGCGGAACGGATGAAGCGGATGCACAGCGGATGCACAGCGGATGAAGCGGATGCAGAGCGGAAGCCTAGCGGATGCACAGCGGAAGCCGAGCGTTAATTGCGCATGCGGAGAGGATGCATTGCGTCAGCCCCGTGGATATAACAGAAGCAGCTCAGAAGCAGGTCACGATTCAGAGGAAAGACCTGCTTCCAGACACATCGACTGCCTTGCCTGTCCTGCCTGCATGTCTGCCTGCAAGCCTCGCTGCCAGCCTTGCTGCCAGCCTCCCTGCCAGCCTTGCTGTCTGCCTGCCAGCCTTGTTGCCAGCCAGACTGCCTGCCAGCCTTGGTGCCTGCCAGTCTGCCTGCCAGCCTTGGTGCCTGCCAGTCTGCCTGCCAGCCTTGGTGCCTGCCTGCCTGCCAGCCAGCCTTGGTGCCTGCCTCCCTGCCAGCCTTCCTGCCAGCCTTGGTTCATGTCTGCCTGCCAGCCTTGGTGGCTGCCTGCCTGCCAGCCTTCCTGCCAGCAAGCCTCAGCCATCTTCTGCCAGCCCTTGCAAGAGGGACAGGGCTACCATCCCGCCCCCTGGCCCTCACTCTGCTTCTGCTGGGGCTTCTGCAGCACGGGCTCGCTCTTCTGGGGCTGGGGCTTCTGCTGCTTCTGCTTCTGGAGGAGCTGATGACAAGCACTCCAGCACCAGCCACCTCCACAGCACCTGCACCCTTCACCCCTGAAACTGAGCGACCAAGAGGAGTGCCAGAGACTCATTTTTGTCTTATAGCTTGTTGTTAATAAAGTCTATTTTTGATTCACACACTTGCTTCATTTCTTTTTTTTCATAAAGTCTTGCTGGAAACTTTTAGAAATAGTTTAAGCCTTTGCACGCTTGTGGGATGGGTTAAGATAGCAGTGGGATGGGTTGAGATAGCTGTGGAATGGGCAGGGATACCTTTGGGATGGGTAATAGCTGTGGGATAGATAAACCTCCATTGCAAGCATGGTGGGACTGTATGGTCCACCCTCCCAGGTGCCACACCTATGGCCCTTTATTATCAATAACAATATAATCAATCATCCACACATGTCAACATAAACACAACTCTTTATTAAATGCCCTGTTCATTGTAGGGCCACTCAACATACATGGCCCAATCTCATCAGTGTGATGAGACAGGCTGAAGGAAGCATCCATTAAGCATCTATCATCCTGTCTTGCCACTCTACCGCTCCAGCTGGGGAGTTGCACCAGTGTTTCAGAAGGTTGCGCTGCTTCTTCCCTTCACGTGAGGCTCTGTTGGGGCCTTGCACATCCTCAGTGTCTATCAGGTTTCGCCCTTGCCTCCATTCCCCAGACTCCATGTCCCCATTGCCTTGCTGGAGGTCCACGAGCCTGTTCTGCAAGACTGGGTAACAGGTGTGCATGAGATTGTGCAGGATGCAGCAAGCTTCCATGATCCTCCTCACTGTCTCTGGGCGATGCTGCATGGTGGTGAGAAGTACCTGGAACCTGTTCGCCAGGATGCCAAAGGCGTTCTCCACCACCCGCCTTGCCCTGGACAGCCTGTAGTTGAAGATCCTCTCTTCACGGGTGAGGAGTCTGGAATTGTAGGGCTTCATGAGGTAGGTTGTGAGGGAGAAGGCGTCATCCCCCACGATGAAGTAGGGCACATCTTTTGTGTCGTTGGGCAGGGGTTCTGGATCTGGAAAGCCCACGATGAGGTTGCGTTCCAGCTCCTCCTTGAGGTGACTGGCATTGTATACCTGGGCATCTGAAGATGAGCCGCTGCCTAAAGCATCGATGTACATGAACTTGTAGTCAGCATCGACCATGGCGAAGAGGATGATGCTGAAGAAGCCCTTGTAGTTGAAATAAGTGGACCCCGACTTGGCTGGCGCTTTGCAGGCCACATGCTTGCCATCGATGGCTCCAACGGTGTGGGGGAAGTTCCACCTCTGATACCACTGCTCTGCAACTTTCTTCCATCCTTCTTCAGTGGAGGGGCACTGGAGGAGCTCCTCCTTGTATTCTTTGATGATGGCCTGCACCACTTCTCTGACCACAATGCTGATGGTGTTATGTGGCACCCTCCAGCCGTACTGCATGCTCCTGTCGGTGGTCCCTGAGGCCAGGTGGCGCAGTGTGAGTGCCACCTTGAGCCCAGGTTCCAGGCTGGGCCAGAGGTTGGTGTTTGCCTTGGTCAACCTGGGTGTCAGCCGCTGCACAACTTCGTCAAACATGGCTGGAGGCATCCTCATGAAGTTCTGGAATGCCCGAGTGTCTTCGTTCCTGAGCTCCACCATCAGCTTGTTGTACAGTCCATCCTCTGCTCTTCTCCCGATCCATCTTCGGACCCAGACGCTTCTTGGCCACCCCTTTTTCTTCCCGTAGTAGAGTTCACAGAGCCTGTAGATGGCTTTGCACTGTTGCAGAAGGATGGTGGCTGCCAAAAGGACCGTGTTACGATCCACGGTGGACATGACTGGATGCTGTGGAAGAGGAAGAGGAAGATGAAGGCTGCAGAGGTCCGCACCACAGGGCTGCTGTTCTGAAAGTGAGATCCAGATGTGTTGCTCCCCCTTTTTATAGGCAGTATAGGTGTCCCTTTGCATCCTCTAGGCATCCTCTAGGCATCCTGTAGACATCCTTAATATCCGAGATAGGTCCCCTCTGCGAACATTTTTTCCATTTTAAACGCTTTGTTTTCGTGCTGCATCCGTTCTGCATCCGTTCCGCTTCCTCCCTGCATCCGAGCGGATGCGAGTTGCGCGGATGCGCAGCGGATGCCTAGCGGATATAGCGCATGCGTAACGGATGCGTAGCGGATGCAGAACGGACGAATTGGATACATTTTCTGCGCAAAAGTTTTGGGCAGCTCAAAACTTTCTGAGTGGATGAAACGTCAATAGATGGATGCTGGACGGATAGAGAGGAAGCAAAACAGAGGCAGTGAGTACATCGCGTTAACCAACGGATGGCAAGCTATTTTGTCCATTTTACATCCTCTTTGCATCCATTGGTGCAGTGTGACAGGGGCTTTAGCAAGACATCCCCAATAAAGGAGTGGTTCTGCAGGTGGTGACCACAGACCTCTTCTCAGTTTCTATGCTTTCTGGCTAATGGTTTGGTCACTTTTGAATGCTGGCAGTGCTTTCACTCTAATGGTAGAATGGTAGAATGGTCTACAACTCACACAAGTGGCTCAGGTAGTGCAGCTCATCCAGGATGGCACATCAATGAGAGCTATGACAAGAAGATTTGCTGTGTCTGTCAGCGTAGTGTCCAGAGCATGGAGGTGCTACCAGGAGATAGGCCAGTACATCAGGAAATGTGGAGGAGGTCGTAGGAGGATCGCAATGGCAATGGGTCAGTAATGGTGTGGGTGGCATTACTTTAGGGGTCTGCACAACCCTCCATGTGCTCGCCAGAGGTAGCCTGACTGCCATTAGGTACTGAGATGAGATCCTCAGACCCGTTGTGAGACCATATGCTGGTGCGGTTGGCCCCTGGGTTCCTCCTAATGTATGACAATGCTAGACCTCATTTGGCTGGAGTGTGTCAGCAGTTCCTGCAAGATGAAGGCATTAATGCTATGGAGTGGCCCACCCGTTCCTCAGACCTGAATCCAATTGAGCACATCTGGGACATCATGTCTCGCTCCATTCACCAGTGCCACATTGCACCACAGACTGTCCAGGAGTTGGGGGATGCTTTAGTCCAGGTGTGGGAGGAGATCCCTCAGGAGACCATCCGCCACCTCATCAGGAGCATGCCCAGGCATTGTAGGGAGGTCATACAGGCATGTGGAGGCCACACACACTACTGAGCCACATTTTGACTTGTTTTAAGGACATTACATCAAAGTTGGATCAGCCTGTAGTGTTTCTTTCCACTTTAATTTTGAGTGTAACTCCAATCCAAACCTAAATTTACTAAATTTGATTTCCATTGATAATTTTTGTGTGATTTTGTTGTCAGTACATTCAACTATGTAATGAACAAAGTATTTAATAACAATATTTCATTCATTCAGATCTAGGATATCTTATTTTTGTGTTCCCCTTATTTTTTTTGAGCAGTGTACATTTAAAGAATACCAGTTCTAATGCTCTTTGTAGGACTATTCCAGCAAAATCTATAACAAAAATAGGATTCATAATTAGAAGGTAGAGACTAATTTCAGGAGCTGAATCAACATCATGTCTAGATATGGCAGCTCTGCTCAGAAAAATTGGTACTGAACCTATAAGGAATGCTAAAATAACATATTAAGCACTTTGATCATTTCTATTACCCTTCTAATAGTTGCTGAATTCTAACATTATCCATCTTTTGTAATTAAGCAGAGTGACTGGAGGTGAATAATGGAAATTGGAATCCAATAATGTCTGGAGAGAACAATTTCACTGCTTCCGTTGTTATAAATACCAGGACTGTGAAAAATATTTAAAAAGACATAATCATGTCTTTTACAAGGCTGCCTTGTAGAAACTTCTCGTAACTCGTAACTATACTGTACATGTGCAGGTTCAGTCAATTCACTGATTGTCCTGGTGCACACCCACAAAAATCAGGAAATTTCAAAGCAGCCATGAATGTCTTGTAAAAGTCACAGCCACTTCGATAACAATCCTAAAAACAGTATTGTTTCCACTGTGATTTGAATCGCCTTTTTCAAATGATTTATAGATAGTCCTCAATTTACAATTGATCACTTAATGAGTCTTTGAAGTTATGATGGACCCTCCCAAGATCAAATTATGATGGCTGCATATACACACACACACACACCACGGTCATGTGATTGTATTTTGGGTACTTGGCAACCAGCCTTTATGGCTGTTTGCAGTATCCTGTAATCATGGGACCATGATATGCAATGTTTTTTGCCCATCTCTGGCATTTACTTGTTTTCTAGCAAAAAGTGACCTCTGGGAAAATTGAATTCAATGAAAATTGAAAAATGACCATGGTGGTTAAGAATCATCATACAAATCCTCTGTAACTTTGAATCCAGTCATGTATTGCTTCAATTTATGACCATAATTCCAGGCTCAATTATGATTTTAAGTAAAGTTCTACCCATAAAATAAAAGATTGGTAAATACTTATTGTTTTAAACTGATTTTCATGAGAGAATATCTAATCTGAAAGACTAGAAAATAAGCATCTCAGATTTTAAAAATGACTCTCCCACACTAGAACTTTCCAAACTCTTTTTAATTAGACATGCCATTGATTGTTCAAGCTACAGTACAAGGACATAGGCCAATTAATATGAACATAAAAGATGGAGTAGAAACTCAGGACCGGACCTGCCGGAAGAGGCAAATGAAAGCAGGTTGATCTGCACTTGGAAAAGACAAAACATTAAAGACACTCAAGCACACAGAGAGGGACAGACTCACATAGAGGACATTTACTCGACTGTGTATGATTGATTTTTTTAAGTGCAGGTCACAGGGAAAACAACATTATTCCCTGCATGCAGCAGTCATCACATCACTGTATCAAACAGCAAAATAAAAGGATCCAAATTGAACCCTACAAGCTAAAAGAGCTCCTTGGCCCCCAACGTAATATGGGAATCCTATGGAAATAAATTCTTCCAGGTCTTTTCCTGTAAGCTTAGTGTAAGACTCAACACAATTTTACCCAAACACACCAATCCACAATATCTCACAGCAAATTTGGAAGTCAAAGTACTTTCCAGGAATTCAGTGAGTCATGCCATCCCTTTCAAAAACACATAAATGTTATGCTGGGTTAATAAACAAGCCAAGAGAGATGTCAAAAATTGTACCAAAAGACATAGATCAGCACAGTGTTTGATATTCTACAGTCCACAGTGCTAGAAACAAAGCCTTCCTTCCTAATGATCTGTGAAGAAAGACTCAGTTTAACAGCAAAAACAAAAACAAAAAACCTTAAAGCTATGTAAACTTTTGGCTGTCCTGCCCTGTCCTGCAATTTTCCATTAATGCTGTAGAGAACAGTACAATGTTGGAGGTACAATTTTTTTAATGTTGAGAAAGTTCTGATCAATGTATATAAAGTCACAGGAGATGATCCTGGGCCCACAGCCTGGCACAGGTCAAATATATCAGCATCATAAATGTGTGATAATTTCCGGTCACCTTTCCCCATTTATGGAGTGCTTTGGAATAAGGAATGGGGAATAAAACAAAGATGCATAAACTAATGAAGTAATCATAACTGTGTCAGTAAACTGAGCTAAATCCTAATCTGAATAGTGGTCCATCCAGTGCTCAATGAACTGTAGAACTGTGAAGTACCCAGTGGTTTCATGTGTATGGCTGTTGGGCTATTGTTGTATAATGACTTGAAAACTAGGTAGGTACAGGTAGAGATCTTTTCCTTCTTCCTTTGATCTATCCATTAGAAACAAATGTCAGGTGGCCAGAATTCACATCATCCTATACCCTTGCTATGTTTTATTTTGTTTCCACAGGAGAAAAAGAAAACACACTTGTTTCTTCTCTAGCCACTCTATCAAGCAGCCTATACTTGCTTTCAATTTTCATAATGTCCTATATCTGTCATACTCAGTCTCTCCTTCACTCAGTACAATCAAACCTCTTGACAGAACCTGCCCTGAGCTACAAAGAGCTATTAGAGGAATCCACACTCTTTCACTTGAAAGTATTAAAATGTCTCCTCCATGGGCCTCTGTTTTAATTATTGCTTCAAATGCAAAGGAAACTAGCAGAGCAGAAGGGAAACATACCTTGTGCTAAAGAGCAAGAAAGGAAGATAAATCACACAAAACAGTGGGATAAGTAAGGGGTACAGGGAAAGTCCAAGAGATTCTTTCTTAAGGCATTCTGCCTGAAGAGATCATGGTTTTGCCCAGGCAGAGGTAACACATAGACAACAAAAATCTGGCATTTAAGGATGGAGGAAACATCACTCCGACTGATGTCAAATTTCCACCAATGCCTTAAGAAGAGCTCTCTTCAGACAGTTGTTGTAAATCCTATTTGCTTCCAGAGGCAGAACTTCTAACCCAATTGGGCCATACTTCATCAAAGGTGCACTGCTTGAGACAACATCCAACTCCTTTCAAAGGAATGTGGTGTACAATTTAAAAAACAAACAAACGTGTGAAAACAATCATCCTAGAAGATCTAGTAGCCAGAAGACCCAAATCTTCATGCCCCTAATTTCTTCATGCAAACCAATAATTGCTCCAATGCCTCCTATCCCAGGATAGTGTCCTCAGCATACATTGCTGTTGGGTGGAGCAATCTGATTGACTAGCCTTATCACTTCTGCTCTGCTCATCAAGACCCAAATGAGATTAAAGTGCTTCCTATTGCCAACTTCACTTGTGACAATCCAAGGGTCCATTAGTCTGCCTAACCAGCAGGCAGCAGTGCAAGCATGGTAGGTGGACATGGGTTGTCTTTCTTAAGAGTGCTGCTTTGGAAGTGAATAGCACAACATCTAAGAGACGGTGTCCCCTTCCTTCATAAGCTGCTGGTATTCCAGGGTTACATGCCTTGATCACTTTGTGCTTATCTAGTAAGAGATCCTTGCTGTTTATTCCCCCATTTTGGGAGATGGTGGGAAGGCACCGCTGCTCTTGCAAATGCTAGCAGCTACCACAAGACTGCGCTGTCCATATTGCTGAATCCTGGCTCTGTCCTCAGCTTCCAGTAGGTATTGTTGCTTACCCAAGATTCCTTGCCATTGGCATCCATTTGCCTTCTGTCAGGAAAAAAAAGGAAGGAAACCCATCAGCAATTAGGCTTGGCAAAAGGAGAATCTTTAAAACAGGATTGGGAAATTTTATAACACCACATCTGCTGCAGAAACATAATGTACTCATCTCTAGCCAACAAGTCCAGAGTGAAGAATGCTGTGAATTACAAATCCAGCCACTTCTAAAGGCCACATAGTCTTTATTCCTATTTCTAAACTTTTTACATCCTCTCAGTACTGGAGAATTAGAAGGTTAACAAACCTTAACTCACCGTATATGTAGCTGATGAAAAAAAATATTGAAACAAGATTACAACAGGAAATTCTGCTTAACCACAATTTAATGGTTTTTAAATACCGATCGCATGTTTTAAAATCAATCTTTGCAGTTTTAAGGATGACCTTATTTGCTTCTTTTTCACAATGAAAATTACAGTTTTCTGGATATTGAACTTTCTTTGATATTAGACTGTAATTACATAGTGAATATGCAAGACAGAGTTATGGAATAGAAGTAGCACAGATTTGCTATACATATTTAATATCTGGGGTCTTCAGATTCTAATCATATTAAGGTATTGATATACAAGGCCTTGATTACAGGCTGTTTTTGCTTTGTTTAGATACAATTTAATTCTAGAGAAACACAATCTATTGTTTTTGTTGCCTTTATTTCTAGACAATTATACCAGCCACACTTCTCTCTCCTACAAATATAAAATTGTTTTTGCATGCATCTGATGAAGTGATCCATATGACCACGTTTACATGCAATTTGAAATAATTAGTTTTTTAGACATTATATACCCTTATGTTTGCAGAATAAGTTTGCAAACAAAACCTTTTAAAGCATTATGTCAGAAATATCCTTTCAGAGATTAAAAACATGTGGCTCACCCCTATCTCTTTGGAAGGGGGGGAGGACTTTAAAGGGCAAAACAGGTGCCTTAAGTTTGCAGATACCTATAGACACCACTCTATCTCCCCATTCACCCCATTTCAAATCTTTCCAGAAAATCAGTCTGGCCAAGCCCTTTTTGGAATGCAACTTTTGATGTGACATATATAAAATGGCCTTTGAGCCAATGGAATAAGGAACTGAACTTATTCCAACACTAAAGCTACTACCTATAGTCCTCAGCTTACAACTGGACACTTAATGACCATTTGAAGTTCTGATGGAACCCATCTGAGGATTATTTAAGATTCAGCTCCAATAGTGCCCCTCTCCGTTTGCTATCATAACTGCACTTTAGGCAACTGGGCTGCATTTATGGCCATTGGCAACATCTCAGGGTCATAACGACTGTGTTTTCTGAGTGCTGCCAAAAAAACATTCAGCAAAACTGTGCCTACAGCAAGCCACTGGTTTGCTTAATGATCACAGATTAGCTTAATGACCATGGTGATTTGCTTAACAACCACTGTAATAAAGATTATAAAATCGGGTTGGTCACATGACTGGCCTTCTTTACAACCATTATTAGTTATGGTCTTGATGTAGAGGCTCTATTATGTTCAAACTTTAAGACCGGTTCTCATCATATTCAGTTTTTGGAAGAAAAATAACAAAAAGTAGGTGCTATGCTGCACTTGTGGGCAAGAAACCCAAATTAAAGCAAAGAAGGAAGCACCTGAAAAAGCGTGCCTGGTGGAAAATATTGTTATCATCCATCACACGACGCCGATCTCTCTGCAGCTGCTCAATCCGTCGTTTTTGAGACTCTGCAGCCTGCACATTTCCCTCTTCCAGATACCTGGAGGAAGCCATCAAATTCAGAGACACTGCTTTTATTCACACAATATGCAGGAGGTTGGGATTATCACATACCTTTAAAGTCACTCAAGGGTTGTCTTAATGCTCATTCTTACTTTGTTTGTGTATCCATTTTATAATTGAATGCTGGCAATTCTGTAATCGCCAGAATGTTAATTACCTTGAGTACCTTATCAGTGGAAAGGTAGGATAATATTAATGCATCTTTTAAAAAAGGGGAAAATAAAGGAAAATTTCTATCAATCTGTTCCTGGCCCTTACCGTTGGTCAGGCCTCAACCTTGTGTCTGTAGATGGAAGGAGGCGTTTCAGCTCTGGAGTTAGTTCATTCAGTTCCAATGCAAACTGAGTGAAACCATAATTCTTCTCTTGGTCTCGAGGCATGAGATCTAGAAGACAGAGGGAGATACAGATAGGCAGACAGACATTCCTGTTAATAAACTATCACTGGGTAGGGAAGGAATATGTTAGGTCTATTCATATTCCTTAGAGACACCACAATAATTGACACCTGTATTGGAAATAAGTCTGAAATGAAAGTGAGATTGGCTCTTCCAAAATTGGTTAAGAAAAAAGTATAGGAGTAAACATCC
Source organism: Laticauda colubrina (assembly GCA_015471245.1). Taxonomy (NCBI): domain Eukaryota; kingdom Metazoa; phylum Chordata; class Lepidosauria; order Squamata; family Elapidae; genus Laticauda; species Laticauda colubrina. Next base: position 5,526,639 of record BLBF01000051.1, read on the forward strand.
TTATTTCCAGATCAAAATTGGGCATAGCATTGCTTTAATAGATTTTATTATTTTATTTTGTACTTGCCCTAATTTGAAAAGTTTATTTCTTGTTCTCCAATCATTTCCATTTGTTTGTGTTTTTCCTGTGCTTCTCAGCCTGATTTTGATTTAAATTCTAAATAGTCCTTCATCACACTTATTTATTTCAATATTTTATTTATTTATGTTTATAGTTTTAAACTGCCCATCTTCCTCAAAGGGGGATAAATATTTGAACAGAATTGATTATATAATTGATGAATTAAAATCTTCATTTGAGGCTTTTCTCCAAAATTAGGGTAAAGGCCCTGTCATACTGCCCAACGGATGCAAAACGTTAGTAAAAAGGACACAATGGACGAGAAAAATGTTCCATCCGTTGTTATTCGCTCTCAGAAGGGGCGAAAATTTGCATAACCGGAGAGGATAACACGGAACGGAACGGACGTGGGGAGGACGCAGGGCGGATGGAAAGAGTATGCGGAACGGAAGCCTAGCGGATGGAAGCGGATTGGAGTGGATGGCACATCCACTAGGCTTCCGGGGGATCTCAGCAAGGCGGACGCGGAACGGATACAGCGGATGCAGAACGGACGCCGAGCAGATGAAGCGGATGCAGAGCAGAAGCCTAGCGGATGGCCTAGCGTTAATTGCGCATGCGGGGAGGATGCATTGCGTAAGGCCCGCGGATATAAGGGAAGCAGCTCGGAAGCAGGTCACCATTCAGAGGAAAGACCTGCTGCCGGACGGATTGACAGCCTTGCCTGCCCTGCCTGCATGCCTCCCTGCAAGCCTTGCTGCCAGCCTCCCTGTCTGCCTGCCTGCCAGCCTTGCTGCCAGCCTCCCTGCCAGCCTTGTTGGCTACCTGCCTGCCAGCCTTGCTGCCAACCTGCCTGCCAGCCTTGCTGCCTGCCTTCCTGCCAGCCTTGGTTCATGTCTGCCTGCCAGCCTTGGTGGCTGCCTGCCTGCCAGCCTTCCTGCCAGCCTTGGTGCTTGCCTCCCTGCCAGCCTTGGTGCCAGCCTTGGTGCCTGCCTGCCTGCCAGCCTTGGTGCCTGCCTGCCAGCCTTCCTGCCAGCCTTGGTGCCTGCCTCCCTACCAGCCTTCCTGCCAGCCTCCCTGCCAGCCAGCAACCCCACAACCATGCGGAAGCACAGCAAGCCTCAGCCATCTGCTGCCAGCCCTTGCAAGAGGGACAGGGCTACCATCCCGCCCCCTGGCCCTCACTCTGGTTCTACTGGGGCTTCTGCAGCACGGGCTCGCTCTTCTGGGGCTGGGGCTTCTGCTGCTTCTGCTTCTGGAGGAGCTGATGACAAGCACTCCAACACCAGCCACCTCCACAGCACCTGGACCCTTCATCCCTGAGACTGAGTGACCAAGAGGAGTGCCAGAGACTCATTTTGGTTTCATACCTTGTTGTTAATAAAGTCTATTTTTGATTCACACACTTGCTTCATTTCTTTTTTTTAATAAAGTCTTGCTGGAAACTTTTAGAAATGGTTTAAGCCTTTGCATGCTTGTGGGATGGGTTGAGATAGCTGTGGGATGGGTAAGGATACCTGTGGGATGGGTAATAGCTGTGGGATAGATAAACCTCCAGTGCAAGCATAGTGGGACTGTATGGTCCACCCTCCCAGGTGCCACACCTATGGCCCTTTATTATCAATAACAATGTAATCAATCATCCACACATGTCAACATAAACACATCTCTTTATTAAATGCCCTGTTCATTGTAGAGCCACCCAACATACATGGCCCAATCTCATCCGTGTGATGAGACAGCCTCAAGGAAGCATCCATTAATCATCTATCATCCTGTCTTGCCACTCCACTGCTCCAGCTGGGGAGTTGCACCAGTGTTTCAGAGGGTTGCGCTGATTCTTCCCTTCACGTGAGGCTCTGTTGGAGCCTTGCACATCCTCAATGTCTATCAGGTTTCGCCCTTGCCTCCATTCCCCAAGGCATGTCCCCATTGCCTTGCTGGAGGTCCACGAGCCTGTTCTCAAGACTGGGTAGCGGGTGCGCATGAGATTGTGCAGGATGCAGCAAGCTTCCATGATCCTCCTCACGGTCTCTGGGCGATACTGCATGGTGGTGAGAAGTACCTGGAACCTGTTGGCCAGGATACCAAAGGCATTCTCCACCACCCGCCTTGCCCTGGACAGCCTGTAGTTGAAGATCCTCTCTTCATGGGTGAGGTATTTGGAGGTGTAGGGCTTCATGAGGTAGGTTGTGAGGGAGAAGGCGTCATCCCCCACGATGAAGTAGGGCACATCTTGTGTGTCGTTGGGCAGGGGTTCTGGATCTGGGAAGCCCACGATGAGGTTGCGTTCCAGCCCACCCTTGAGGTCACTTGCGTTGTATACCTGGCCATCTGAAGATGAGCCGTTGCCTGAAGCATCGATGTACATGAACTTGTAGTCAGCATCGACCATGGCGAAGAGGATGATGGCCTGCACCACTTCTCTGACCACAATGCTGATGGTGTTGTGTGGCACTCTCCAGCCGTACTGCATGCTCCTGTAGGTGGTCCCTGAGGCCAGGTGGCGCAGAGTGAGTGCCACCTTGAGCCCAGGTACCAGGCTGGGCTGGAAGTTGGTGTTTGCCTTGGTCAACCTGGGTGTCAGCCGCTGCACAACTTCGTCAAACATGGCTGGAGGCATCCTCATGAAGTTCTGGAATGCCCGAGTGTCTTCGTTCCTGAGCTCCACCATCAGCTTGTTGTACAGTCCATCCTCTGCTCTTCTGGTGAACCATCTTCGTATCCAGACGCTTCTTGGCCGCCTCTTTTTCTTCCCGTAGTAGAGTTCACAGAGCCTGTAGATGGCTTTGCACTGTTGCAGAAGGATGGTGGCTGCCAAAAGGTCTGTGTTACGATCCACGGTGGACATGACTGGATGCTGTGGAAGAGGAAGAGGAAGATGAAGGCTGCAGAGGTCTGCACTGCAGGGCTGCTGTTCTGAAAGTGAGATCCAGATGAGTTGCTCCCCCTTTTTATAGGCAGTATAGGTGTCCCTTTGCATCCTCTAGGCATCCTGTAGACATCCTTAATATCCGAGATAGGTCCCCTCTGCGAAGGTTTTTTCCGTTTTAAATGCTTTATTTCCGTGCTGCATCCGCTAGGCATCCGTTCTGCATCTGTTCCGTGTCCGTTCCGCTTCCTCCCTGCGTCCGAGCGGATGCGAGTTGCGCGGATGCGGAACGGATGCCTAGCAGATATAGCGGATGCGTAATGGATGCAGAACGGATGCCTAGCGGATGCAGAATGGACGCATTGGATACATTTTCCGCGCAAAAGTTTTGAACAGCTCAAAACTTTCTGAGCGGATGAAACGTCCATAAACGGATGCTGGACGGATAGAGAGGAAGCAAAACGGAGGCAGTGAGTACAGAACGGATACATCGTGTTAACCAACGGATGGCAAGCTTTTTTGTCCGTTTTACATCCTCTTTGCATCCGTTGGTGTAGTGTGACATGGGCTTAAGGGCTTCCTGAAATTATAAGAAAAGGAGACTAAGATACAAAACCCACAAAAGATAAACAAAAATGAAAATTATCAGAAAGCCAAATAATACACAATGACCAACAAGGCACAAAAAATGTAGAAGACTAATACGATATAACTTCTAGATTTAAAAGAATAGTATCTCTTAAAGCTGAGCACCCACTAAACTGGAATGAGGTATTTCATTCTCACACAGGAGATTACTATATAAAATAATATTTTATTTTAATCGTAATAAGACTTAGCAAAGTAGCACTTAATCCTACATGGGTAATAATGGGGAAAAGAGAAGAATCTATAAATGGCCATAATTGATAGTAATGACTGTCAACATTCTAAGCTGGAGATAAAAGACAGTTTTGCTCCTCTGCACTCATAATTAAAAGGGTGCTGGGTTCAAGTGATTATTTTAGAGCAGGGGTCTCCAACCTTGGCAATTTTAAGCTTGGAGGAGTTCAACTCCCAGCTTTGCTGCCTGGGGAATTCTGGGAGTTGAAAGTTCAAAGTTGCCAAGGTTGGGGACCCCTGTCTTAGAAAACCAGTTGAAGAAATTTTAACTGAGTTCTAGAAATATGCTGCTTCCTAATTATTTCCTCAAAATTGTATAAGTGGGAGTGATGAGGCTGGACTTCAGAATGAGCTGAAGAGTCAGTAAAAGTTGTCTTATAATCAAGACAGGATCTGAAAACTAAAACTTAATTTGGCTGTTCCTTCTCTTTCTATTTTCACTGTCTTGCTTCTTGCCTACCCTAGGGTGTTCAAAAACTCACACTTTGCTATTACTTGTACCTAGGATCATTTTCATCATCCTCTAGACTCAAGATACAGTTATGCTTCATTTTCAGAGCTTTCTTCAATGCTAGCCATTGACTTCAAATTATAAGTCTACATCTATGCTGTATAGCAATTTCTTCTCACCATTTGCCAATGCTTGATTTTTTACTGTTTTCAAAGCTGCAGCAGAGTGTTTCATTGTAAGAATAAACCTCTTGTATCTACTTCTTCATCAAATTTTTCCTCCAATACAAATACCACTTTATCTCAAAAAAATTTCTTTGAAGTCTTATTTGCCAAAATGTTCCCCTTTCTCTGAATTGGATATATCAAGTTGTTTCCAATATTTTGTGCATAAATTATCTATGGATGGATGAGCAGAAACATGGTTTAGAATAAGGAGAACCTGTTGATGTCAAGGTCCACCAATAATCCTTTCTGCAGGATCATACCATATTTATAGGAAGCCAAGAACATGATCTGAAGAAATAAGATATTTTACTGCTAAAAGCAAATTTAATTACAAACAAAATATTTCTACAAAGGCTAAAAATCTAGATCTCTACAAATATATGCTCCAAAGTTTAAAATCCTGAATCTTTTTAAACATTCTTTGGTTGCTTATATTATAGGCCATTTTTTTTATGCTGGCTAGATAATTGCACTCGGTTTGTACAGTATTTATAAATCAGTCCTGTCTTATTCTAGGCACTTTCTTCCTCTTCTTGCTATCTCTTAGTCTTCATGACTGCTATCTTGTTTTCAGGTGATATTTCTCATCCTTCAATTGGAAATTGTCTAGCTTGTGGTACAAAGTGATTAAAGTACCAGTCATAAAAAAAGTGCTGATATAACACTGGACAACAATTTTTTTTTCAATGTTTTGCTTTCTGAAAAACTTTTCGTGATTATGTCAGACTCCTTCAAACTGAACGTACTCATTTCATAATGATCATGTCACGTAAAAATCTTGAGAAATATGAAATTAATTTTAATAACTATAATGTATTTATTCAGATATTTCTTATACATTTTGTGGATTCAATAGGAATAAAAAGATTTTGCTGCTGATTTTTAAAATAAATATTAAGTTATTCAAATACCAACAATTAAGTTACCCACTTAAATTTGGTTTATTTCATTTCTTAATAAATGTTTATATTCCTCCTCTCTTGAGGGAAGTAGAGACAAGTTAACTACAGAATGGAATACTCTCATTTATTCTACAACAGAACACCAGACTCTTTGCTACCATATGTTTATGGGAAATTTCAATGCAGGACTTGGTTCTAACAACAGTGCCCCTTTTTCCTCCCCAATTTAAAGAAACCAAAGGTTTACTTTCTCTAACATTCCAGAAACTTGGAAGATCCTAAACTAAATGTTGTTTTATTTATACTATCTAGTGAGACATTTTATCTCAAGTCATGACTAACTGGGGCTCCATTTTTTAATAGTTTGGAAAATACCAAGCTATCCGCAGGGAGGGAAGAAAGAATGACAGTATTGCATTATAAGCTCCGTCTCTTTTGTTCATGCATTGTGATGTTGCACAAATGTACAGAGAAGGCACAGATTGCTTCATAATATGCTTTTGTTGTTTTGATGATGTACAAGATAGGAAGATCACTTTGCAATGTTTGTGTATGTATAGCATGTATTAACTTATCCTTATTTATTTAGTAAATGTGTAGACTGTCATCTCATACTTATGTCTGTGGGTAGCACAATTACTGAAAAATAGAATAAAAAACAACGACATGTCTTTTCTGTGCTTTCCCACTGCACTGTTTAAAAGCAATTATCTGAAAGCTGCAATCTGGGGAGGCCTCAGGTTCTAATTCTGTAATGCCAGAACTTCTGAATAATATTTGATTGCCCACCTTAGCTGTTTTATTCTGTCAAATTAACAATCAGACTTATGCTAATATGATGGTCTCTAGCAATTATCATATCAACTTCTAAAAAGTAATTTCAATTATTTTGAATAAATTACTTCCAATTACTTACTCGTGAAATCTATTCTTGGGAAACCAAGAATAGCACATGATACACTAGTTATCTTAATGAAGAACCATTTTCCTGAAAAAACTGGAAGTTGAAGATATGCTGTGCCCAGAGCAAGCTAGTTTAGTAGGGGCTAAATCAACACTTGACTATTTTTTTGTCTCAAGCTACAAAGCAATTTAAAACATCAGTCCTTATGGATTTAAAGACTGTCTTTGATTCCTTCCCAAAGGGAATTTCATGGCCTAAATTTAGTACTGTTTCCACTGATACAGAGATTAAGAGATTTAATCTCTCTTCATCTAGAGTCTACTTTACAGTGTGATGTCAAAAAGAATATAATTTGACTAATCCCATGCTCATCATAGAAGGGTTTGCAGAACTACTTTCTTGCTCCAATTTGTATTTAAATGATTTGCTGGAGATTTGTTCATCCAATTTTCAATTATCCCCCACATTGACATCTCAATGACACCTATATACAGCTGATGCCACCTTTTTTTATTATTATATTGACCGCTGAGGGGGGGGCAGGAAAATATATTGCACAAGATATATGTATGCTATGTAAAAGGGGGGAAAGGATGAAAAACTCATAACATGAGAACATCAAATGATACAACATCTGCACTTATTTGAGACCTATGTAGAAAGATGGACCGAAATACAATTTTTAAATGGACTTTATTTCTCTAACTGATATGTTTAAAATAGGCTCCCTTAAGCTAGTGCACAGACTAGGAACTAGGAACAGGTGGGGCGGGTCTTACCCAAAGCATATGCAAAGCAGTACATTAGAGAAAAGAAAATCACAACATATCTGACAGATATCCCTCACCCTGTTTAGCATTTCCCAACAAAGGAATGCCACGTACTTCCAAACAGTTGCAAAGATAAGCACATACAAATGCACAAATGTGTATACTAGGTTGTGAAGTTACTTAAAAAATATATATTGTGCATCTGATTATATTAGATTTAATTCATATTTAATTTTTTTGCCATTCTGTTAATTTGGTTTATAAGATGCTAACACTTTAAAGATTGGCTTCCCTGGATCCTGCATTGTACAGATGGGCTGAAATTGCATATATCTCACAAATCTATGAAGTCTGGAGATTCTAGAAACTGTTAGTGAAACTGATCTGAAGCTTGCTAAGTTCGATAAAATCTGGTCTATAGATAAACAAACAATCCAATATAAGCAGCTGATACTCCCCCACTGCTCAGAAAACCTTAGTAGAATTGATTTCTTACTGGACTTCCAGAGGCACTTTCCAACAGGAGGCACGCCACGATACAACCCTTCGTGCCATTTCCCGAAAAGTCGATGGATAACCTTGCCATTATGGCTGTGAATGGCACCCTGCACCTCATTGACCCCGGAACCCCAATAACGTGCCTGCCAAAAAGAGAAGTTAAGGTAGATAGGCTTCCTACCAGCTTTCTGTTCATCTGGTGGGAAGCCAAGGAGATGTCTGAGAAGATACAATGAAGATGGAAAGAAAGGGACAAACACGAGGCTCAAAAGGAGAGAAATCAAATACAAAAAGGAAAAGGATGAAGCTTGATGACTACAAAAAAACAACATGGGAGATGAGTATGGAATGAAAGCATTACCATATTGATTAAGAGTATCAGTTAAGAAATTAAAGGAGAAGGAAGCAAGTACCACAAACCAGGACAACAAAACACAGGAAGATATATCAAGGCAGAAGGGGTATTTAAAATTCTACATCAGAGAGAACAGGCCATAGCTCAGTGACAGTGCACCAGCTTTGTATCTAAAGTTTAAGTTTAATTCACAGCATTTCCAGACGGATCAATCTCAGATTCCAGAGAACTATTTCTAGTGAGGCTGAAGACAATATTCAGCCAGATGGAAAAAAAAATCTACTATAGCTTGATATTCAATAGCCTCAGAGTTGACATTTCTGAATTTAAAAACAGGGTGAAGAACCAGAAAGAGGAGTTAAGCAGAGACCAAAGAAAAACAGGACATGGCAGGAGTGAGGCAGATCAGATCCATATTAGAACTTACTTTGCAGAAAGTAAGCTTGCAGTGGTATCTGCTGTCTCTCGTGTTTCGAATCAACACCTCACCATAATGCTCAATCCAACGCTGTCCACTCAGGATATTGTGAATGCAAGAAGTCACCTTGTTCCATTCATAGTGATCCCCAAACCTTTTAAAGAATAAAAACCATAAATGGGTGCCAGAAGTGACAGGTTTTTTTTTTTTTTTTTGGGGGGGGGGGGTAATGTGGATGAGAGAAGGATCAAGGAGGATGGAATAAACAGGCTTTGTGAATCACCTGAGCAGCTGGACATTCACTGTACCAACTGGAATTATCTCAAGGGATTTACCCCAGAACTTATTTTTCCACTTCATATCTAAACAAAGGAAAAAGAAATGAAGTATGAAGTCACAATAACTATTACTTTAGGATTTGCATAAAATTTAATTGGGGTATGTAGTTTGTTGCAATTGGGCCTACAACAGAGATTCACCAAACTTACTGGGACTAACAATCCAAAAATTCCTGATCAATTGTGTTTCCAACAAATCAATTTTATGCAGCTGTGTGATCAATGTGACACTATTCTGATGTTTTATGCTACAACTCCCATCATATCTAATTAATCATGGAGATAACTCTAGGTGGATGTTATTTCTTAAAAACAGATAAAATTAATCTCTTGGACTTTGTACAGATCTAGTTCTAGGAAAGAAGCTGACAAGTAATACTATTGTTTGTTTTAATCAAAAGAGCAGTCAATACTATTTTAATTAGAACAAATTCTACTCATTTTCCAACTGTGAATAAGTTTTTTGCCTCACCTTGCCAGAAAATGAAATTTTCAGACTCTGCATGGCAGGCAGAGATCGGGGGATGATGGCTCACCTGCAGTTGGAGTGGGACAGACAAAAGAGGACAAAAAAGTCTAAATCATTGTGGCTATCGGAATAATATTGATGTTGTTCATACAGATATTTCAAAATTATAGTTTTTACTTTAATTTAATTTTACTAATTCTAAGTATTGAAATTCACAGAGCATCATAAACACTCTCACAAAATAGATTGCATGGAAGGACTATTCTTGCTTATTCTTAAAACCACTTCCACAATGCCCATGGATAGACATAAAAGACTAATTTGTTAGAAAGGAAATTGTTCCCTACTTCCCAATTAACATTTTTTTCTTTCAAAGATTCTAAAAATAAACAGAAGTCTCAAGGAACAGAGGTGTGAGTTTGTTGGCATACTGGCATACATACTTATATTCTGATTCTAATCTGCATTCCAAGTTGACAAAAAAAAAATATGGGCAAGTAGATTTCCTGCAATTTTTTCCACTGCAGCAGTCTTCAGAAAAAGATAGAATGTAACTGCCATCATTCCCAGATACCCTGAGGATTTGCTGACAATGGAAAGACTTGTTACAATTGTTTTCTTATATTGCACGTTCTCGTTTTTACTTGACAATTCATTCATTCATTATTCATTCATTCATTCTGTAATAGCTTCATAAAAAATGACTAGGAAATACAAAGTTCCACATCTGTGTATATGGATCTATTTAAAGATCAGTTAAACTTAGATGAAGGCTGCACCAACGCTTAGGAAAACTTCCTAGGAAAAAACCCAACATTTTATTTTACTCTTTGTTTAGAATTAATCTTCCTGTATAAAGGTTAAAAGGAGGAAGAGAATTAAAACAAGGTATCTAAGACACTACTAAATCTTTAGAAGTAAAATAAAAGAAAGTTAATGCTCTTTCAAAGATAGTAGATAAGACTTCAAAAATATACTTAAAATGTAATCTGGAAGAAAAGCCCATAAAGGTGAGATCCTAAATATTCTAAAAATATTATTCCATTTCATTATTCCAAAGATAAAATATTAAGCATGGCATGTTAAATACTTTCTACATAATTAGAAATTTTTAAAAAGGTAATCAGAGAAAGGTAACAGCATATTACCACTGAGATTAACCATTCAGAATCACTGTTAGGAAAGATGACATGATCCAAATTATTATTTATCATGAAAGGATTCCTCATGATGAACAAGTGACACAAAGCACATGTGAATTTGGAAAAAGGCCAAGGGATTGAAGATGGAGGTGTGGATATAATGGTACTATTCTGGGGATTCAGATACTGATTTATTATGGGTCATTTTCAATTTAATGACATCTGTCATCTGAGGCAGAAAGCAGAGTAGAAATGATTAATGGCTTGTTCATTTTTGTTCTGGCTCAGTTCAGGTTCTCAAAGACACTGGTAGGAGAAGAACTCAACAGATGCACAATGTTCTCCATAGCCACTTCATTCCCAATAAGATACCACAACTTGCAAATGTGTGTCTCTTAGGCAAATGTGTTCCTCTTTGGAAAAGGGGACTTTCTTTCTGAATCAGCTGCCAAGTCATTCCTCAGACAATGCCAAGTTCCCTGATATTCTCATTCAGAAATTGGAAGTAAAATGTCCTTCAATTTAACTACACTCAACCATATTTCTCTTCCTATTAGTCTTGATTTTAAAAGCTGTAATTTCCCTCCTCCACTGTCATTCTATTCCTCATCCTACTCTACTCTAGAGAGCCAAATCTGCCTTCCTGTAAATTTGTCTGTTTGCTGTAATCCTTTTCCACAGACCGTTGGAAGAAAACCCTGATCCATCTTCTACGTACAGTGTAAAAGTCATTGGAAAACTTGAGATCCTGTCTGAAACAGCTGCTTATGGCCAATTACCTGTTCACTTAGGAAACGAAACCCCTTGTCGGGACGGACACACTCATATGTTTCTCCCAACACAGGGTTGAATGGCTTGCTGCCAGCACGGTAGTAGGTAGAGGCATAGGCAGATACAGCAAAGGCAGCTATGCAGAGCTGTTGGAAAGAAGCAGAAAATATTAGGGATGCCTGCAAAAAAGGAGGCACCATTCCAAACAGGCAGAACATTCTCAAGACACATTATTCTATCAACTGCTGAAATAAGAAATATAAATATTTCTTATTATATTTTTATTTTATAGATATTTATCTATCTCAAACTGCCCTTCAAAAGCCCAGACCTGCCCATTGATGTGACTAACTTAGATCTAACCCTTGGCCATCCAGAGATGGTCCATCCCTCCTGACGTATGGAGATGCATATTACCAATCTTTCACAGGGGTCCAAACTGAAGCTGGCTGCATCCAGCAGGGCAGTGTACTCCAATTCTTCACAAAGGCGTTGCAGCATGTTGAGTGGTTCATTCAACTGCACCGGCATGGAGACCTTGGAGAGATCTTTGCCGATGTTGTTACGAAGAATGTTCCAGAGACTGATGTCATTGGCATGGTTGTGGGAAGCTGGTAGGCAGTTCCTCCGGGTTATCCCGGGTCCCGGCCCAGGAAGATACAAAGGAAGAGGCATTGCCATACCTACACTCATCTCGGAAGAATTCCCAATACATTGCATAGGACCTGAGCCTAGTGGAGAGTAGAAAACAGTCAACTGTATGCTGGATCCCCAGATCACCTTGGATACCCACTTGGATACCTATCACCTTGGATACCCACTAGGTGCCGTAACCCACCTAACTTTTAAAAAAAGATTATTTAATTAAAAAAAAACAATAACTAAATAAACAGGCATTTTTCTCAGTATTAGACCACAGTCTCCTTTGATGGTACAAATTGCCTCAAATTTACAAGTATTCCAGTGAATCTTTTGATCATGTGAATGGCATCTCTGATGAATTAATTTTCCTTTATCTTTGATTATTATTACATAGATTTTTTTTATAAGAGGGAGGGATTGTTGTATTATTAGGATTGAGATGGGCTATTGTGCCTGAAGAAATAAGTAATAAAATAAATGTAATATTCATTTTGCAAGCAAAGCATTAGTCTTGAGAAACATGTATTTATAGCAATGCTTTTTGATCCAAAAAAGATTATTCTAGTAGGGGAGTGAGTATCCTAGTGCATCCTCAATTCACTTTCTTATAAATGGATATTTCATATCTGACATGACTATCATGACAAAACATTTTTTTCAATTGGTCTACCTACCTTGGCAGACAGGAATGTTCCCCAGATTCGATATAATATATGATGCTGGTCTAAAAAATGCCTTTGATATTTATTCCATTTACATATTGCTAATGTACTACATATTATTGATACAATGATAATAACTTGATTATCATATAATCATAAAGCATAAACTTCTTTTACTAACCTAATGGTTGTTTCCCCACATCATACTAACCTAAAATCAAATAAGTCACATGATAGATGATCCCAACCATAAATCTGACTTTAAGATTAGAGGCCAAAATTCTGTTTTCTTGACCCAGAAACAATTGTCAAAAATCTTGGCCACAAAAGCATATTCTGCCAGTATATGTTTCCAAATATTCCTATCAAAAAGCTCTTAAATTAAATCAAAGGATCATCCTCCTGACCTTATTCCCAATGGTGATATGATGCATATTTCATGGAAGCAAAGAAGAAATCACTTTTGCTCCATTGTTTATCAGAGCACCTGGTATTCTAGCATTACAGAAGACCATTAATAATTAACAATGGGGTACCGCAAGGTTTGTTGTGCTCTTCAATATCTTCATAAATTATCTAGTTGAGGGGATAAAAAGGGAACTCATCAAAGTTCCAGGCAACACCAAACTTGCGGGGGGTGGAGGTAGTATTGCCATCACCTTGGAAGATAGGCTCAAGATTCAGAAGGATCTCAACCAACTTGGACATTGGGCCCTAACTAATAAGATACAATTCAGTGATACTATAATTAGGTAGGATACAAAAGTTAGATAGAGAAGACAAAAATACAGGACAGAATAGGCAGCCCTGGCTTAACAGTGATAACTGTGAGAGGATCTTGATGTCCTAGTGGACCATTAGTTAAATATGAGTCAGCAGTGTGCTGCAGCTGCCAAAAAAGCCAATGCAGTCGCAGGTTGCATCAATAGAGGGATAGCATTAAGATCACAAGACATGATAGCATCACTCTATCCTGCCCTCATGAGACCCATATTTTCAACCACTTCTAGACACCATAATACAAAAAAATACACTGAGACTCTAGAAAAAATGCAGAGAACAGCCACAAACATGATAAGGGACCTAAACCATAGGATGTACAGTTAAGGGAAATAGTTATGTCTAGCCTAACAAAGAGAAGGATTAGAGGTGACATGGTAGCTTTCTTCAGGTATTTGAGGGCCTGCCACAGGATGGAGTGATTCCACTTATTCTCCAAAGCACCTGAGAACGGGAGAAGCAGTCAGTAGAAGCTTTTAAAAAGAGATCCACTCTGGAATGAAGGAGAAATATCCTGACAGTTGAGAACAATTAATCAATGGAACAGCTTGCCTCCTGTAGTTTTGGGTTCTCCATCGCTGAAGATCTTCAAGAAAAATTGGACAGCAATTTGTCCAGGATGCAACGAAGTATCCTATCTTGGGCAGGAGGATTGGACTAGAAGAATTTCAAGGTCCCTTGCAAACCTTTGATTCTATGAACTTGTGTTACAGTGGATAAATGCATACACTAAAACTAGTAATCTATGAATTCTACTCCTGCCTAGGCATGAACTCACCTGGATGGATAATCACTCTCTCTTAGAGCTAGGAAGAAGACAGTGGCAACTATTTCTGAAAATGTCAGGAAAACTATACAGATTCATTCAGGCAATGGCCAGAAGTCAAGACTTATTCAAAGGTGCATGCACATATATATGTATGTGTGCACACACAGACACACAAATTACCAGCCTAAAGAAAGACATCATCTAAGAATCTGCTCAGTCAAACCAAACTCATATAACATAGCTCATCGCTTTATCTAACAATAATAACTTCTACACATCACTTGTTATGGAAGGAAAACCAGAAGGAAGAAGATATATTAAGATCCTTTCCTATCTACATTTCTAATTACCTTCCAATATTTGTGTTTAACCAACCTTATTTTTGGAATCACAATTTCAACACTTCATGAGGGAGTCAGGTTACAGAAAGATCATCTTTACTAAACTTTCCATAATCTGACACTCATCTGACACGTTGGAATGACAATTTGAAAAATTTCCAGCCAGCATGGCTAGTGGACTGTTATTTCTGAAAGCTGAAATCCCATTATTACTGGAAAACATATTAATTCCCCCTGTCCTATCTTTCAACCTCAGCTTCCTATGGAGGTTTCTCCCCCTATAGGCACACACTTGCCCATTCCTTGGATCAAGTACCTTTGTGATAACGGTCAGAACTTCCTGGCATATCCACCATCTCCTCTGAGATACTGTTGGTGACTTCACTGACACAGGATTCATCATCCGTGGCCTGGAGGAGCAACAGGAGGTTACAGAGACCACAGCAAATAGGGAGCTACCAGGAAAAAGCAAAAATGGGCAAGAAGAAAGGAAGGAGGGAACAAGGTTGCTATGTTGGGAAACTGAGGCAGGACTACTGAGAGGATACTGAAGGATGGATTTCCTATGGATCTGGTCTTTAGTAAGTTTATGACAAGGAAAATATTGCCAAGGTGAGGCAGATACTATCCTGCCTATAGCCACCAATCACATAGTAATCTCATTAACACAAGTTTTAAGCTCTAAAGAATGATTTGTAGAGAGCAAGATATTTTCTTGTCTCTATACAAAAAAGTAAAAGAGTAAGAGAACTATTTCATTTAATTCATAACCATAAAATGCTCAATATAAAAGCTGAAGACTGTGCTAAGTAAGATTGCTTCTCCTTGATACAAATTTAAATGGAGCATATATCTAATTTTCCCTAAGCATTTGCGTTGGGCAGTTAGATGAGCACTGTTACTGGTTTTTTCTATGACTGGATTTTACTTATTTATTAATCAAGTTTATATGGCTTTCCATATCACAAAGTGACTCCGGGCAGCTTACAACAATACAGTAAAAACAATAAATAAAGAAGACAATAATTAGTTAAAACAATTGATAATAATTATTAAGAATTAAAAATTATAAAACCAAAGCTAAAAGAGGAAAGAATAATGGATGAAGAGATATTAATAAGAGAAATGCCTCATAAGTTATTATTTAGCCACAGAACTGAAGATATTTTGTCAATATTTATATCTTTTAATCCTTGAAAATCATCTAGACTAACTTGTGAGAGATAGGTGACTGTAAGAAAAACCATACAAATAAATAAATAATAAATGGGCAGCCTTATACCCGAAGAAGTGTGAAGGGTAAGTCAATGTTTAAAGATAAGGAACTGTAAGGGAGAATACAGGCCTTAAAACTGCCAAAATATAAAATTTAGGTGACAAATGGATGATTGACATTTCATCTCTGCTCAGTCCAAAATGGGCATATACAGTATTTGTATTTAAATTACGATAATTAGTATCAAATTTGGAGCTATAAACATATATTAAAACATTTAAAAGTTATATAACCTTATGCTTCCAATATTATTTTTTGTAAAATGCTGGCTGTTTTGAGGACTTAGAGATTAAAGAGAAACATTAAAGATTGGACGTGGAGCTGCCTGAGAAGTGGGACAATACAGTCTAAAGGCCTCTGAAAGGCAGA
Source organism: Laticauda colubrina (assembly GCA_015471245.1). Classification (NCBI taxonomy): domain Eukaryota; kingdom Metazoa; phylum Chordata; class Lepidosauria; order Squamata; family Elapidae; genus Laticauda; species Laticauda colubrina. The sequence goes on from BLBF01000051.1 coordinate 5,542,538, forward strand.
AAAGGGCCTTCTGTTTTCTTTAGGAGCAACATGTCCCAGAGATATAGGAATAGGTCCTAATTTTATCCCAAGAATCTAGATTTATTTCCAAGTGAGAAAAGATGGTAATGGCAGGAAAGACCTAAACTAAAAAAACAAAAAGGCCTGGATTCTGCTAAGCTGGCATTTTCCAATCAAAAAAGGGAACCAGGAGAGGCAGGTGCTGAAAACAACAGGTAGGGTTTGGGGTATGTGGTGCTAACTGATTGGAGAATGGGAAGGTCAACTACTAGGGGAAGGGGGGAATGGCTTGGCTCTTGACTAGTTGACAAAAGGAAGAAAGAGAAATGGGAAAAAAATAGAGAGAAGTGATGATCACATTAATCTAAAAAACAGAATATATTGTTATGTTATAAGAAACATGAAATTCAGAGGTGGTATTCAGCAGGTTCTGACCAGTTTTGGAGAACCAGTAGCAGAAATTTTGAGTAGTTCAGGGAACTGGCAAATACCACCTCTGACTGGAGATTTTACAGTACCTTTCCCCTTCCATGCCCACCAAGCCATACCCACAGAACCGGTAGTAAAAAAAAATTGAATTCCACCACTGATGAAATCATCCCTTTGGCCTTAGATTAAGGCTAACCTGACCAACTTGATCATTTCTAACAAATAATAAAACAATCTGGTAAACTATAGCTGAGAGGCACTGCATATGCAATAAACTGTAGGTACTCAATTGCTAAATGTAATTGCACATTTAGGCATATCCAATAGCTATTTCTTAGCTGCCAGCAGATGGGGCAAATGATTCACTAAAAACCTGTCCACACCATTGCCCTGAGCTGACCCTAAGCTCTTGCAGCTGGGTATATTATCACAAATTCAGCAAGAATTGTGCAAATAATTGCACCTCAATTTTCAACTTTCAGAAATAGAAGTGTGCTTAAGATTACAACTCCCTTGAGATGACAACTCCCTTACATGGCCTCTAAAAACAGCTAATTCTGTGCAGCTGCAGGGTTCCTTCTACTAGCCAGATTTTCATCTGTTGCTGAGACTTCCCATAAAGATTGGGCATCATCTGCTCACTATGAATAACCTCGTCAAGTTGATTTATATGCTGAATTTTCATAGGTCTGTACAAAGCAGCCCAAAACAGATGTGCCCCTCTCAACAAGGGAGGAAAGCATGCAAATTCTCAGCCAGATGTCTCCCAAAAAAAGACTTCCTGAAATGCAAACTTTTCACAGGTATTGTCACTAACCTCATTCTCAGATGAGCTGGCTGACAGAAACACCTCACAGGCATCAAAGAACTCAGTATGTGAATCCGAAAGAGAGACAATGCTGCAATTTGAGAGCTGTTGCTTCTGTCCTTTAGCCAGCAGAGTGTCTGGCTGAAAGAAGGAATAAAAAAAATCTTCATTTTTAAAAATGTTTTATTGTACTGAGGTACAATCTAAATCAGTGTTTATCAACCTCAGCAACTTTAAGATGTGTGGATTTCAACTCCCAGAATTCCCTAGCCAGCATATATAAAATGTGTTTACACCAACTTCCACAATTTTGCTGGCTAGAAAAATATGGGAATTGAAATTCACATATATTAAAAGTTGCTGATGTTGAGTAACACTGATCTAATTCATCCTTCTTTGTTCCAGTCCTTTCCAGATGGATTGGAACTGAAACATCATGCTTTCATATACATTTTGTTTTTCACTTATTTTTAAAATTGATACATTTTCTCCTCCATTTCTAGGAAAACCAAGTAAAGTTCCAAAAACAATTAGGAGCCATTTGATTTGATGGAATTCAACTATTAGAAACTGTCCCATCAGGAAAAAAGAGGGGGAAGGGAGGCAGTGGAATGGAACAAAATCCTAAACCCTTTCTCAGGTGTTCTTTTCTTGCCATTTCAGATGGTAGCATCTCTGCCAAGTGGCCAAGCCTCAGAAGGCAGAACTTGGGGAAGGGAGGGAAGAGCTCTTGCTTGTTTGCTTGCTTGATTTAGTCAATCAATTATAAGATAACAAGTATAAGTATAAACATAGATATGGATCCATGAAATGGATCCATATAAGAAAAATAAAAAAAGAAACAATAGGACAGGGACGGTAGGCACATTGTGCGCTTATGCCAGCCCCTTATAGACCTCTTAGGAAAGGGGTGAGGTCAATAGTAGACAGTCTAAGGTTAACATTTTTGGGGTTTGGGGAAGAAACCACAGAGTCAGGTAGAATATTCCAGACATTGACCACTCTGTTGCTTAAGTCATATTTCCTGCATCAATTATGATTCCTAAAGAGGAAACTATAATAAAAGTATTGCAACATTTCTCAAAATTTAAATTAAGGTGTCAAAAACTATTTCAAAGAAACATCTTCCTGCAAAGCACTATTTTTTTATGCTGCTGAATTTTTATCTATAAAGACTTCACATATGCCTTTTCCTGTTCAGCAGTCTCTTTTGAAAGAAATGTGCTCTTCTTTTTTAGAATTATTTTCACCAGCTTCTTGTTATCAAATTTCTCACCTTCTAAAAGATTTGTCACATAATTTAGGCCATGCCATAAGACAAGCTGATATTTCAAGAACTGTTAACAAAAAAATCCCATCTGCTCCTGCTACCTAATATACACATTTCTTATGGATAGTGTTTTTAATCTGATTACCAGACTTGGTATGTATAGCATAAGGCTATACATCGGCCGAAGGATGCAAAACATATGTAAAAAGGACACAGCGGACGAGCAAATTTTCCATCCGTTGTTATCCGCTCTCAAAAGTGCCCCAAATTTGCATAAACAGAGCGGACAACAATGGAAAGGAATGGATGTGGGGAGGATGTAGCGAGGATGTTAAGTGGATGCTCAACGGAAGCCTAGCGGATGGAAGCAGATGACACATCCGCAGGGCTTCCGGGGGAGAACAGCGAAGCGAAAGGAGCGGATGCCGAGCGGATGCCGAACGGATGCCGAGCGGATATAGCGGATGCATCACGGATGCCTAGCGGATGCAAAGCGTTCACTGCGCATGCGGGGAGGATGCATTGCGTCAGCCCCGCGGATATAAAGGGAAGCAGCTCCCAAGCAGGTCACCATTCAGAGGAAAGACCTGCTGCCAGACACATCTTCAGCCAACAACCATGGGGAAGAAGAGGAAGCCTGTGCCTACTCCTGCCAGCCCTGGCAAGAAGGACAGGACCACCATCCCACCCCCTGGCGCTAACTCTGCTTCTTCTGGGGCTTCTGCTGCTGACTCTGCTGGTGCTGGTGCTGCTCCTGGTGCTGCTCCTGGTGCTGGTGCTTCTGCTGGTGCTGACTCTGCTGGTGCTGCTGGTGGTCCTACTGCTGGTGCTGCTGGTGCTGCTGGTGCTGCTGCAGGTGGTGTGGTGGACCAGCCCCTAGAACCTCAAAGCCCTGCTGATGAGGGCCCAGAAGGCCCTGTCAAAGGGAGGAAGAGGCATTCGTGAGAAAAGAGGGAGAGGAGACAGTACTCCATTGCAGAGGAACATGAGGAGGTGCTGAAACGGCTGAGGGAGAACGAGTACCTCCGGAGGAAGGGACACAGGCTCTATCGAGACACCAAGCGGAAGCAGGCGGCTTGGAGAGAGAATGCGGAGAGCCTGGGCTACACTTCGGAGGTCCTCCTGGGGTGGTAGAAGTATATGCACACCTGGTACGGGAAGCTGCACCTGAAGAAGTCTGGCCAGGCTGCGGTCAAGCTCACCGACCGGGAGACCTACATGATGGCCAAGTGCAGCTTCTTGGAGGGTGAGATCCGCCACCGAGGAGCAACCCCTCTGTCAACCCTCTCTCTCAGGCAGCCCACAGAGAGCCAGTCCTCTTCTGGCCAAGAGTCAGCTCCTGTGTCCAGGCAGGAATCTTTGGAGTGCCCCACGATGGAGACCCCCCCAACAGCTGCACTCCCCGTGCCGGAGCACATGGAGGACCCCCTGACACAGTTGGAGCAAGAAGAGGCCACTGCCACCAGAGACCAACCCACACACACACCCAGCTCCACCTCCACAGAAAGCAGGCAGAGAGGCAGACCAGAGGGACAGAGCCACACTGTCCTCTTGGAGATCAGGGACACCATCAAGAGCAGCATAGATCTCCTCTCTCAGCTGGTACACTTCGACATACCATCCTCTAACAGAAAGCCCTTCCTCACCTATGTGAACCAGACCCTCATGGAAATGCCTGAAGCCCAGTACCAGGTGATCAAGGACAGGATCACAGGTCTTCTGCACCACCCTCCAGGCCCAGCTGAACCTGCTCTGACCCAATCCAGGTCTGGTCCTCCACCCCAGGTGATGTCACAGCCCTTCCAAGGCTTTCCACAGCCCCTCACCTACCAAGGCTATGGCTACCAGGAGTTCCAGCAGCACAGGCAGCCCTTCCCAGTCCAGGCACAGGTACATCGCACACCACAGGTGCCGATGCCACTGACGCCACAGATGCCACCGACGCCACAGATGCCACCGACGACTCACCTCGCTCACCTGCAGACCAAACAGCCCCACTACACTCCTCCTTCCTCCACCCCACAGCCAAGCCCGGTCTCAGAACATCTGTCATCGGTCTTGGGACTGACATCCCATATCATAGAGGAAGGGCCTCTCAACATCACAGGACTGAGCCAGCTCTCTTCCTCCACACACCATTTCTTGTTGTCCTCTCGGGGCCAGGCACCCCAATGGCGCCTCAGACCAGCACTCCAGCCACTGCCACCTCCAAAGCACCTGGACCCTTCACCCCTGAGACCATGGGCATGCCTCAGAGTGACTAAGAAGAGTGCCAGAGACTGGGTTGCTACCTGTTGACTTTATCTTTGCTTAGGACACTTTTCTTGGTTCATTTTGCTTTTTTAATAAAGTCCTACAGTTTGTTATTAATAAAGGTTATCTTTGCTTCACACACTTGGTTCAGTTCTTTTAGTAAATAAAGTCTTGTTGGAAACTTTTAGAAATGATTTAAGCCTTTGCATGCTTGTGGGATGGATAAGGATAGCAATGGGATGGGCAGGGATACCTGTGGAATGGGTAATAGCTGTGAGATGGGTAATAGTTGTTGGATAGATAAGCCTCCAATGCAAGCATAGTGGGACTGTATGGTCCACCCTCCCAGGTGCCACACCTGTGGCCCTTTATTTTCAATAACAATTTAATCATTCATCAATACATTTCAACATAAACACAACTCTTTATTAAATGCCCTGTTCATTGTAGGGCCACTCAACATACATGGCACAATCTCATCAGTGTGATGAGACAGGCTCAAGGAAGCATCCATTAAGCATCTACCATCCTGTCTTGCCACTCCACTGCTCCAGCTGGGGAGTTGCACCAGTGTTTCAAGAGGTTGCGCTGCTTCTTCCCTTCATGTGAAGCTCTGTTGGGGCCTGGCACATCCACAGTGTCTATCAGGTTTAGTCCTTGCCTCCATTCACCAGGCTCCATGTCCCCATTGCCTTGCTGGAGGTCCACGAGCCTGTTCTGCAAGACTGGGTAGCGGGTGTGCATGAGATTGTGCAAGATGCAGCAAGCTTCCATGATCCTCCTCACAGTCTCTGGGCGATGCTGCATGGTGGTGAGAAGTACCTGGAACCTGTTGGCCAGGATGCCAAAGGCGTTCTCCACCACCCGCCTTGCCCTGGACAGCCTGTAGTTGAAGATCCTCTCTTCATGGGTGAGGCTTCTGGAAGTGTAGGGCTTCATGAGGTAGGTTCTGAGGGAGAAGGCGTCATCCCCCACGATGAAGTAGGGCACATCTTGTGTGACATTGGGCAGGGGGTCTGGATCTGGGAAGCCCATGATGAGGTTGCGTTCCAGCCCCTCCTTGAGGTGACTGGCGTTGTGTACCTGGCTATCTGAAGCAGACCCGTTGCCTGAAGCATCGATGTACATGAACTTGTAGTCAGCATCGACCATGGCGAAGAGGATGATGCTGAAGAAGCCCTTGTAGTTGTGATAAGTGGACCCTGACTTGGCTGGAGCTTTGCAGGCTACGTGCTTCCCATCTATGGCTCCAACAGTGTGGGGGAAGTTCCACTTCTGATACCACTGCTCTGCAACTTTCTTCCAGCCTTCTTCAGTGGAGGGGCACTGGAGGAGGTCCTCCAGGTATTCTTCGATGATGGCCTGCACCACTTCTCTGACCACAATGCTGATGGTGTTGTGTGGCACCCTCCAGGTGTACTGCATGTTCCTGTACATGGTCCCTGAGGCCAGGTGGCACAGAGTCAGTGCCACCTTCAGAGCAGGGTCCAGGCTGGGCCGGAAATTGGTGCTCTGCTTGGTCAACCTGGGTCTCAGCCACTCCACAACTTCGTCAAACATGGCTGGCGGCATCCTCATGAAGTTCTGGAATGCACGAGGGTCTTCGTTCCTCAGCTCCACCATCAGCTTGTCATACAGTCTGTACTCGGCTCTTCTCGCGATCCATCTTCAGACCCACACACTTCTTGGATGCCTCCTTTTCCTTGCGTAGAACAGGTGAAAGAGCCTGTAGAGAGCTTTGCACTGTTGTAGAATGATGGCAGCTACCAAAAAGGAGTGTGCGACGATCCATAGTGGAGATGACTGGATGCTGTGGAAGAGCAAGAGGCAGATGAAGGCTGCAGAGGTCTGCACAGCAGGGCTGCTGGACTGAAAGTGAGATCCAGGTGATTTCCTCCCCCTTTTTATTGGAAATATCGGTTTTCCGCTAGGTATCCTTCTGCATCCTCTAGACATCCTCTAGACATCCTAAATATCTGAGATATGTCCCCTATACGAACATTTTTTCCGTTTTAATGCTTTATATGCGAGCTGCATCCGCTTACATCCTTTCTATGTCCGTGCTACTAACGCTGCGCGGACATTCCGCATCCGTTTCGCTTCCTCCATGTCCATTTTCCGCTGGAGCGGATGCGAGTTGCGCGGATGCGCAGCGGATGCCGAGCGGATACAGCGGACGTATAACGGATGTAGAACGTTTGTTCCCCGTATGTGTCACGGATGTAGAACAGATGCGGCGGAAAGTTCATCCGCTTAAAAAGTTTTGTGCAGCTCAAAACTTTTTGAGCGGATGAAATCTCAGTAGACGGATGCTGGACGGATAGAATGTATGAATCACACACGCAGTGAGTACAGAACAGATGCATTGTGTTAACCAATGGATGGCAAGCGTTTTTCTCCATTTTACATCCTCTTTCCATCCGTTGGTGCAGTGTGACAAGGGCTTCAATTTTAAGACTGGAGTAACACAAAAGTCTAATAAACAAACAAATAATTTATTCAGCCTTTTCAGGCTGAAAAGACTGGAACTTGACTCCCAATTTGTATCAATACTTACAGAGGATGATCATAACATTAAAAAACAAAACTCCTTCCATGGTTCCCTTCACTACTTCTCAGACAAGAAAATACCCAATTCCAACAGCAACAGGGTCTATTTATTTTTATACTTTAATTTAATTAAAATCATATAACCACTTATCTCAATACTTTGACTCTGGACAGGTACAATAACTGTCAGATGCCACAAAATAGGAGAGAAACTGTTTCCCTTGTGATAATTCTCTTAGCTGCTCACCATACTTTTCTCATGCAGCCTAAGGAAGCATTTATGTGTTAATACACAGTGACTATGCTAGAGATACATCAACTGCCCTGTGATTTCTAGCTGTAGAGCAATTCAAGTTACTTTTCACCTAGGGAAATTTTTTACCTCATCAGCACTGAATGAGGCAAAAGAATCCAGAGTGGTATCTGAGGAGATGGAGAGAGAATGAAAGCGGCGTATACATTCAGGATTGTCAAGAGTCTGAAGAGAAGCCTGGAAGGAATAAAAAAAGATTGTTATTTTGGCACAGGGGAAATGAGGAAGTTAGTGTTAAGGGTTATAAATTAAAACTGGGTACTGATCATTTCCTAAACTGTGAAGAAATTGAGCTCTGACTTAAAGCACTCAGATAGTCACATGCAGGGGATTAAATACATTTGCTATGAATGGTAGAACTTTTTACCAGTTTGGTAGTAGATCCTCATCTATCCCTAATTAAGGGGATGGATTAAAACTAGGCACTGAGTTCTAGCCCCTCTGTAAGCAAGGCCAGGTGATGATTGTGGGGCAGGTGCTTTCTCTCTGCTCAACCCATCTCACAGTTTTGAGGGGGTTTTTTATGGGACAAATAGAAGGTAGGAACATTATGTAAGCCACACTAAGTATTATAAAATAAAGTTGGAATGGCATCATCATCTTTCCAATAACTACTTGTTTCAAATACATGAAATAAGATGGTAGTGGGGTGGTGGAAGATCCTTGCAGTTCATGTAAAATGACCTGTGCTGGATTTGGGCTGGGGGAATGTAGGAATTTCTCAGCTATGCCTTAAATCAAAACTTGACAATTCTTTCAAAGGATCATGACCCCCTTACACCAGCTGTAGTAGAGTTGATGCCATCTCCAGGGTCATCCTGTGCAGCAGACAGAGTGTCATGTTGCAGATCTAACATCTGCTGCAATTCTTGGAGCCGGTCACGCTCAGAGGTCAGCACAGCCAGCACACTGCTGAGAGAACCATGAACTGGCAACAACAACAAAAATTACAGACAGCATTATCTTCCATTAGCGCAGAGAATTCTGTATCAGGAAAAGATTCTGGAATCCTCAGAATTTTAACTTTCTTGAAGAACCTCAAATTTTATAGATTGCAATTATCAAAATGGGATTAATACATGCTCAAATAGGCAATATGGTGCCTCCAGATATTATGAGCTTCAGTCATCATTAATCCCAACCACTATAAGCAATAGCAAGAATGGTAGAAACCATAGTACAAAACTTCTGGAATGTAAGAGTATCTATTCTTGATATATCAAGATCTAGTGAAATCTCATAAGATAGAGTTGATTTGATGTTTGTGTGCAAGCAAGAAAGACAGTGTATTTTCAGGAAGTGGGGAGAAATCTCTAAAGTCACAACATTGCTTTCTCTTTCTGATGCAGTCTAGATAGCTTTATTGGCAGAATATGAGGGAAGTTATAATGCAATATGTCTGGAGATAAGCAATGGGTAGGTCACAAAAGGAATCAGAATTCTCTAGATCATGGCTATGGTTGACTGTGATAAAACATATGGCTCCGGAGAGGGGAAGAATTTAAGAAGAGAAGAAAACAAATAGTCAGAATCCATAAAATGATGGCTTCATTCCTCTCCACAGTCCAACATGGAAATCAGTGTGTCCTACTACACCATAGTAAACATTAGACAGTCGTCCCTGAGCTTTTGATACAACTATTAATATCTGCACTGAGCTCACCTTTCTGAGCTAAGATCCAGAAACTTCTTTGGAGTTGACTATACTCTGGAGGTACACTAAACATGGCCTGGTTCTGACAGGACTCAAAATATCTTGAGAGATTGGGAACGGAGCCATGCAGGCGTCCCACCTGCTAGAAGAAAAACCAATTGGTTTTAGGCACCCACAAAAACTTCCCTATCACAAATTCTTTCCTCTCCAGTTCCTTAAGATGATTCCTTTCTCTATCCCAGAAAAGTACCTCATCTCCATAATCAACTGTGGCCCTTCCTAACCTTGGGATGTGGTCAATGGTCCACTATTAATCACACTGATTGGCAGCAACACTTTGGGCCTTTCATCCATCCCTCTCTGGAGATCTGAAATTGGGATTTTTTACAGAGCAAAGAATCTGTCCACTGCTGATTGATTGCTCCTCTCATTCTATATCCCCTACCTTTGTGCCAAATGCTGTCTACCCCATCCCCAAACCATCTCACCCTGCCTATGGTGTCATCCTTTGCAAAGCTCTGAGTGCACCAGATCCGCGTCGATCTCTTTGCCTTTCTGGGTCTTTCTGTTCCTGTTGAAGTCTGTAAAATCAAGATGCAATCTCAAACTGTACAACCATCAAAGATAAATTCCAAATCAAAATGCTAATCATAATCTAATCTCAGGAATGCTCTGATTTTGTAATTGTTACGACAGCATGACTCATAATGGCCCTAAGTAGTGTGAAAGTAACCTTGGAGCCTTTGACCAAATATGTTGCTTAAATACTTTTTTTAATGTAAAACTTTAGAAAAAAGGAATACTACTAACACACCTGTACCTTACCTGGCTATTTGAAATTAGAGGGGCAGAGGGAATGCGGTGGAGAGATTCCAGACTTTGTAGCATACGGCTGAGCTCTTGAAGCTTCCCCTGACATTCTGAGAGTTCTAAAAAAATAGAAAAAAGAAAAAGTAGACTATGAAATTGTATGGTAGCACTGTCTTTTCTCTCAGAATATCAAAACACCAGACAAAAACATCAGCCATTAGAAAACAACATCTGCTGGGAGAAATTTGCAAAGGGAAAGATGAATGGATGATCTATGTTGAAAACATATTTCACTGGATAAATTCCACAATAATTTACAGTATTCAGTGACCAAAACCTGAGGAAAATTGATTGGGAAGAACTTGTCCTTCTGTTCCATAAGTTCACACGTAACAAAAGATACTATATTAATGTGGGTAATTGGTCAATCCCTTTGTCAGGTATCTACTTATTCTGATAAATTATATTCTAATATCCTTATCTCTGAAGATGAAAGCTGGCTTGGAAATAGCCAAGGCTCAAATATTGTGACTACCAGCTAAGAGAGACTTTCTGAGGTTAAGGTTTCATTTTTACCTGCTGAGCACCTGTCCAGTCCTTTGCTGTCACTGAGCCAAGAATTCACCTTTTCCTGGGGACTGGCCAGCGAAGATAAGGCAGGGGCACTTTCTGAAATCAGTATGTGGCGCTGTGAGCTGCAAGCCTGCAAGAATGAAGCAAGACAATATAGGAAGAATGGAAACTAGAAGCAAAGGAAATGGGTAATTCACTCCACTTCAGAATCTAGGATGGATCTTCAGCCTGTGAAATTCTTGGGTACACTGGCAAATTTGTGAAAGATGTTATCATAAACTGGATACCACAGAGGTCATCAACCTTTAAGACCTCAGGGACCACTAAATTCATAATTTTAAATTCCGCAGGTCAGTCATATGATCTGCCTAATGACCGACTGAGTGGGCATGGCTAGGTAGTCATGTGATTGGGTGGGCATGGCCAATTCACTGTCACTCACATCGAGGGGTGCCTCTACTTGCCCCTTCCCTCCCAGCCACTTATCACCTGCCCATCTGGGATCCTTAGGGCCCCAACAGGAAGCAGTTTTTGGAGCTAACTAGCTACCATGAGAAAGAGTTGGCAAAATAGCTGTCTCAGTTCAAATTGGATCTGACCAAGAAGGAGGCTCAGCAGAAACACTTCATTAAGGACTACAAGCATCGGCTTTCCAAGCAGAGAGAAAACCTGCGGGAGTTCAAGGCCAGGTCCCAGTGCCTGGAGACTCAGCGGGCTGAGATGGTCCGCCAGTTCCAGGCCATGATGAAGTCCCACTGGAACAAGGCCCTCTGGCTCTTCGCCACCAGTGGCACTTCCCTCCAGCCCTCGCCGAAAGCCCAGCACCAGGAGGCTGAAGCAGACCCTGAGCCGAAATTTTTACCCCTCTCTGACCAGCACAAAAAGACCCTGAAAGGGAAGACTCCCTGCAGCAACACAAACATTCATTGCACATATCCAGCTCAGGAACCAAGTTTGAGGACCCCTGATTTAGTGCAATATACAAAATGCAAATAATTTTTCTGTGGACCACCAAACTTTTCTCGTGGGCCACTAATGGTCTACAGACCACCAGTTGATGACTGCTGTCATAGAGGACATTCCCAACTACATGAGAAATTTGCCTGAGAAATTGAGTTCAAAGCAGAGTTTGAGTACCCCAATGCTGATATTGGCTTCACAAAATACAACAGTAGAAACATGCTTCTTAACTCCAGCTTGTCTTCTGAGGACTATGTAGAATTTTCCATGTCATTTTCTTAATAATAGTTTAGAAGTAGTTAGCTGTGACTTCTTCAAAGATTTTTTCACTTGTTGCCTTGATGTCCCATTTTAGTAAACAGCCCCAGGATTTCCCGGTGGATGTTAAAATACCACATCCGAACTTACTTAGTTTTCATTGTAAATTAAGTTCATCTAGGTACTGCCATCCAGCTGACAGAAACATTAAAAAAATTACTCATTTCCAAGATGCATCTTGCTAATGCGCAGAAAAATCCATACAAACTCTTAGATCAAAACACACATACACTTCTGGTGTTTCACATTACCTCTTCTAAAAATCACCCAATTTATTAGACAGCAAGATAATTTTTCTCCTCCAAATATAGTTTTGTTTGCTGGATTTCTCAGCAAAACAGAAGCAACACCTTTCACTCAATTTACTTCTTTCTTTTCTTTTCTTTTCCATGCCTCCAAGTCCATGACAAGCTCAAAAGCATTCCAGGGAGAAGAGGGGAGGGATGGGAGGAGAGGAGAATTATTCTCTTGGAATAATCTACACAACTTTGACCCATGTTGCAAAAAGCAACAGATGCTATACAATTTTCTTCTCTTTGCAACAATCTACAAAAAACAGCAAGAGATACTTAAGATGCTCCGTTATCACATTTCAGAAGAGATGCTTGCTGTCAAGAAAGAAGGCTCTATTTTACTGTACTCACTTGTGTGGGATGAGAGGTTCTGCCACCACCAGTCATGATCTGTCTTCGGGATACATATGATTTCTCTGCTTGCCGGTGCAAGCACAGCTTTGCAACCCAATTATTGAATAGCTCTTGGGACTTTATCTGAAATAAGTGAGACCGAGACAAGACAGCAAAATGTTAAGAAAATAAAAACATTTGTCCCAAACATTGTGATTCTGAGTTGCAGCAGCGAACTGCGTCTTCTGCTGAAACCAATGTTTATAAGATAGGATAGAAGACAATGTTTGAAATCTGAGGCACAGAACTGATTTCTAGACCTTTATTTGAGAATAGGCATGAAATTGTGAGCCTCATTTTAACATGATTCCATGGCAAGAATTTGTGTTTTTTAAAATTTTTATGAATGACAAAGGATAGTAACTTGCTATGGTTATGGTGGAGATAACAGTTGTTATTAAGTATTCATTTGATAGAGATTTAAAAACTGCCTCATTTCAGAAACAAAGGCCATGAGAAGCCTCAGATACTTAATCATAGTGAATAAAAATGTGCAGCCACCAATTAATACAGGATCAACCTGCTACATTATTTGAAAAGTGCAAGAAAATGTAACTTAGAAGCTAAGTCCTGCTTTTAGCAATGGATGAATATGGTCAGATTTCAAGATGTCATATAGTCAGCTGTACCCTGCATGCATATACATGAATAATCTTACCATGAATGGGCCTTAAAGATTCAGTTGGTATTTGAATTGTATCTTTACAGAACAGAAATGGACTCTTTATCCTTTACCAAAAATCAGGAGAACGATAAGCTGTGACAAACAAAATGCTCAGTACGGATACTATTATGTCTGCTATACTCTACAGGCATATATTAGATATTAGAGAATTACTGTTCTGCAAAGCATTTTCCTGCTTCATCACATGGAGAAATGTTTTGTGTAGCCAGCACAATGACTTTGCAAAAACATGTTTTCAGCTACAGTTTGTCAGTTCAAGCTTTTCTCCATCACATACATTCTCATTCCAGTTCTCAGAATTTGAACAATGGAGAAACAACAGCTTAGCAATTGTAAGCCAGAGCTTTTGGATGAATTGGAAATGATTGCAAAATTATAGCGATCTTTTCTGTTCTTTCATCCTGAGTGAAATGTACCTTAAGATGATAAATATTCTCTTCTGTGTCCAAGTCCACACGTTGGGCCTTCTTATTAACTGACATGACTGACAAACAAACATCTATGGAGCCATGTAACTTCCCCTTCAAGACCTAGAGAAAATATCACAAATGTAGTTATACAGAGAAATTATATAAGTCCTTTTCTTAAATAAGTTTCTTAGTAATTAACTGCCCCCTTTGTCCCCATCAGGATTCCTGTAAATATTGGTACATGACATTCAGTTATTCCCAATTCCATTATTCTGTACTCACATCTTGGCGTGTTGTGGCATATTTCAGAATGCCATCTTCCAAAACAAAATAACGCTAAGAGTGAAAAAGAGAGAAAAAATGAGAGAAAGGAATAAGTCAATAGTACTAGACTTGACAAAATAAAATCAATGCTACATCATATGATAGCCCTTAAAAAGTTGAGAGTTGAACAATACAGTCTCAAAATTGCTTTTACAATACTCACTAGTTTTAGACTAGTCTTTTCCCATTCAATTAATGACTATGATGGCTGAGAATTTTAGAAGTTGTAGTCCACCAATTGAAAAATTGGTTTAGTTTGTTGATTAAAAATGGAGATCATAAACATGATGATGTTTAATATGACACATAGCATAAATAGAATAAATATTTTTTTATTATTTATTTATTGTTCAGTATTTCCAATAAAAATTCTAAGCACCAGTCATGCCATGTTCAGAATGAATATTCCATCTTTCCAGCAGTCAATATTTGGTCCAGTAGTTAAGGCACTAGGCAAGAAGCCAGGAGATTTGTGAATGCTAGATACTGCCTTAGGCATGAAAATTGGCTCGATAACTTTGGGCCAGTCACTTTGTCTCAGCAAAATCTAAGACATAGGATTATTGTGGGGAAAATAAAATGAATGGAGTATTGTGTGGGCTCCTTGAATTATTTATAAAAATATTAAAGGTGATATAGCAATAGCAATAGCTCTTAGATTTATAGACCTCTTTAAAGTGCTTTACAACACTCTCTAAGTGGTTTACAGAGTCAGCATATTGCCCCCAATGATCTAGGTCCTCATTTTACCGACCTCGGAAGGATGGAAGGCTGAGTCAACCTTGAGCCAGTGAGGATCAAACTGCTGAATTGCTAGCAGTCAGCAGAAGTAACTTGCAGTACTGCATTCCAACCACTGCGCCACCCCAGGATATATATAAAGTAAATAAATAAATATTAATATTGGTTATTAAACACAAGCTTTTGTCCTGCTTAGGCATTTTTTCCCCCTGAAAATTAATTTCACCCTTGAGTTTAACCAACAACATTCATAGATTCTTGCTGCTTACATTGATGTTCATTTTTAGATGATTGTTCTGAGACAATTGTAAAATTGACCTGTTGCTCAACATCCTTTAAATATTCCAATAAAAAAATCTCTATACTTTGAACTTTTTTTTCATTGTACTTGCTAAACTTCATAAAACAGGCTACATTTATTATAATTTATTTTCACAGACCTAGATTCTAAACAACTGACACAAGAAAGATCATAAAATGGGGCACAACTCACTTTACAAATATCTCACTTAATAACAGAAAAATTGGGCTCAATTTTGCTTGTAAGTTGAGGACTACAGATATTTACCACTGGTTAGTATTTATTATTATCATTGTGATTCATGACCATTCCTGCTGAATTCTGATGTCAATAGGGAAGCTGGCTAGAAGTCACAAGCTTCTGGTTTGAGTCTCTTCGATGACAGACAGAAATCCGTGATCGTGTGCGGTTTCAATCTGTGCTTGCCGCTGGAGCGCCCCGAGTCGGCTGGTTTCAGGGCTAAGCCACCCCATAGAGGTTGTAAAGAGGGGGGAGACTGCCAGCAGGGTCAAGGAGAGCCGCATGTCTCTTCCCCAGCTGACCATTACCTCCCTTTCCCAAAGGCAGTTGCAGCAATGGACAGAAATGGCCACCTCAAAGAAGAACTGAACCAGAAAAGAATGTACAGGAAGAAGATAACAAGAGAAAGTTTTGGTTGACCGGGTTAAACTGAAAAAGCAATAACGTAAGGTACCCTGGAATTTAAACTAAATACCATTGTGGCCAAAGAAGATTTTGAAGCAGCGACGGAGATTAAAAACAGAAAGGATTAGGTTTTTTTTTTTCTTCTCTTTCATATACTGACAGCTAAGAGACTTAAGCAAGAAATTGAAAAAAAAATCCACTTTGACATTAATAGGCATTTAAGCTGAAAATAAAAGTCAATGGGATAATAAAAAATTCTGCATATTTAAAAGTTTTTAAAAGCAGAAAAGGAGAAAAAAAAGAATAAAAGGGTAGGATCTGGAAAAATGGAGGAGACTGCCTGGAACTAAGGAATGGAACTGTAATTAAAAGGAACTTACAGTGAAATTTTAACAAGATTCCCCAAAGATACATCCTAACTGAAACTTGGCAACAAAATAATAGAATTCCAGGAAGAGAAAGTAGAAAAAAGAAGCAAGAAGAAACAGCCTTGGTTTATTTGGATTTTTTGGTGATTTTTGCTTTTTGCATCTAAATGAAACTAATCGGGTGGTTGTTTAAAAGTGTTTAAAATGGCATCACTCTTAGAAGAACTGAAAATGGAACTTCAAAAATGGAAAGAAGATGCACAAGAAGGGAGAGGTTCTTTTGGCTTCATATTTCAATTCTTAGATATGGAGATCTGGAACTATGAGAAACAACAATAAACGCTTGCAGAACAAGAAGATCGGGACAAAGAAGAAACCATCTTTAATGATCAAATAATTTTAAGTGGGAGAAAAAAAGGAAAATGGGAAAGAGTGAAAGGTTTAAGACTAGAAAAAACAACCAAAAAGAAGAAGAGTTTGAAAGATAAGTATAATATTAGAAAGCAACAGAAGAGGGGATTACAGATGAGAGAATTAGAAGTAGAGAGATGAGGGGATAAAAAGGGGAGGGAGAAGAAGAGGGGGAAGAAGGTAAGGAAAAGAAGTTATAAAAGTCAGAAACAAGATATAGAGAAACAGGGAAAAGATATAAGAATTGTAACCATAAGTTTGTTTAGAGATAATGAGTGAACATTTAATTGTAAAAGGGATTCTGCAAAGGTACATAAGATAGCATTGTTATATTACAAATAGAAATAATTTTGGAAAATATGACTAAAATGATTGATAAAATATTCACTGTAATGTAGTGGAATGTTTGTTGATAAATAAATAAATTAAAGTGAATGAGATAATTAAATTAGGAAAGGATGGGAACATTTTAATTCTTATTAATGATTTATAAAAATATAAGTGAGAAATATAGAAAAAAAAAGAATTATGGAAAGTTTATAAGTGTTCCCAAGGAAGTATGATATTATATATATAATATAGTGTGTATTTTAAGAATATACCAAGCAGAATTCGATTGGAAGTTATGTATTATATTGAATGCTATAAAGGGATACATTGAAGCTTAAATAAGAGTTTGAATGGATAAAATTAAAAGATATAAAGGTGTCATACTCCAATTAGTAACTACAGGGGAAAATTTGATGAGAAAAGATAATATGAAATTGCAACAGGACAGACAAAAGGATAACTATAATGACTTGAATTGAGATGAGATAATTAAAATAAAGTTGAGAAAATTAAAAGAGGGAAAAAACTATGTACAAAATATAAAACAGTAATAAGATATGGAACAGAACATAAAAATGAGCATGAAATTGAGTTTGTGTCTGTATGAAGAAGTGATAACCTGGGACCCTGCTATTTCCAAAAAATGATGTTTTATTTGTATTTTGTTTCTTGTGAAAACCCAAATAAAATTTTCAAAAAAACAAAACAAAAAGAAGTCACAATGTAAGGTCACATAAGGTCCTCAACGATCTGTGTAATCCTTGTTTAATAACAGCAATCTGGCTTGCTGGAGATACCACTGCTAAGTGATGTAGTCATTTTTGTTTAATCACAACTATGTCATATAAGGATTGGAAGTCCCGGTGTTCTTAAGCGACAACTCCCTGTATTTTGTCAGAATGATCTCAACCAATTGCAGCAGAGTTTAATCCTTAGTATGACAGATTGAAAATACTTGGAATTTCTAATACTTGGAAATAAGACCCCTTAACTTCCATTAAGAATTTACTCATAGCTAAGTATGCCTAAAATTGTATCCCCAAAACAAAGCAAAATAATTCACATATATTATGGCAACAATTCTTGTAAAAGCTCTTGAAAGAACCATCTGTCATTTATCGGTCTCCTGACAGACTGAAGGGCAGCTCCTAGAATTCTTCGTTTACAAGAAGAACACTTCGTTTATCTCCATGGTTTAGGAGAGCCAGAATGGCTTGGAAATGGGAGTTGTTAATTTAGTACTACAGTTATTTAATTCAGACCACTGGGAATAGCAGACAAGTAGGGACAAGTCAGGATAACAAGGAGCAAAGCTACAGTTCATCCCGACCCTTGAACCTTTGGAGGGTAATACGAATCCTGCTACTTTATTGACACCATACCTTGTGCCAGCCTTTCAAAGGCCATTTTCGCTTCTTTAGCAGATAACCCTCCTGCCTTTCTGGCTGCTGGCTGACCCCACTATGGATGTGCAAATCATCTATCACTTCCCAGCTCTCAGAACTCTAAATAAAAGAAAAAGAAAAATAGATCAGAAACAAGGGAGCTTTCATCCAAAATGAAATCTTTGGTGACTTGGGTTATAACTATCCAGGCACTATCCTCACTATCCTGCAGCCCCTTATCACTGCCAGCTAGAGTTCAAGACCATGTACTTTGCTAGTATTGCAGTATCGAGTGTACAGATCCTTGAACAGAGTTGAATTACCACTTTCAACAATCTCACAAAATACAAACAATACAGGCAACATTAGGAATTACTATTTAATAAAATTTAGAACAAGAATAGATAATTAATTTTCCCCAGGAACCATATGAGAAACATGGACTGTCATGTCCAACGATGCTGCCCTGCATCCCAATGCTGCACCCCTGCCAAGGCCCTGCCAGGGATAACTGAAGGGGAGTTATGGCCTGTGGGCCATAAAATACTCAGCCCAGCTTCCCACCCCAACACATCCATTAACCTATGCAAAGTAGACAGGTGTATCTGGTCACACATTTGATCTCGAGTTCTTCCCACAATCCCAGGGACATATAGGGATCAGTTTTGTACTCTGTCAAAACGATCCACACCTGCCAAGCAATGCTGTGTTTGGAAGATACAGTGCTATTGGACCGGGAAGGGGGTAGTGCCCTTTTAGGAGATGATGGTTCTTTTTCATGGTTACCCATCCCTGGGAAGACTGTCCTTCTCTTGCCATGAACCAAGGAAACATCAGCAATGCACTTTTTGGGACTGTGTTTTCATCTCCAGATCATCCCCTTCATAGAGTTGTAGCTATGAGAAAAGAAAAATAGTCAAATCAGTATTCAGGCATCCTGATTAAAATAACTCCCAAGGAAATTAAATCACCCATATGGTTTGTGATCAAAGCATTTCAGTTATATGGAGGGGCAGAATTCTATTTTCTTATCAGATGGTATCTGTATTTCTTAATCACAACTACTTTCTTTTTTGCTTTGCTTTTCCACAGATTATAGCCATTTTTCATGAATAATTCCTTACCCATAACTCAGGTTTTTAAAATATCCAATAATTTATAAATATGTGATTCTAAAATCCCAAAAATTGAAATATAGTTTTTTTAAATTCTCTTCTGCAAATCATGGTGCAAAATTTGAAGATGACAGATTTCCTCCTGTTTCAAAGCACAACCTGATAGAGGCTTACTAAGAAATTAATCTTATGTCCATTTGGACTGTCTCACACAACAGGATACAGAGTTGTCTTCCTTTCCAGGATCTGTTATGAAGGGAACAAATGATTAACAAAAGGATCCAGGGAACCGAGGAAAAATGTTTTCCAGATTTTGACCTTTATTTTGCCGTATAGCCATGTCTGTGAGGATTTATCTAGACGAGTATCAACTCCAATCAAGCTCTCTTCTTTGGCCAGCAACCCATGTCTGAAAAGAATACCAACCAAGCCTTATCCCCTATTTTGCTGAGCTAGTCTTAGCTTTGTCTTACATTGCAGTTCGCTCTAAAGGATCTCAGCCTCCTAATTCCTGATATCCTAGAAACAAGGCTGTGATTTCATGATCTAAATCCTTAGAGATTGGATAATCTTGGCTTTCAACTTCTGCACAGCAATATGTAGAAACTGAATGAACCTTGCTCTCTCATACACAAAAACTGATAGATTTCCCCCCTTGTTCTACTTTTCCTCCACCCCTATCCAAAGCACAAATGGTGAACACAGCACCACATGCACTAAGCTTGTTTTTTTCCTCTTGCAGACCTTGTTGTGACTGCAAAATGTAGATTCCTGATTTTCTCTTCCTGCTGCAAAATTTAGCATATAAGCATAAGGTGTTTTTTCCTGCTTGTGAAGAGAGAACAATTAGCATTTAACAAGAAGAGGAAGAAACCGCCCTGCTATTACTATGACTGATTCACCTAATCCTCCTGCGGACAGAGACTCAGGTAGCTCCTCTTAAACAAACCTGCACCCCATTTCTACACCTTGCCCTCTGACCAGTCTCACCTGTACAATTGTCAACACTTTTCTGGTTCTGTTGCAGCAGCTATTCAATTATACTCTTTATGAATCAATCCTCCCTTAGCAAACAGGTTCTTAGTTTGTCACTTGTGTATTTACCCAGATGTAAACTGCCTTGAATTCAATTGGAACAGTCATGCAGAACACTGCAGCTTTAATGTCTCAGTCCCTCTGTTTCCTGCTGAAGACAGAAACAAAGGGGAGAAAGGGAATACATCTTGCCTAGGTTCTTGTTGTTTTTTAAGATCAGTTGAGACCTTAATGGTCAATTGATCTTAACGTTAACTTCAGGTAAAAAAGGGAATCTTAGAAAGGGGGGCACTGGATGTAATTTCACATCTGTAAATTATGGTTCCCATTACGGAAATGAGCCTTAGGTGAATCTCATGTATGACCCTGTCATAAATCCTGAAGCATGACACAAGATAGGAGACGTTCCATGGTTTAACCAGAGTTCAGCAATATATTTATATGCATTGATATATCATTGATAGAAGATCTGCCATCCATCCCCTTCATCTTCACTTTGCATTGATAGCATCCTGCCATAAAAAGGGACAGGAGGGAAATGGGGAGGAAACAACAAGATGATGATGATAGGAACCAGAGGTGCCAATCCAAAACAACAGATAACGAGATCCAAGGATATAAGTGTGAGAATGGAATGCAAACATCCATCGAAAAGGTGCCAATCATTTGAACTGTTACCCAAACTGCTAATTTGAATAGTATTAGACACTGATCAAATGATGAAGGCTGGGGGGGGGGGGGGGAACCTGAGGGGATCTGGGAAAGTGAGCGTTTATGTAGGAATATTCAGATCTGGCTTTGCTTATGCTGTAAGCTCTTGGCTTTAATAAAAGCATACCTTTTCTCTACAAAGGGAGTCAAAGGTTTTTCTTTCCTAAATGCCCAAGTTAAGTCAGGCCCGACAAATTAGCCTGTCCAGGTTTTGAGTAAAACCACTGCCAGCTTTGGTTTATACAGCTAGTTTGCCTTAATGAACCACTTTGGGCTCAGATGAAATAATGCTGGCCCATGGTTGAATGAAAACAAAACTGAAAATTTTTAATCTTTCTATGGGGATACAGAGGATGGAGAATATTGAATCCTAAAGTTTGAGTACATTCCTTTAAATGATTTCTATGGAAGCTGCCAAAGGGTGTTTTTTTTGTTTTTTTTTTTTGTGGCAGCATAGAGTTAATTTTAAATAAAGAGATCTGCTTTTCTTTATGGCCAGCTGGATTTCTCTGCTTAATCATGTTTTTTAAAAAAATATTTTTCTCTGGCTTGAATAGACTCAAGTGTAAGTACTACTCCTTAGAAATGCTTTTGATAGTTGAACAAAGGCCCTACTCATAAAATAAATAAATTCACAAGAATTATCTCATGCTTCAATTACAGTATCATAGCTCTGAAACACTTATGCATAACATTTCTGTCATGTCCAAAAAAATTTATGGCACAAGATTGGTTTCTGTCAAAAGTTAAAATCCTAGGTTCCTAAGACACTTCAAAGATTAGAAGCAAACTATCTGTCAATGGATTCCTCTGGTGCTTTTAAAACGTTCTTGCTCAGGATAATATTTTTCAAATTATTTTGAACAAGAAGCATGAAAGAAGTCCATCCCCAGTTGTGGCCTAGGTGCCTGGTTTGACTAGTGCAGGGGTCTCCAACCTTGGCAACTTTAAGAATTGTGGACTTCAACTCCCAGAATTCCTCAGCCAACTTTGCTTTCTATGGAATAATTTATGAGATTAAGTACAAGTAGTCTTTGTTTGTCAACATTTGCTAGTTTGAGGTTATGTTAACAACATTTGAGGTTATGATGGACCCTTTCCCAAAGTCATTGTGATTGCATTTGGGTAACTGGCTTGCATCTGTGGCTGTTTGCAGTATCCTGTGATCACATGACCGTTTTTGTGGGTTTTTGCTGTTTTATTTCTGATTTTCCAGAAAAAAATGGCTATCGGGGAAAACGGCGTCTTTTAGCAACCACTGCATTTGCTTAATGACTGCCCCCCAAAAGGTAAAATACGGCATGATTGCCTGGTGACTGCTTAACAACCATTGCAATTCATAACAGTAATTCCAGACCCAGTTATCCTAATAGGTCAAGGATTGCTATGTGTATTTCTGAGTGATTAACTGCAGGTGGTCTTCAACCATTTAATGACATTTGAAGTTACAAAGGCACTGAAAAAAGTAACTTATGAATGGTTTCCACACTTCATACTTACAACCACTGCAGTGTTGCAGAGTTTGAACATTTTAAACCCTTTTCTAATGATTGTTTTTGTACATGATTAACCAATGGTACAAAAGAGCATTTAACCAAAAGTTTTGCATATGGGAGTTCAATCTCTCGATTGTAAACCATGGTTTATGCTTTACATGGCATGTGAACTTAGCTGTTGTCTTTACCTTGTTCAGTGAACCACAGCAAAATAAGACATACTTTAGCTCAGTGTGTGAACTTAAATCACTACATTTATTTGCACAGCAGGTTCACATCAAAACCATTTTGACACACAAGTTATGTTTCCTGAACTGAATAAGTTCAGATGGATAGAATCTTAGGAAATGTGGGTTTTTCTGCCTTTATTGACTAATGAAGCTAACTATAATTATTCACTTTTGTCACTTACTCAGTTTCTCTTTTTCTTCCTGTTAGAATAACATACTGCATCCAAGCCTTCAATTTCCACAAAATAACAAACAAAAACACATAATAATCAAGCAATATGAATTTGAACAAACAAGTCAGGATGAATTGATGTAAATGAATCTAATCTGTAACTACATGCAATGACTTGCATAATTATATTTACATGAAGAAAAAAGAGTGCCTTGTTTGCACAAAATTTGCAGATTTTTCCCATGCAAAAGAATAATTCCAGACTTGGAGTGAGTATTTTGGGAGAAGTTGTATTTGTGCGAGTAGCAAAAACAATAACATTTAGATTAATATAACATTACATAGTGCTTTACAGCACTCTCTGAGTGGTTTACAAACGTTAGCATATTGTCCCAAATCTAGGTCCTCATTTTACCAACTTTGGAAGGACAGAAGGCTAAGTCAATCTTGAGCCAGTTAGGATCAAATTACTGGCTGTGGGCAGAATTCATCTGCAATGCTGCATTCTAACCACTGTGCCACATGGGCTCCGGAGTAGGATTTGACATGATGTCCTTAACATATTTTGCCAATCTCTAACTCACTAAACCAGTGAGAGGACTTTCATGCTGCTTTCCACACTTTGGAATTTCCCAAAGATGTCTGGTTGATCATGAAAACGGAGAATCCTGGATTAGATGAGCAGATTAGATTAGATGCATGATTTAGCTGGACTGTTCTTATATTCCTATAGTTCACCTGAATACTTTCATTTATAACAACACTTGTGTTTGTACAATGCTAACCAGAATTAATCCTGATTGCTTTGATCAACTCAACTGTTGGAAAATTTACCCAGGAGTGGATAGGTCTAAAATATTATTTAAACTCCTCCCAGTTTCTAGAATATTTGGAATAGCTTTACTCTGAGGGAATTTTGGAATGACAGATGGCATTTCAGACCTAGACACTGCCATCAAATAAACTGTGATCAATAATTAAGGATATGTAAGTACCATCACCTTAAGCCCGCCTATTAGTTCCCAACTATAGTATCATTTATTGGTGGTTTGCCTGGAATGTGGCACTTAAATTGTGCATTCAAAAGCAGCAGCTATTTCTGATCTATGTTAATTTGAAACAAACATTCCAGTTGTATTCTAATTGAAAATAAACAACTGCATGAAAAGTAATATTTTAATCACTGATTCCAGAGGATCTGAACTTATTTATTTTAGAAATCTGATAAGCCATTCTATACTCATCAGCAACTCTGAATGGCACACAGGTAATCCCTGATTTACAATACATTTAGTGATCATTTGAAGTTACAACAGCACTGAAAAAGTTATTTATGACCAATTTTCATACTTACAACTTTTGCAGCATCCCTATGACCACATGATCAAAATTCGGATAGCTGAAAGGTGGCATGTATTTAAAATGGTTGCAAGGTCCCAGGATCACGTTATTATATTTTGCGACCTTCTGATAAGCAAAGTCAATGGGAAAGCCAAGATTCATTTAACAAGCATGCTATTAATTTAACAACTGCAGCAGTTCACTTAACAATTGTGGCAAGAAAGGTAATAAAATGGGACAAAACTCATTTAACAACTTTCTTGCTTACCCAACAGAAATGTTGGACTCAATTATAGCTGTAAGTTGAAGATCGCCTGTGTAATGGAAACATATAATAGAAATAATAATCCTTTAAAAAAAAACAGACATGCTGGAAGAGAAGTCACCATTGAAAGACAAGCAAACATTCAGGATTTGTTGCGCACTCTAATCCAGGGCCTAAGAAAAAGCCCGGTTTTCAGAGCTCTTTTGAGCAGAGCTGGAATTCGAATCAGACATACTGTATATAAAAGTTATGAGGTTCCAAGGGGAAGTTGCTATGACTGGGAAGGTATGTTTCTTAGGTCCCAACAGGTTCATAATGAATGGAATCTCTGCCTAATCATATAGGCTCAACAGAAGCTATAGAGTACAGATAGCCTTTTAAATACTAGGCCCTGTGCTATAAAAGTCTTTATAGTAATAATTAGTAATTTTAATTACACCCAGAAGTTACTGGTAGCTAGTGCAGCTCATGGAACAAAGATGGTAGGCAGACCCGATGAAATACACCCATGATGCATATGCTACTACATTTGGTCAAATTGCAACTTCCAAGTAGTTTCCAGGGGCAGCCCTTTATACAGGTGAAACTCAAAAAATTAGAATACAAGTGAAAAAGTTCATTTATTTCAGTAATGCAACTTAAAAGGTGAAACTAATACCTGCAAAGGGTTTCTGAGCCTTTAAATGGTCTTTCAGTCTGGTTCAATAGGAATCCCAATCATGGGAAAGATTGCTGACCTGACAGTTGTGCAGAAAACCATCATGACACTCTCCATAAGGAGGGAAAGCCTCAAAAGGTAATTGCAAAAGAAGCTGGATGTCCCCAAAGTGCTGTATCAAAGCACATTAATAGAAAGTTATGTGGAAGGGAAAAGTGTGGAAGAAAAAGTTACACAAGCAGCAGGGATGACCGCAGCCTGGAGAGGATTGTCAGGAAAAGGCCATTCAAAAGTGTTGGGGACTTTCACAAGGAGTGGACTGAGGCTGGAGTCAGTGCATCAAGAGCCACCACACACAGACAGATCCTGGACATGGAATTCAAAAGTCATATTCCTCGTGTCAAGCCGCTCCTGAAGAACAAACGTCAGAAGCGTCTTACCTGGTCTAAAGAAAAACAGACCTGGTCTGTTGCTCAGTGGTCCAAAGTCCTCTTTTCTGATGAGAGCAACTTTTGCATCTCATTTGGAAACCAAGGACCCAAAGTCTGGAGGAAGAATGGAGAGGCACACACTGCAAGATGCTTGAAGTCCAATGTGAAGTTTCCATAGTCTGTTGATTTGGGGAGCCATGTCATCTGCTGGTGTTGGTCTACTGTGCTTCATTAAGTCCAGGGTCAACACAGCTGTCTTCCAGATTTTGGAGCACTTCATGCTTCCTTCTGCAGACGAGCTTTATGGGGATGCTGATTTCATTGTCCAGCAGGAGTTGGCACCTGCCACACTGCCCAAAGCACCAAAACCTAGTTCAGTGAGCGTGGGATTATTGTGCTTGATTGGCCAGTAAACTCGCCTGACCTGAACCCCATAGAGAATCTATGGGGCATTGCCAAGAGAAAGATGAGAGACATGAGACTGAACAATGCAGAAGAGCTGAAGGCCCCCATTGAAGCATCCTGGTCTTCCATAACACCTCAGCAGTGCCATAGGCTGATAGCTTCCATGCCACGCCGCATTGAAGCAGTAATTGCTGCAAAAGGGGCCCAAACCAAGTACTGAGTACATGCATGCTTATACTTTTCAGAGGTCCAATATTGTTCTATGTACAATCCTTATTTTATTGATTGCATGTATTATTCTAATTTTCTGAGATTGAGGATTTGGGGTTTTCATGAGCTGTAAGCTCATCACAATTATGACAAATCATGCCTTGTACTTTCTTGCTTTGCATGTAATGAGTCTATCTCATATATTTTTACTTTTTAAGTTCCATTACTGAAATAAATGAACTTTTGCACGATGTTCTAATTTTTTGAGTTTCACCTGTAGATTAATATTGCAGTAATCCATGTGTGGTGTCACCAAAGCATGAGTAATTGTCTAAATTGTCTATATTCTTCTCATAATGCAGCAAGAGCAAAATTGGTGCACATGATAGATTTGTGTTCAGTCCTTTTTAGCCCCAGTTACTTCTCAAACAGATGTGGATCCAAAAAGGCACTTAAAATTGTGCACTAGTTCTAAAAGTACAACACCTGTCAAAACTAAAGATTGGATGTTCTTGGCCCGGAGTACATACAACAACTTTAATATGAATAACAATAAAAGAAACAAGAAGAGAACCCAAATGTTTTGCATAAAAAAAAAAACCTGAAGATTCTTGAATATCCATAAATTCAGAAAGAAAGCATAACCTGAAAAGATGATGGTAATGATTTTTAATATCTTTTTCTAGAAAGATTTAATATACAACCTGTTAGAGCAGAGTTAATCCTAGAGATTTTACTAAAAAGACAAAACTATTTGTCCTCCCATTTTCTTGTGTGTTAAGGCTGTCTATTTTATGCATGAGTTCTTTTAAGATTTAAGTACTCATGACATGAATCACAAAAAAATATTTAATGCATCCTTAACATCTTATTTATGACTGTTCTGTGTGCTTTTTTTTTTACAATTCTGTACAACATCATTTGGTTCCAAATCCAATTATTATAAAGAATTGCAATACCCTCTCCCACACACAGACACCCTTCAAAAGACCAAATCATCACACAGATTTTAAGGGCTTGGTGTGGTGACTGCTTATGATTCTGATCACTTAGCGAGTCACTGAATGTGAATATCTACCTAAAATTGTTCTGGAGCTTATTTATAATTTATAAATGTCAAAGAATCAAGCATCTGTGCAAGAACAACCCTATGCAGAAAACTGACACTTTAAGCACTTCTAAGCTGCTGATAATCTGTTATTTCAAAACACACTGAATCACCTGCCTTGGGAGTTAACAATAGGTTTGGGTTAGACTTGTATTATTTTTAAAAATGTATATTTTTTAAACAAAGCAACATATTTCTCCAATGGAAAGCATACAAACCAATCTCATTCTTTACTATCTTAATGCATTTCATATTTATTTGAATGAGCTTAAGACAAAGTGTAACTTCCTGGCTTCCTTCTCTGTTGTTTAAGGGCCTGTCACATAGGCCGACGGATGCAAAACGTATGTAAAAAGGACACAGCGGACGAGAAAATGTTCCATCCATTGTTATCCGCTCTCAAAAGTGCCCCGAATTTGCATAAGCAGTGCAGACAACAACGGAAAGGAACGGACGGGGGAGGACGTAGTCAGGATGTAAAGCGGATGCTCCACGCAAGCCTAGCGGATGGAAGCAGATGGCACATCCGCAGGGCTTCCAGGGGAGCACAGAGAAGCGGACGCGCAGCGGAAGGAGCGGATGCAGAGCGGATGCCGAGCGGATGACGCGGATGCAGAGGGGAAGCCTAGCGGATGCCTAGTGGATGCAAAGCATTCATTGCGCATGCAGGGAGGATGCATTGTGTCAGCCCCGTGGATATAAAGGGAAGCAGCTCGCAAGCAGGTCACCATTCAGAGGAAAGACCTGCTGCAAGACACAGCTCCAGCCAGCCAGCCAGCCAACAACCATGGGGAAGAAGAGAAAGCCTCTGCCATCTGCTGCCAGACCTGGCAAGAAGGACAGGGCCACCATCCCACCCCCTGGCCCTGACTCTGCTTCTGCTGGGGCTTCTGCTGCTCGGGCTCACTCTTCTGGTGCTGGAGCTTCTGCTGGCGCTGCTCCTGATGCTGGGGCTTCTGCTGGTGCTTACTCTGCTGGCGTTGTTCCTGGTGCTGGGGCTTCTGCTGGTGGTTACTCTGCTGGCGCTGCTCCTGGTGCTGGGGCTTCTGCTGGGGCTTACTCTGCTGGTGCTGCTCCTGGTGCTGATGCTTCTGCTGGTGCTTACTCTGCTGGCGCTGCTCCTGGTACTGGTGCTTCTGCTGGCGCTTACTCTGCTGGCACTGCTCCTGGTCTGGTCCTGCTAGTCCTGCTGGTGCTGCTGGTGCTTACTCTGCTGATGATGATCCTGGTCCTGCTGGTGCTGCTGGTCCTGCTTTTGCTGCTACTGTTGTTGTTGCTGGTGGTGGTGGTGGTGGTGGTGTGATGGAGCAGCCCCTACAATCTCAAAGCCCCTCTGATGAGAGCCCAGATGGCCCTGCCAGAGGGAGGAAGAGGCATATGCAAGAACGAGAATGGGAGAGGAGGCAATACTCCATTAAGGAGGAACACGAGGATGAGGTGCTGGAGTGGCTGAGAGAGAATGACTATCTGTGGCGGAAGGGACACCGGCTCTACAGGGACACCAAAAGGAAGCAGGCTGCTTGGAGAAAGAAGGCGGAGAGCCTGGGCTACACTTCGGAGGTGCTCCACAGCTGGTGGAAGCACATGCACACCTGGTACGGGAAGCTGCATCTCAAGAAATCTGGCCAGGCCACCGTCAAGCTGACGGACCGAGAGACCTACATGATGGCCAAATGCAGCTTCTTGGAGGGTGAGATCTGCCACTGAGGAGCAGCCCCTCTGTGTACCCTCTCTCTCAGGCAGCCCGCAGAGAGCTAGTCCTCTTCTGGCCAAGAGTCAGCTCCTGTGTCCAGGCAGGTATCTGTGGAGCGTGCCACGATGAAGACCCCCCCCGACAGCTGCACTACCTGTGGCGGAGCGCGTGGAGGACCCCCTGACGCAGTGGTAGCAAGGAGAGGGCACTTCCACCAGAGACCAACCCACATCCACCCCCAGCTCCACCTCCACAGAAAGCAGGCAGAGAGCCAGACCGGAAGGACAGAGCCACACTGTCCTGCTGAAGATCAGGGACACCATCAGAAGCAGCGTAGATCTCCTCTCTCAGCTGGTACACTTCGACATACCATCCTCCAACCGCAAGCCCTTCCTCACCTACGTCAACCAGACCCTCATGGACATGTCCAAATCACAGTACCAGGTGATAAAGGACAGGATCACCAGTCTTCTTCACAACCCTCCAGACCCAGCTGAACCTGCTCCCACCCAGTCCAGGTCTGCTCCTCCACCCCAGGTGATGTCACTGCCCTTCCAAGGCTTTCCACAGGCCCTCACCTACCAAGAATACCAGGAGCTCCAGCAGCACAGGCAGCCCTTCCCAGTCCAGGCACAGGTACATCGAATGCCACTGGTGCCACCGATACCACCGACGCCACCGATGCCACAGATGCCACCCATGCCACACCTCCCTCAGCAGCAGACCAGACATCCCCACTACACTCTTCCTTCCTCCACCCCACAGCCAAGCCCGGCCTCAGAACATCTGTCATCGGTATTGGGGCTAACACCCCATATCCTGGAGGAAGAGGCTCTCAACATCACAGGACTGAGCAAGCTCTCTGAGAGCTTCCTCCACACACCATCCCCTGTTGTCTTCTCGGGGCCAGACACCCCAATGGCGCCTCAGACCTGCACTCCAGCAGCAGCCACCTCCACAGCACCTGGACCCTTCACCCCTGAGACTATGGGCACGCCTCAGAGTGACTGAGAAGAGTGTCAGAGATTGGGTGGCTACCTGTTGACTTTATCTTTGCTTGGGACACTTGGGTCATTTTGCTTTTACAGCTTGTTATTAATAAAGATTATCTTTGCTTCACACACTTGCTTCATTTATTTTATTAAATAAAGTCTTGGTGGAAACTTTTAAAAATGGTTTAAGCCTTTGCATGCTTGTGGGATGGGTAAGGATAGCTGTGGGATGGGCAGGGATACCTTTGGGATGGGTAATAGCTGTGGTATGGGCAGGAATACCTGTTGGAAGGGTAATAGCTGTGGGATGGGCAGGGATACCTGTGGGATGGGTAATAGCTGTGGGATGGGTCATAGCTGTGGGATAGATAAACCTCCAGTGCAAGCATAGTGGGATTGTATGGTCCACCCTCCCAGGTGCCACACCTTTGGTCCTTTATTATCAATAACAATGTCATCATTGATCAACACATTTGAACATAAACACAACTCTTCATTAAATGCCCTGTTCAT
The DNA here is from genome assembly GCA_015471245.1 of Laticauda colubrina. Taxonomy (NCBI): domain Eukaryota; kingdom Metazoa; phylum Chordata; class Lepidosauria; order Squamata; family Elapidae; genus Laticauda; species Laticauda colubrina. The sequence continues at coordinate 5,573,137 of BLBF01000051.1, forward strand.
TGTAGGACCACTCAACATACATGGCCCAATCTCATCAGTGTGATGAGACAGGCTCAAGGAATCATCCATTAAGCATCTATCATCCTGTCTTGCCAATCCACTGCTCCAGCTGGGGAGTTGCACCAGTGTTTCAGGAGGTTGCGCTGCTTCTTCCCGTCACGTGAAGCTCTGTTGGGGCCTGGCACATCCACAGTGTCTATCAGGTTTCACTCTTGCCTCCATTCACCAGGCTCCATGTCCCCATTCCCTTGTTGGTGGTCCACAAGCCTGTTCTGCAACACTGGGTAGCGGGTGCGCATGAGATTGTGCAGGATGCAGCAAGCTTCCACGATGTTCCTCACGGTCTCTGGGCAATGCGGCATGGTGGTGAGAAGTACCTGGAACCTGTTGGCCAGGATGCCAAAGGCGTTCTCCACCACCTGCCTTGCCCTGGACAGCCTGTAGTTGAAGATCCTCTCTTCATGGATGAGGCATCTGGAAGTGTAGGGCTTCATGAGGTAGGTTCTGAGGGAGAAGGCGTCATCCCCCACGATGAAGTAGGGTACATCTTGTGTGTCGTTGGGCAGGGGGTCTGGATCTGGGAAGTCCATGATGAGGTTGCGTTCCAGCCCCTCCTTGAGGTCACTGGCGTTGTATACCTGGGCATCTGAAGATGAGCCATTGCCTGAAGCATCGATGTACATGAACTTGTAGTCAGCATCGATCATGGCGAAGAGGATGATGCTGAAGAAGCCCTTGTAGTTGTGATGAGTGGACCCTGACTTGGCTGGAGCTTTGCAGGCCACGTGCTTCACATCTATGGCTCCAACGGTGTGGGGGAAGTTCCACTTCTGATACCACTGCTCTGCAACTTTCCTCCAGCCTTCTTTAGTGGAGGGGCACTGGAGGAGCTCCTCCAGGTAATCTTTGATGATGGCCTGCACCACTTCTCTGACCACAATGCTGATGGTATTGTGTGGCACCCTCCAGCCGTACTGCATGCTCCTGTACGTGGTCCCTGAGGCCAGGTGGCGCAGAGTCAGTGCCACCTTGAGCCCAGGGTCCAGGCTGGGCCGGAAGTTGGTGCTCTGCTTGGTCAACCTGGGTCTCAGCCACTCCACAACTTTGTCAAACATGGCTGGCGGCATCCTCATGAAGTTCTGGAATGCACGAGGGTCTTCGTTCCTCAGCTCCACCATCAGCTTGTCATTCAGTCCATACTCGGCTCTTCTGGTGATCCATCTTCGGACCCAGACACTTCTTGGCCCCCTCCTTTTCTTCCCGTAGAACAGGTGAAAGAGCCTTTAGAGGGCTTCGCACTGTTGTAGAACGATGGTGGCTACCAAAAGGACTATGCAACGAACCATGGTGGAGATGACTGGATGCTGTGGAAGAGCAAGAGCAAGAGCAAGAGCAAGGCTGAAGAGGTCTGCACAGCAGGGCTGCTGGACTGAAAATGAGATTCAGGTGAGTTCCTCCTCCTTTTTATCGGAAATATAGGTTTTCCGCTCGGTGTCCTTTTGCATCCTCTAAGCATCCTTCAGACATCCTAAATATCCGAGATACGTCCCCTATACGAACGGTTTTTTCCATTTTAATGCTTTGTATGCGAGCTGCATCCGCTTTCATCCTTTCTCCGTCCGTGCTCCTAACGCTGCGTGTCCATTTCGCGTCAGTTTCGCTTCCTTCCTGTGTCCATTTTCCGCTGGAGTGGATGCGAGTTGCACGGATGCGCAGCGGATGCCTAGCGGATATAGCAGATGCGTAACGGATGATAACGGATGTAGAACGGATATTTTCCGTATGCGTAGCAGATGCAGAACGGACGCGTTGGATACATTTTCCGCTCAAAAAGTTATGTGCAGCTCAAAACCTTTTGAATGGATGAAATGTCAGTAGACGGATGCTGTATGGATAGAGAGGATGAAAAACGGACGCAGTAAGTACAGCACGGAAGCATCGCGTTAACCAACGTATGGCAAGTGTTTCTCTCCATTTTACATCCTCTTTCCATCTGTTGGTGCTGTGTGACAGGGGCTTTAGCCTACCACAGGGCTGTCAAACTCCTGGCCCATGGGCCGGATATTTCACACACTGGTCACACCCATGCCCGGTTTAGCGAAGGGGGAAAAAGTCCTGATACATTTTGTGACTCTGCCGTGACCATGTGAATTTGACACCACCGGTCTACAACAACTTTGTAATGTAGGTTAGACTAAAAGGTAATTTTGATTTTGTTACTAAGTAGGATATTAAAGCTAGATCTTTTCAATACTAGCTTGGAACTGAAAACACAACATTGTATTTTGTAACACAAGGTTTGACAGGCAAAAAGCCTCAATAGTTATAGTTTAGATTTGGAACCCAATGTGCACATAAAATAAGATTTATATACAAAAAGTCAGTTTGCTTATGAAGGATGAAACAAAAAATCATTTAGATCCCTTGCTAACTTTGCTATGCTTGCTGTTGCCGAATACAATATAGCCTCCATCCTCATCCCTAGCAGCAATCCACAAGTTTTCAGGCTGGGTGGCTCCAAGCATTATTTGGCTATGTTCTATCTTTGGTGAAGTTTAACAATATTGTTCTATGGATGTAGTTATGCAAGGTAAAAGGAAGTTGCTTATGGCAACCATCTGCCTGGCAGAAATGGTCATTGCTCAGAGTGTGCAGGATGTACATTGTTAATGGATGAAAGATAAGATTGTTGGAACTAGCAGGTGTTCAAGAGAAAGGCAACTGCTCAGGTATATTCCAACTAAGTGAAGTACTATCAAGTGTCATAAAACAAGCACATTTTAGCTATCCAAGTACATTCTCAGGTTGAAGACATTAATGTACCCAAACTATGCACTTTCCCCTCCTTGAAATACAACTGTCTTCTGATTGCCATCTTTCTTTTCAAACGTGAGCACTTCTTTGCTTTTATTTCTTAAAATTCTCAGCAATATCCTAGCTACGTAGAGAATCCTAGGAGTTAAAAACCACATATTCTCAGGATGCTTATCTGGACTGGGTATTCCAGATATTATAGTCACATTATATCTGAAAGACACCACATTTGGGAAAGGTGATCTTTGTAAACAGAATAACAGAATCAGCCATCCCCTCTGTTAATATAAACAGATGTATTCTACTGTTCACAAGAAATAGCATATCAAATACTCTCCAATCAAATTGACTTCCAATGTGTACTGAGTCAACAGTTACAAATGATAGCTTGCTGAATTATTTGGGACACACTTAGCCAGCAGATGATAACCTGGAATGCAATGAGATCAATAAATCTATTTGGCTTCCTTCATGATCCCTGCCCCATCAATATTTTAAAATTTAATTATGTTACAAAATAAAACACCAGTCTCTGGCATTATATTCATTTCCAGCAATTCTCTTGAACATTATAAAGGTCCTACCATTCATGCATAAGTAACTTGAATGGTTGAGAAATATTATACTCCATTAAAGTAGAGGTAGTCCTTAACTTACAACCATACATTTAGTAACTATGAAGTTACAATGGCACAGAAAAAGTGACTGAAATTGTCATATTTATGACTGTCATAGCAACCCCACAGTCAACTTATCAAAATGTGAGCACTTGGAAATTAGCAAGTATTTACAAACCTAGGATCTTTATCACCATTTGTGATCTTCCCAGCTGGCTTCTGACAAAGTAAATGGGGGAAAAGTGGATTCATTTAACAATCACATGGTTTACTTAACAACTGTTGTAATTTTCTTCACTGTTGCAAAAAAGGCTGAAAAATTGGATATGATTCACTTAACAACCGCCTTGCTTATCCACAGAAACTCTGGTCTCACTTTGCAGTTTGAAGTTGAAAACTATTGTCATACTGAAAATATGTTCTGCATTTGCTCTCAAAATTCCAAATGTGATCTTTTTTCATCTTTACCTTTTTATTAGTTTACAATATAAAATACAAAAATATAAAAGCAAATAATAGGAAAAGTAGTGGAGGAAAAAGGGAAGAAGAAAAAAAGAAAGAAAAACCATTGACTTCCAACTCCCTTCATCACAGAATATGAAGTTACATAAAAAGTAAAACATAAGAAAAAATAAAAAATAAGTAACATTAAAAAAGTAACACAAGGAGTGTGCATAAGTGCACAATCGTTCCTAGCATTCCTGTCCTATTGTCCCCATTTATTCTTACCTATTTCCTGTATTCTCAGTCAAGTTTATACTTATACCTATTATCTTATAAGCAATTGACAAATCAAATAAATAAAATAAAAACCTCAACTTTTTACTTTTTATGTGCTCTTAACCTAAAAAGGCTGCTGATCCCTGAACAGAGGGCAGTGTTCAGACGTTTCAACAAGTAGGTGAGACAAAATAAAGGGGGATATGTTGTGACTATTTTTTAGCAACATTGTTGGCCCTTAAATTAAGGACAGTTATTATTTAGAAATTTGAATAACTGTTGGCATTTATCTGCTGCAGTTCTATAAGATTATTTAATTGAAATCCAGATATACTATTGCTAAAATTGTCAAGACAAAAAATATAAAGTATATGGCTTCTGGAATTCTTTCCAACCTCCTTGCCAGCAGTGATTATGACAGTATAGTTATCTATACATGTGCTTTGTCTTGATGGAGAGCCTGGAAGAATAAATGAATGGAGTTTGGAAAACAATCATTATCAACATTCCAATATGCTGTCCAATTATCTCTCCCAAAAGGATATATTTTGAGTTTTTCCTCCACATCCCCATATCTGATCCACCCCATTTTTCAAACTTTCGAGCTTTTACCCGCTATTTCAAGTACACAAAATCTGACCTGATTCCATTCAGTTTACAAAGAGTTATTCTTCTGATAGACAGAGTTCCCAGGCTCCTTTTCAGTAGATACTTTCTTTCCAACATCCCATTTGATTGGAATTTTAAAAAAAATACCATTACCAATTTTTAAAAAAACAGTAACAGTGATCATAACAATAAAATCAGATATACTTTCAATAACCTGTGAAAATAAAAATGTTTTTATTTCTAAAGATTACCATGGCCACTGCATATAAGGAAAATCTGCTCAAAATGTTCTACTGATGGCATCTTCCACCAGTCAGATTGGCCAAGATGTATAAAATTGCTGGAAATGTTCAATAGAACGGGGAATGTATTACTATGCATGATGCTGCTGCAAAAAAGTTCAGGAGTATTGGCTTAGGACGGGGAAGTGGCTGGAGGAAATGTTGGGTTTTAAAGTGGATCACCAAAATGTTTTCTATTAGGAATTATGTCAAAAAAATACAAGAAAGATGTGCTTTATTTGCTTATACACATTATTATTGCATCAAGGATAGCATTTGCCCAGAACTGGGAAAAGACAGTTATGCCAAATGAAAAAGAAGTAACCAACAAAATCTTGATATGCGCTATGAAATAAACAAGTTAACTTATATGAACTATAACTATATGAAATAAACAAGTTAACTCTAGAAATGAAAAACAAAGATGAATTGGCATATTATGCAATTTGGGAAAATTCTATCATTGGTGGGAGCAGAGAGGAAGGTCAAGTTGGAAAAGGAGTTGTTGAAATGATAAATGATTGGATGAGATGAAAAGAACATGAATGGTGTTGGAAATGTAATGTATATATGTATATATTTGAATAATTGTTTATAGGAAAATATATATATGCGATATTGATCCAAAATTATGTCAAACTGACTTCACCATGTTCAATGTTTTTAATTGTTTTGTTCAATAAAATTTATTTTTTTTAAATGTTTTTATTTGTTTCAATTACTAACACGGAGAGACACAATATCCTGTGAAGGATATTGAGCTGTGAAGCTCAAACAAGATTTCAATTCTAGATTCTGGTTCTGAGCTGAAATTGGACAGCTTATTTTAGGTTCTACCAACCTAAAGTACAACATCCAGGCTCTGGGTCTGAAATGCAATTACTGTATTTAGTAACTGGCAACTTTCCACTGAGAATAATAGTACAGTCCGTTCTAAGTGTCACTGTTCTGGAAAGACGAGAAAATATTGGACAGAATTTAGAAAGAAGGTACAAGCAATAAAGGAGATTGAAATAGCAAACAATATAGGAAAATCTGAAGCATGAGCTAATTAAATTATATAAAATTCAGTATGAAATATGATTTATGCTTGTAAATGAATACATCCGTGATAATGTACCAGTTCTTTCTTTCTATCTACTTAATTAGTTACATAGATATAAAACACTTCAGTCCAAATACAACAATAAACTTTGAAGTCAGGTCCTGCCTTCCAAAAAGAGTTGGACCAAAATGTGAGTGAATCATGCAATATAGGGCTAATTACATTAAATTCAATTTTAATTAAATTTAAATTAAATTAATTAAATATGATTGTGCTTAAGCCTTCTGTCATATTAAAAACTAAAATTCAGTGGCAATATTTAGATAGGATCTGCTCAAAGCTTGGAAGTAGATGACTGACTGACAAATACTTTAAAGAAATATTCAGTTTTTATGGGTGTGAATGACTTCTATACAGAAAAAAAGTGAACTTTTTACCTTTGACCACTATGGAAGTTCTATCTGAGGAACCTGATTTCCACAGCCCATATATATGCACCCAAATTACTCCTGCAGGATGCAATTTTTAAACATATGGGTGAACAATTTCAAATATATGCCATGCACATAAATTTCAAAATATTACTACTTTAGGAAAAGATGCCCAGATAAAAGCTGCATCTTACTCTTATCCTAGGAATAGGAACTGCTATTCTGAAACTTCCTAGAGAAATTAGGGCTACCTATCCAAGCTGCAAACTCCAGAGAACCAGCAATTGCTATCAGAAACCTTTTGCTGCCATTGAGTAGTTATCCTGTTTTTTCCCTCAGCCCAGATATGGCAGCCCTTGATAAATTAGGGACTTTAATCAGGAATTCACATGAAAGCATAGTTAGTTGTTTTACATTATTTTTCTTCCAACCACTGTATTGTCACATACCCTTACATGTATGTCACATAGCAGAACTCAAGTGACCATCCCACCTTTCTTCTTCAATATCTCTCACCCCAAACCCACATCCTCTTTTATGCAAAAGAGTAAAAGTCCACCACTCACATACCTCTGACTCAGAAGTCTGAGAATATTCTCATCTTCTTAATAGGGCAAAATCCTTCAGATAACATTTCAGTTATCTTAAAAGAATCAACCAGCCTTTCTTATTGCCAATTAAGGGTCAAAATCCACCATTTCCGATAAATCATCTCATTTTAAATTTTTCTATTAATTTTTTCTTCCACAGGTCTCACTATTAATCTTCCACAGGTATCCTTTTTAATAGGGGTAAAATCCTTCCATAGACTTATATCTCAACAGCCCCTTTTTTGCTAGACACCACGCGAGTAACTGAAACTTATGCTCACAATGCCATATCACAATGATCAGATCTACACGCTATTTTCTAAAATTCATATCTGTTCGCCAAAGAAAAAAGAACTACTGTAACTACTATCGAGTTTTCTTTGGAACCTCCATCAACTTTTTGCCCTGAGGACAACATTCACCCAATTTTCTTTGATGTCGTGACCTACGATTCCAGGACAGACTTGATAAAGTCGACTAACAATTCGATTTCCACAATCTCACCCGAAAGTTCCCATTTGTTTGCTTCCTCCAACTTAACACAACCACTCAAATTAAAAAAAAAAAAAAAAAACCAGAAGGCAGACACGGGGCAAGCCCAGCGACCGAGCAAGCCCGCCACAAAGTCACTGTTCTTGCCCCACCCTTTCCGAAACAAGGTACAGGCAAATAGGTCCCAACCCCAGCGGAAAGCAGGCAGCCTTGGCTTTGTTTGTTTTTTTTCCCTACCTGCCCGCGTCTAAGAGGCTGACTTGCCTCATGCGCTCTTCCTTTTGAGCTTCTTACAGCAACGGACAGTTATTGCCGCCGCAAACCGGAATCAGGAAGCAGCTGCCGAGCAAAGCCGAAAGAAATCCACTTCTGTCGCTTCCTCTCGCTGGCCAACTCTTGTTAATTTATTTGTTTTGCACTTCGCTCGCCTCTGCCACCGTGCCTCTTGGAGGACTGACTCATTAAAAATCCTGGGCAAAATTCTTGCTAGGAGAGAGAAAAAAATATCCAAGACAGCCTTGTGGTTTCATGAAATATACATGGTCCAAAGTGGGATGTTTAAAGATATTTTTGGTCCTTTTAAACCATAAGGTTTTCTTTAATTACAGGATATTTTCATTTATCATATTTTCTAAATTTTCTAAAGCACAAGATAAAACCAAAATCATTCAACAAATTTAACAATCAGGCGATCATCTTCAGGGTCAAAAGAATTTGTTGAATCCATTGAATAAAATTGCTTGGATTCATTCCTGCAAAGAACCCTTGGCTGGTTAGAATAGAATAGAATAGAAATAGGAATAGGAATAGGAATAGGAATAGGAATAGGAATAGGAATAGAATAGAATAGAATAGAATAGAATAGAATAGAAATAGAAATAGAATATTTTATTGGCCAAGTGTGATTGCACACACAAGGAATTTGTCTTGGTGTAAATACTCTCAGTATACATAAAGACAAGATACATTCATTAAGAATCAAGAATCATAACGTACAACACTTAATGATAGTCATAGGGTACAATCAACAATCAAATCATATTAGGAAACAGGTGGGAGGGGATGGGTGATAAGGAGTGGTGAGAAGATTAACAGTAATAGTTGTGTACACTTTGTAAATAGTTGAACAGTGTTGAGGGAATTATTTGTTTAGCAGAGTGATGGCTTTTTGGGAATAAACTGTTCTTGTGTCTAGTTGTTCTAGTGTGCAGTTGTGAGATGGTTGTTGTGAGATGCCCAATAATTTGGGAATAGTTTGTCCCTGTTGGACCTAAGGAAGTGGACAGGGTCCTCTTCTCTCAACGTATGGTGACTACCATTAAATTAGACCCTTGTCCTTCCTGGCTGGTGAAAGCCTCTAGGAGGGTGACCACCAGGTGGATTCATGCATTCTTCACTGCAAAAGGGTGTACATTCTTGGGACCTTTTAAGAAGGCCCAGTTTCTCCTCTCTTTAAAAATGTCACTCAACCTCTCCTGCCTGGACAACTTTCATGCAATCTCCCATCTTCCCTTTTTGGGAGGGAAGGTGGCTGCTGATCAGCTTCAGGGAGTCCTGAATGAAATGGATTTCCTGGACTCTTTTCAGTCAGGATTCAGACCTGGCTATAGGACAGCCCTGGTTGCACCCAAAAGTGATCTCTGGTAGGAGTGAAATGGTAACATTGCAACAATTCCTGCTCTCCTTGTCTTCTCAGAAGTCTTTGGTACTATCGATCCTGATATCCTTTTAGGCCAGCTAAAGAAGCTGAGGTTAGAAAACTATGTTTTGCACTGGTTCAGCTCCTTCCTCCAAGGTCAGACTCAATAAATGTTAATAGGATCCAGCCCCCAATATCATTTGTAGCATTCCACAGGACAACATATTCTGTCCTTTTTAAAATATCTACATGAAGCTATTAAGTGAGATCCTCTGTCACCATTGCTTGAGATACCATCAATGTGCTGATGATGTTCAGTTCTACATCTTTATACATAGTGATCCAAGTGATGATGTCTCTGCCCTCTCATGATACCTGGAAGTTGTAAAGAACTAGAGAACAGACTTTGACTGAACTCTGGAAAGATTGAGTGGCTTTGGCTACATAGAGCTTCAGGATCATCCTTTTTGTTATCCTTACTTCTGGGCATTTCTATAATACCTGATTCAAACCCAGTTTGCAACTTAGGAGTTTTCTTGAACTTTTGTCCCCTGCTTGAAGAGCAGGTGGCAAGTGTGAGTAAAACTTTTGCACATCTCTCTTTTGTGTACCATCTGTGAACATTCTTGATCATTACTCAAGCCTTAGTCATCTCTCATCTGGAATAATTCAACAGCTCTACATGAGACTATCCTTGAATTCTATCTGGAAGATTCAGCTGACACAAATGTGGCAGTGAGAGCAGTCTTCGGGGCCCCTAAGATGGATAGTTGGAGAGCAGAGGGCAAAGGAGCAAATATATATGAATATTATATCTTTGCTTCACAAACTTCCCTGGCGACCAGTCTGCTTCCAAATACAGTTCAAGATGTGAGTTATTATCTTTAAAACCCTCAATGGCATAGTTCCAGGCACTTGATGAACTGGTTTGTCCCTGCTAGGACAAGCTTGTCCTATTTGTGCTGGCAGAGAGGGCCTATCGCAGACCCCGTTGGTCAAATAACTCCAACTATTGGGAGTTAGAAGAGCCATCTTTGCTGTTATGCCTGCCTTTTGGAACATCTTACCCTCTAAGGCAGGGGTGTCAAACTGGTGGCCTGTAGGCCGGATGAGTCACGTACACACTATGCCCACCCAGCTCTGCAGAAGGGGAAAAACGTTGCAATAAATCAAATGACAGCAATGTGACACTGCAAGTATGACACCTGTGCTCTAAGGCAAGATCTGTTCCCGCCCTCTGCCAGTTGGCGCTGGGACAAATGGAGTAGTTCATGTTGGAAGTGGCTGCTGGATTTATGTCATACTCCACCTCTCCCTTGCCCTCTGCTCTCCATCTACCCATCTTTTTGTTGTTTCTCCATCAGGGTATAAAGAGAAAATATCTGCTGCGAACTCTGGGTAGGATCAGGAAGGGCATCTGGCCAACAAATGCTCAGCTCCTCTCAGTTGCCTTGACTCCTCCCCGAAACAAGAGATTAAAATGATAAAAAGAAAAAATGATGTATTCCTGTTGTTTTTTTCACTGCTTATTATACAGTTCTGTTGTTTTACTTGTTTTCTTTACACTCTTTTCATTTCTTCCTTTTTATTATTGAAAGCTACGTAGAATAGCTCCTTGGCAAGATAGTTAGCAAATAAATTGAACAATAAATAAAAATTAAGCCAGATTTTCACAGCTGAGATAAGAGTTTTAATGTCATTATTTTATATAATTAATTAATTATAAATAAAATAACTTTATTTTTATTGAAAAAGAGAAAAAATGGAACCAAATTTTCCACTGCAAGTTCAAAAATGACTGAATCCAGCTACAGGCCAGAAGAAAAAACAATCCTTCAACTGCTTTAATCTAAGCCAAAAAATATTGGTTCAGAAAGTGGGAGCTGCAATGACTCATCCTCCCAGTTCCCTCCTGGTCATGTAACCCAAAGCAGAATTATTTTAAGGGGGAAAATATTCCAAATGTCATATTTCCTTTCCCTCATCTTATTATGCAACTGAGAAACAAGATTGTTTTTTTTTTAAATTGACAGTTTAACCTGCAGAAGTGATTGCATTAAGTTTGTAACTACTTCTTTCTTTCTTTGTTAAATTTATTTGCCACCTATCTCATCATGGACTTATTCTAGGCTGCTTTACAAAAATGAAAGTGTAAACAGAAGTAATATAATAAACAATAACTAAGGAACACAATATAGATAGGTGATAATGATGATCTTAATATCCCTGATTACCATAATATGATTCTTGACCTCGAGCAAGACATCCTGGAGGGTGAATTCTATTGGACCTTAGGAAGCATTACCAACAACAAAGCTAGCAGAGGTGATGATATTTCAGCTCAACTATATAAAATCTTAACAGTTGATGCTCTAAGTGCTATGCCAGCAAATTTAGAAAACTCAAGAATGGCTACAGGGTTAGAAAAGGTCAGTTTACATTCCAATCCTAAAGGACAAAGAATGTTCAAAATTATCGAAGTTACACTCATTTCACATGCTAGCAAGGTCAAAATCCTACAGGATTACAGCAATATGTGAACCAAAAAACTATTAGAAATACTATCTGGATTTCAGAGGGAGACGAACTAGAGATCAAATTGCCAACATTCATTGGATTATGGAGAAAGCAAGGGAGTTCCCAAAAAACATCTACTTCTGTCTTCATGACTATGCTCAAGCATTTGATTGTGCAGGTCACAACGAATTGTGGCAGGTTCTTAGAGATCAGAGTACCAGACCATCTTACCTATCTCCTGAGAATTGTGTATGTGAGTCAAGAAGTAAGTTAGAACCAGACATGGAATAACTGATTGGTTCAAAATAGGGAAAGTAGTATGACAAGGCTATATTGTCACCCTTGCTTATTTAATTTATATGCAGAGTATATCATGCAAAATGTTGGGTTGGATGAATCACAAGCTGGAATTCAAGATTGCTGGAAGAAAGATCAACAACCTCAGATATGCAGACAATATCATTGGCAGAAAGTGAAGAGGAAATAAAGAGCCTCTTGATGAGGGTGAAAGTTGGCTTGAAACTCAAAATTAAAAAGAACTAAGATTATGGCACCCACCATTACCTGGCAAATCGAAGGGGGAAGAAATGGAAGCAGTAACAGATTTCATTATTCTTGGACTCCAAAATAACTGCAGGTGGTGACTGCAGCCACGAAATTAAGATATGCTCCTTGGGAGGAAAGCTATGGCAAACACCATGTCAAATGCAGAGATTATAAACTTGCTGACAAAGGTCTGTATAGTTTTGATTTTCCATGGTTTTCCTAGGAGAAATGTATAGCTGTGAGAGGTTTGGACCATAAGGAAGGCTAAGAGCTGAAAAATGGATATTTTCAAATTGTGGCATTGGAGAAAACTTTTGAGAATCCCTTAGACTGCAAGATCAAATCAGTCAATCATAAAAGAAATCAACCCTGATTATTCTTTGAAAGAAGAGATACTAAAGCTGAAATACTTGGGCTGTCAAATGAGAAAAGAGAATTAACTGGAAATTACCCTAATGTTGGGAAAGATTTGAAGGCAAAAGAAAGGGATGGCTGAGAATGAGATGGTTAGTATTTTGCAAAGAAGCATATTTTCCTAGTTAAAACTCGAATAATTATACATGCTTAATTTAAGGTAAAACCCACAAAATACAACTACTACAAATCTACATTTCTGTAGCATTTTAATAGTTATTTAATCATTTATCATACATAAGCACGTTTAAAAGGTGAAAAGCAATGAAACCCTGAATAATTTCCAAACACATTTTGTACTATGTATCTTTTTTCTATGTTCTTTCTTATATATTCAAGATGTTCATGTCAAAAAGGTTTTCATTCAGCAATCTATTTCAACTTTTTAAATTATTTTTTTCTAAGTCTATTTTCTAATGCTAATTACATTGTACAATTTAATTGAACCTAATGATTAGAATCCTCATCCAGATAACTGAACTCTGAAAGTGATACAAACAACCTAGTTCTCATTAAAACTGTTGCACTTTCTATTCATTTATCATATTAATAGTGGACCAAGTGGGAAAGACATCCGTTCTTTCAAGAACAGCTGGTTGGCCTCACAGAATCAATCAATCAATTATTCATCTTAGGTTCTTAAAACACTGATAAAAATTATATGCTGTTTGATGCCAGAGTAAATAGTTTGTTGTTTTTTACATGGTTTCAATATGGTTTCATTTTGGATCTCTTGGAAGTTCATTTCTATTTTGTTGTTAATCCAAGTTCTTAAAAGTTAGCTTTATCAACCAATTTATTTTGATAAGTTATGATATATAAACAGTCTAAAATAAATACACCAAGTTCCTATTAAAGATTGTTTCTTGCCCAACCTAAAGCAGAAATTATGCAAATTATTAATAAAATTGTATTCATATTTAAACCATGTACTCCACCTGAACATATGTAATTTAAATAACACCTATGGTCCTCCACATACAATAAAATTTTATAAACATGTAGTATTAAATAAGCAAATAGTTAATAAGATTCCTTGTTTATAATCTAGTTCTGCAGCACTTTTCTCCACATGGTCAATCATACTAATTAACCCCTCCCATTAACCCATGGCATGCAACAAAAAATATGACAATTTTACACTGAAGAATTAAATTGCTCCTAGTTTAGCTGATGTTCCTATCTGCTTTTCCTTCAACTTTTTCATTTTCCTGTTGAACATATTGGTCCAGCAACGAACTGAGATGAACAGAACTACGCTGCAGAAGTCTGCTAGTATGGGATGTCATGAGAGAGAATACACCTGCAGTTTCTCCCTGGGCAGTTACTATAGATGGCAGCTTAGCATAATTTACAAAGCCTTGTTTGCTTAGGATGACATTATCGATGCAAGCTCCTGAAAAAAAAAATGAAACAAAAACATTCTAGTTAGGATAGAAATCTATATATTACTAAAACTCTCTTTCATGTAACCATTAACTGGGCAAAACAGAACACTATAGGGCAAAATATTTTGAACCAAGGTGCTTTAAATGGTCTAACTTACGAAAATGTCCAAAATCCAGGATCCATGACTCCCATGGAATTCAAATTTTATGATACATTTTTCAGGTAAGCGTTATAAAGCTATTTATGACAAAATATAAAATATAGTAAAATATTTCCTCTGCTGATGTTTCAGTCAGGGGTGGAATTCTACAGGTTCACACCTATTCACCAGAACCGGTTGTTAACATTCTAAGCAGGTCGGAGAACCAGTTGTTAGAAGAAATTACTGGCCTAATCCTGGAGGGAAGGCAGGAAGGAAACATTCTGGTATTGCTTACAGAAACTGCCTCTCCATTAACTCTTATTACATTCTTGGCAGAACTAGACTTCCTATCTCAGGAACTTCTCTAGAGGTTTTTTTTTTCTCCTTTGCTGGTACTTTGCTTGTGTGGAATGACCATTTAAAGTTACAAGTGTACTGAAAAAAGTGACTTATGACTGTTTTTCACACTTACAACTGTTGTAGCATCTCCACAGTCATGAGGCCAGGCGAGCAGATGTGGGCCTCAATGTGAGTGATGTCGAGTTGGCCATACCCAGCCAGTCACATAACCACCAAGCCACACCCACAGAACCAGTTAAAAAATTTGAATCCCACCCCTGGTTTCACTGTACCATAAAATTCAACATGGGCAGATGCAGAATGTGTCTCAACTTTTCCAGTGAAGGCAGTACATTAGCAGCTCTATCAATCAATCAATCAATCAATCAATCAATCAATCAATCAGAACAGAGCTGGAAAGGACCTTAGAGGTCTTCTAGTCCAACTCCCTGCTCAAGCAGGAGACCCTATACTATGTCAGACAAGTGTCCAGTCTCTTCTTAAAAACCTTCAGTGATGAAGCACCCACAACTTCTCATGGCAAACTGTCAGGGTTGAAGAAATTGAAAAATCTGGTAAGGAAGTATCTCTGAAAGGATGACACAAGAGATCACAGAAGTCTGTTTGCTTTACAAATTGTAGAATTTAAATTTAACATTTTATTTCCAAATGGAGATGCAGAATTATAAACAGATAGACTAAGGTGGTGACTGAATGTGACCAGAATACAACAGAATACACCAAAAGTTTTACCTTAAAAATAGTCTAGTAACATATTAAATAAACAATAATGGTCAAACAATCACATTTGCCTAAAATATGCAATTATTTTTCCATGTGTAGCACTATATAAATCCACATACTCAGTAGTAAAAAGGCATTCTATTACAGTTTTCAAATAGAAATACTTGAAAAGTTCCATTGGAACCTTAGTTCTACAGGATTAAGAGAACAACAAAACCCCTCTTCACAAGAGACCAAAGAAGCGGGGGGGGGGGGGGGGGGACTCTGTAAGTAAGGAATGAATATTTCCCCCCTAATTCCTTGTGGAAATTACAGAGAACAAAGAAAAAAAATTCAGCCTTGGTCCAGTGGCAGGATTCAATTTTTTTTACTACTGGTTCTGTGGGCATGGTTTGGTGGGCATGGCAGGAGAAGGATACTGCAAAATCTCCAGTCAGGGCTGGTATTTGCTAGTTCTCCAAATTACTCAAAATTTCTGCTACTTGTCAGAACCTGCTGAATACCACCTCTGCCTTGGTCTCTTGCATTCAACTTTCTCTTTAAGACTAAGGGGGGGAGGGAAGAGGCTTAGTCTCTTGTGGACAACTTATTTTCCCCTTAGTCATTAAGATGCACAAGAAAAGGTAGGGTTTCTCAACAACCTCCATCCTTCCAAATCAGGAGTTCTACGGATGTTTTTTTAATAAGCAGCTTTCACCACCTAATTTAAAAAAGAAACAAACCCTGTCTTACAGCTATAAAATAAGTTGTAACCATGTCTCTTCCAGGAACTTCAACTTAACTAATCTGCCTCTTCCACAGCTTCTTTTCCAGTTAGTTATCTAACTCGATCATAGGAACTTTCTCCACCTTGGATACTTCCAGACACCTACATTGCAAACATTGGTGAAAACTCTGAGTTAAATTCCACAAATATGAGAAATGTCTAGAACGGTGCTTATCCTACCTACCTCACTATTGATTGTTAATCTTTTTGTTAATCAAAAAGAAGTTTTAAGACCTCTCAGTAAAAAAAATGAAGCATCCATTATCTCTGCAGGACTCCTCCCTTACCTAACATATTAATCTGTGGCACACGCTTCAGGATTTGAAGTGTTTCTTGAGCCTTTGTTTCCATACTGACAAGTAGAAGGTTGCGTTCCACAAAAAGAGGGAGGAGATTCTTGTATTTCGATTCCAGAAGAAAGGGAATCATGATCTGGAAAAGTGGAGAAAAGGATTATATTAGAGTTGGCCTTACATTGAAAAGTATAATTACAGAGGTTACAGCAGAACAAGGAAGGAATCATATTTCCCCTAGAGATCCCCAAATAGGTTTTCCTGTTATATTAAAGTATCCTAGTTTGTGGGGGAGATTGAGAGATGCTTGAAGGAACAAAGAAGAAACAAGCAAAGCCTCTCTCTATTCCACTCTAACAAATCAGTGCTGGATCAAACACCACGACATAGAATTTTATAATGGTATCACGAAGCTACAAAACTCTACTTTTCGTTCACAAAGTAAAATATGCTGAAACTATAATCCTTCTGCCTTTCATATGAATTTTTAAATGGCAAATAGGATCTCTTACAATGCTACCAATAAACTCATACTAACTTCAAGAGAAAGAAAAACTTAGCCAAGATGAAGAAGGCACTAAGAATAACAAAGCGATAAAGAGATAAGAGATAAAATTATACAGCCATATAATCTGTGCTATTTATCAGTTAAAATACCATCTGATAAGTCACTGACAATGTATTTGGCAAAGAAGAGGATAAGTTCCCTTGGGACATGTTTTTATAAAACTTCTTTAAAAATTAGAATTCATTGGCTGATCCTTTTGGGAAGGCAAAATATTAAAGAGCAGAAGAAAAAAAAGACCTTTAACATACACCATGATTACAACACTGTATTTCTTGAAGTCTATTAATACAGAAAACTGTACCTTATTGGGAAAAAATTTAACATGGATATTGTACTTTCTCAGCCGATGCCTGAATAATACCATATCATTTCCAGGAATATAATTGTATTGGCACACAACAATCATTTTATTCTCAAGAAATATTTGTTTCACTTGACGTAATAACAGTCTTTCATAACCAGTATCCTGCATGAGAGGAAAATGGATTTGCAATCTTGAAAATACAGACAATAAAAACTCTAGATTATATTCATAACTACAAAATATCAGTGGATTTCAGAAACATAAATTCTGATTTATTCACCAAGGTAAAATGGTTATTCTCTCTTAGACCAATTCATCTCACAGAATTGTTGTGGAGAAAATTAGAGGAGGAATTTGTGTTGAATGGCTGCCCTCAGTTATTTGTAAAAATAATAAAAGCAGGATACCAATAAAAATAAAATAAAATGTTCCTCTAATTATAACAACCATGCACACTTCTTCAGAAGCAAATTAGAATATTTATATTTTACTTAATTAGCTTTTTCTTTCTGTGATATTAATTAAATGAACTTTTCAATCTACTTAAGTGTATGCTATTTCAAACTCTGTCCAAACTTAGCAAGGCCTCCAAGCTTGATTTAAACAAGTTCCATTAGAATTATTGCTATCTGAAAATTAAATAACATATCCAAGAACATTCTACCACTATTATGGAGGTGGGAAAATACACACTTTGTGTAATCACATAATATTAAACCAAACAAATACAAATCAAGCAGCTGAAATCAGCAAGGATTCATCTGTCATTCCATCACAAAGGAAATAAGAATTTCTATCTGGATGGTAATATGATATATAAATGCTTTTGTTTTAGAGCAAAACAAATTCAGTCTTTCTTCCATAATCAAAATAGAAGTAAAATTGAGATATTCAGTTTACTGAATTCTGCTTTACAATACTAATATAATTTAGCTGTTAGTCAAGGCAATTGTATAACTTTATAATTGTTCAAAAATTGCTTATTTTTGATGAGTCATCAGTGCAAGTTATTTTCAATAAATTATCTGAATGCCAACTATCAGCATTTAATGGTTTATTTCTATTATTCATCTCTGATCCACAATTTTGCTTATATCTTAAACGATAAAGCCATATATCCAATTTTATATAAATAAAAATTTCCATAAAACAAATTGAATAAACACCAAGAAAGCCAACAGTTATGAGGAAAGTATTTAAATTCAGACAACTGAGTAAAATAGCTACAGCTAGATTCTGATTTTAGTGGAGCATAACCAAGGATATGAAGGGAAGTTATTTATGGCTTTACTGTTGATGAGCAGCACAAATTAACTACCTCCCAAAGGTTAGGAAGGAGCATAGCATCAAATACTTAAGTCATTATTAGAATAATTGGCTATCTATTACAGAACAGAAATTATATGAACTCTTTCACAATAGGCAGAACTATGAAAGGCAAAATATAAAAAGCTTTTCAAGAATTTTAATCAAAATGAGTATTTATATCATTCCAACCATCCCAAAATAGTAGAATGTTATTACTTCTTTAGGAAGAATGACATGGGGTTTCATACAAGTCTCTGAAGCCAGAGGTTTTGGTGGGATGTACTCAGTCACTGCCATCAGCTTTTGTCTCATAATATGCATCGGTTTCCAGTGACGTGTGACAGATTTGGAGCCATGACGGATAAGCTGCAAAGTGGGCAGCCAGCCTAGACCAATAGAGCAACAGAATTAGATTACAGTACAAACTACAAATGTAGACAAGTGGGCTCTTATATGACCACCATTTCCAAGGCAACAACTTCATAAGGAAGAATCCAAAGGATCCTAGTATTACAGAAAATGAAGAGTCCAGAAATGTACAAATCAATTTATATCAATGATGAAGAATATTTTTAAATCTTAAAGCCATCAAGAATACTCTTGATAATCATAACTCCTCACACTGAAGCCTTCTGTAAGATATTTAGGTTAGTAATGAGTATCAAGGGTACTAAATTTTAGCCTGATTAATAGTACTGGTTAGAATTTGCCTATGAAATCCATCCAAAAGATAAATCCAAATTTGGTTTCTGTCATCCTGAAGTATCCTCAATAAAGAAAACTTTCAGGAATTATTTATATAAAGAATAACAAGCACCATACCATTATTAAATAAATCCATCATGATTTTAGATATATCACTTGTACTTCCTTTTTAAAGTATATAATTGTCTTGGAAAACAAATACAGGTATTCTCAACTTAGGAGCACAATTGTGCCCAAAATTTCTGCTGTTAAACGAAATGTATGTTAAGTGAATTTTATCCAATTTACAATCTTTCTTGCCAGTTTTTAAATGAAACATATAATTGTTAAATTAATAATACAGTTGTTAAGTGAATCTGGTTTCCCTTTTGACTGCGCTTGTCAAGTCACAAAAGGTTGTCAGATGGCCCTGGGACACTGTAACAGTCATAAATATGAGTCAGTTGACAAGTGTTTGAATTTAGAGCACGTGACTATGGGGATGCTGCAAAGGTCATAAGTGTTCATAAGTAACTTTTTTTAGTGTTGCTGTAACTTTGAACAATTACTAAACAAAGTGTTGTACACTGAGTATTACTGTACATAAAAGGCATAAAAATGAGAGGAAGTCTCTTAAATCTAAAACAAATATTCATATAATGTATTTATACAATTTAAACTGTTTAGCTTAGAAGGCAAATAGGAAAAAGAATGGAAGAAATATTTATAAAGTTCTATGTGGCAATAAAACAAAACTTTTTAAAAACCAACTAATACCATAGAAATTGCTTTGAATGCCTCCATCCATCCATTGAGACTCCCACAAATTTCATTTTCAGTAGGACAATTATATAAAAACTACTTGCATGCTTTTTTATAATTATTAAGAAATTATTGGAGAAGTAGTTGTTTTATGTTTGGGTGGGAGAGCATACTAATCATTGTTTCTATATAGATAAAATATTAAAAGTGTGGAATCTATAAATCAATAGATAATTTTTTGAAAGGAGCAAAACTCTTTAACAATTGTTTACCTAAAGTATTAACTATCATAAAAGGAAGCTCAACGTACTTTTTACAATTAAAAAACTTTATTTTGGATACTTTACCCATAACTAGTATTATATACCCATACAGCATTATATACACAATATTATCTACATAATTATTTAAGTATTTCACAATATTAAAAACTGCTTGGGAGGGAAGCGATTTTGTCCCCCAAAACACTCAACACCAATACTCCCATCAATTACAGGAGACGAGCCAGTGTCAAAAGCTCCTCGTTATCCCATTCCCTCTGCTTTACCGAGGTATGAATAGCTGAATAATCTGAAACTGTGTCAGCCCAAAATTTACGAAAAGTTAGGATTTTTGCGACGATCGGCAAAGAAAGAATGATTCAGGCTGAATTTCAACCGGGAGAGCTGTAGTGTTCTCTTGTCGACACAGAAGACGAGCATAGAAGATAAAGTGATTTACAATTTTATATTGTATATAATTTTCCGGATTATATTTTCCGGATAATAATTTTCCGGAGGCGAAAAAGCCCTTCTATTTTTCATTTTCCCTTACCGGTTTTACAGATCCTTTTACCCCAACCGCCAACAGCAGCCATTTCCAAAAAACGTGGATGTCCGAATAGAGCATCACGGGAGTGGGGATTTAAAGGGGAAGGATCCCTTTTCTCTCAGTCGTAAAAGAAAAAAAAAACTTGCCGTCTCCTGGCAACGAAGGCTCGAGAAGTCGTGTCGTGATCAACCCTCCCTCAAGCTTCCTCCTCTTTCTCTCTCCGGCTACTTGATGACTGGAAAGAGATACAGAAAGACTTCTTTGCTTTCCGCAGATATGGTAACCCCTAGAGGTTGCTAATGGCACCCGTAGAAAGAGGCAGAGGTTTTACAACGTTTAGTTTTACAACGTTTGTATTAAAAAAAAAGAAGAGAGAGAGAGAGAGGCCCATTTCATCCTAGATCGGTATTTTTTTAACCTCAGCCACTTTAAGATGTGTGAACTTCAACTCCCAGAGTACGTCACCCATAGCATGAGTGGTTGAGGAATTCTGGGAGCTGAAGTCCATACATCTTAAAGTGACTGCCGTTGAGAAATACTGCCATAGATGTTGCCAAGGTCACAGCACTATAGTGAATACCCACACCCCTAAGGAATCCTTACAAACTCTCTTTCCAAGTTGCTACTATAACCAACTGAATCTCCCTGACTAGTTTTTTTTTTTTTTGGGGGGGGGGGAAGGGAGTCCCACAAAGACTTTTGAACGCTGCTATGGCTGCATTCATCGGCTGCTAAGTAAATGCAAGGGATTGTTATGGTAATTCTTGCCCCCTCCCTCTACTAGCTGTAGGCCGTTTCCATGAAGATTCTGAAACTAGCTGTTGCAAGCAAGCTTCCCAGTCTCTTTTCTAAGAGACAGATACTCATTTTGGGGCATCCATCAGGAAGATTCATCACTCATGGCAGGAGGTAAGGCCTTCACTTCGAAGGTATCTTAAAACGTTCAAGGTAATTAAAAGTAATTCTTAAGAGAACTCAACCACTGTATCACCATTTTAGAAAGTTTATTTAGTAATCCAATTCACTTGACCGCTCATCTCACGAAAAATGACTCTGAGCGGCAACAATTCAATAAAATAGTAAAATAAATAAAAGTTAATGTTTCATCATTGTAGAGGGGCAAAAGGGTCACTGTTGGAGAAGAATGGAATGAGAAGCAAAGGAGATAAGGTGTGCCAATTAGAAGGTGAAAAATCAGAAAATAAAAATTGAGAATTTTAGAATTAGGCATGTGCAAACTAATTATTTATATTTATAGTGACTATAGTTTCTTGGGGAAAATAAACTTAAAAAGGAGCAAATTCTTTTCTAAATCTCAAGGACAAAAAAAATTGTGTATAACTTTGTTTTTCAAAGGAAAATTCCAGACCAAACCAAGAAAATAGTTAAATAAATCTAAAGGTCAGTTTTCTGAAATGAAGTACTGCCCTTTATAATAACTTACGGTCACTGTATTGGTACCTGACTGTAAAAAGTGTATTGCACTCCCAGCATGGTACTAAAGGTTCCTAACTTGTGCATTAAATAAACATTTTAACACTGAATTACGAAGTCTGGTGCTTTGTTCTGAATAAGGAACAAATCATAGAGAAGAAATTCTTACAAGAAGAGAACTCATTTGCTAATGCCTGAATGCAAGAGAAAAAACCAAGAAGACACAGAGAAGTCTGTCTTCTCTGTAATATGTGGTATGTGTGAAAGATCCAAAATCTTGAGTAGTTGCTAGCATATTGTATTGTAATAGAGATAATAACAATTGTTGATCTGTACAGTATGGCAGGAAAGTGGAGAGCTAAGGAATAGTTAATGTCCCTAAAATACTAAATCTCTGAACGATAATGCTTTATAATCACATTGTGATCTTACTACACAACATACTTCATGAAAGGGCACAAAAATCATATGTGGCTAATAACCTGAGATGCTACTGAGAGGGGTCTTGCTAAGATTCAGGAATAAAAGGTATTGTTTAATTTAGATTCTGTCTGTTTGGATTTATAAGACTGTCTAGCTCAAGTTTTGGGTGGGTGCAACAAAAATGACAATAATAACCATATTTCCATATTTTCATTGAACAGTACATTTATGGCTGAAAACTACATTCACCAGTCAGAAATCTGAATAGTTCAAATTTATTCGAAGTAAGAAAAAAAAAGCTTCAACTCTTTCAACATTTTTAATGAGTAGACACCTGGTTTTGATTAGGAAATTATGCAAACTTCATTATGCAAGTCATATGCAGTCATATGAGTTCTAGGCTCCTTTCTGTTTGCCATTAAGAAACAAAATCAAGGCTACACACAAATTAAATATCCACATTCATTAAATCTACATTCATTAAATCAAACTTTCCATTGATAAGTGAGACAATTGTTAATTGACCGCTTTCCCATTTTATGACCTTTCTTGCCACAGTTGTTAAGTGAATCCCTGCAGTTGTTAAGTTAGCAATACAGTTCAAAATGTATCTGGCTTCCCCCTTGCTTTTGCTTGTCAGTCGCAAAAGGGGATAACACGATACTGCAACAGTCATAAATAAGACTCACCATGCATCTGAATTTTTATCACGTGACCATTTTTTTAGTGCAACTTCAAACAGTCACAAAATGGGCTGCTGTAAGTTGAGGACTACATATTGACTTTTTGAAGAACATTTTGTTGTTGTTTGGTAGATAAAATTACTCATCCATTATATCAGGGGTGTTAAACTCGCATCATTATGGCAGTATCATGTGATGTATCAGAACTTTTCCCCCCTTCGCTAAAGCCCCTGTCACACTGCACCAACGGATGGAAAGAGAATGTAAAACGGAGAAAAACACTTGCCATCCATTGGTTAATGCGATGCTTCCGTTTTGTACTCACTGCGTCCATTTTTCTTCCTCTCTATCAGTCCAGCATCCGTCGACTGACATTTCATCTGCTCAAAAAGTTTTGAGCTGCTCAAAACTTTCTGAGCGGAAAGTGTATCCAACGTGTCCGTTCTGCATCCGCTAGGCATACGGGGAACATCCGTTCTGCATCCATCGTCATCCGTTGTGCATCCGCTACATCCGCTAGGCATCCGCGCAACTCGCATCCGCTCCAGCAGTAAACAGACACAGGGAGGAAGCGGAACGGACGCGCAGAGTTAGTAGCACGGACGGAGAAAGGATGAAAGCAGATGCAGCTCGCATATAAAGCATTGAAAACGGAAAAAACGTTCGCAGAGGGGACCTATCTCGGATATTAAGGAAGTCTAGAGGATGCCTAGAGGATGCAAAAGGACACATAGTGGAAAACCTATATTGCCTATAGAAAGGGGGAGCAACTCACCTGGATCTCACTTTCAGACCAGCAGCCCAGCTGTGCAGACCTCTGCAGCCTTCATCTGCCTCTTGCTCTTCCACAGCGTCCAGTCATGTCCACCATGGATCGTAACACAGTCCTTTTGGTAGCCACCATCATGCTGCAACAGTGCGAAGCCATCTACAGGCTCTTTCAACTCTACTACGGGAAGAAAAGGAGGCGGCCAAGAAGCGTCTGGGTCCGAACATGGATCGGGAGAAGAGCAGAGGACGGACTGTACAACAAGCTGATGGTGGAGCTCAGGAACAAAGACCCTCGTGCATTCCAGAACTTCATGAGGATGCCTCCAGCCATGTTTGACAAAGTTGTGGAGCGGCTGACACCCAGGTTGACCAAGCAGAGCACCAACCTCCGGCCCAGCCTGGACCCTGGGCTCAAAGTGGCACTGACTCTGCGCCACCTGGCCTCAGGGACCACCTACAGGAGCATGCAGTACGGCTGGAGGGTGCCACACAACACCATCAGCATTGTGGTCAGAGAAGTGGTGCAGGCCATCATCGAAGAATACCTGGAGGAACTCCTCCAGTGCCCCTCCACTGAAGAAGGATGGAAGAAAGTTGCAGAGCAGTGGTATCAGAGGTGGAACTTCCCACACACCGTTGGAGCCATAGATGGCAAGCACATGGCCTGCAAAGTGCCAGCCAAGTTGGGGTCCACTTATTTCAACTACAAGGGCTTCTTCAGCATTGTCCTCTTCACCATGGTCGATACTGACTATAAGTTCATGTACATCGATGCTTCAGGCAACGGCTCATCTTCAGATGCCCAGGTATACAACGCCAGTGACCTCAAGGAGGGGATAGAATGCAACCTCATCATGGACTTCCCAGATCCAGACCCCTGCCCAATGACACACAAGATGTGCCCTACTTCATCGTGGGGGATGACGCCTTCTCCCTCAGAACCTACCTCATGAAGCCCTACACCTCCAGATGCCTCACCCATGAAGAGAGGATCTTCAACTACAGGCTGTCCAGGGCAAGGCGGGTAGTGGAGAACGCCTTTGGCATCCTGGCCAACAGGTTCCAGGTACTTCTCACCACCATGCAGCATCACCCAGAGACCGTGAGGAGGATCGTGGAAGCTTGCTGCATCCTGCACAATCTCATGCGCACCCGCTACCCAGTGTTGCAGAACAGGCTCGTGGACCTCCAACAAGGCAATGGGGACATGGAACCTGGGGAATGGAGGCAAAGGCGAAACCTGATAGACACTGAGGATATGCAAGCCCCCAACAGAGCCTCACGTGAAGGGAAGAAGCAGCGCAACCTCCTGAGACACTGGTGCAACTCCCCAGCTGGAGCAGTGGAGTGGCAAGACAGGATGATAGATAATTAATGGATGCTTCCTTCAGCCTGTCTCATCACACTGAAGAGATTGGGCCATGTATGTTGGGTGGGCCTACAATGAACAGGGCATTTAATAAAGAGTTGTGTTTATGTTGACATGTGTGGATTAATGATTACATTAGTATTGATAATGAAGGGCCATAGGTGTGGCACCTGGAAGGGTGGACCATACAGTCCCACTATGCTTGCACTGGAGGTTTATCTATCCCCACAGCTACCTCAACCCATCCCACAGCTATCTTAACCCATCCCACAGATATCTCAACCCATCCAAAAGGTATCCCTGCCCATCCCACAGCTATCTTAACCCATCCCAAAGGGTATCCCTGCCCATCCCACAGCTATTACCCATTCCACAGGTATCCTTGTCCATCCCACTGCTATCCTTACCCATCCCACAAGCATGCAAAGGCTTAAACCATTTCTAAAAGTTTCCACCAAGACTTTATTGAAAAAAATAAATGAAGCCAGTGTGTGAAGCAAAGATAATCTTTATTAAAAACAAGCTGTAAAAGAAAAATGACCCAAGTCAAGTGTCCAAATAAAGTCATCAGGTAGCCACCCAGTCTCTGGCACTCTTCTCTGTCACTCAGAGGTATGCCCAGTCTCAGGGGTGAAGGGTCCAGATGCTGTGGAGGTGGGTGCTGCTGGAGTGCTGGTCTGAAGCGCCACTGGGGTGCCTGACCCCGAGAGGACAACAGGTGACGGTGTGTTGAGGAAGCTCTCAGACAGCTGGCTCAGCCCCGTGATGTTGAGAGCTCCTTCCTCCATGACATGGGGTGTCAGCCCCAGTACCAATGACAGATGTACTGAGGCCGGGCTTGGCTCTGGGGTGGAGGAAGGAGCAGTGTAGTGGGGCTGTCTGGTCTGCAGCTGTGTGAGGACTGGCGTGCGTGGCATCGGTGACGTGGGTGGCATCGGTGGCGTGGGTGGCATCGGTGGCATCAGTGGAACTGGTGGCAACGGTGGCGTCCGATGAGTCTGGCCTGGACTGGGAAGGGCTGCTGCCTGTGCTGCTGGACCTCCTGGTAGCCGTAGCCCTGGTAGGTGAGGGCCTGTGGAAAGCCTTGGAATGGGAGTGACATCACCTGGGGTGGAGGAGCAGACCTGGACTGGGTGGGAGCAGGTTCATCTGGCTCTGGAGGGTTGTGAAGCAGATCGTTGATCCGGTCCTTCACCACCTGGTACTGGGTTTCCGCCATGTACGTGAGGGTCTGGTTGACATAGGTGAGGAAGGGCTTGCGATTGGAGGATGAGGAGTCACTGTGGACCAGGTGAGAGAGGAGATCTATGCTGCTCCGGATGGTGTCTCTTATCTCCAGCAGGACAGTGTGGCTCTGCCCCTCCTGTCTGGCTCTCTGCCTTTCTGTGGAGGTGGAGCTGGGGGTGGATGCGGGTAGGACTGTGGTGGAAGTGCCGTCTCCTTTCTCCCACTGCGCCAGGGAGTCCTCCACATGCTCCGCCACGGTTACAACAGCTGTCCACGGGTTCTCCATCGTGGCATGCTCCACAGACACCTGCCTGGAGACAGGAGCTGACTCTCTGCCGGAAGAGGACTGGCTCTCAGTAGGCTGCCTGAGAGAGAGGGTTGTGAGAGGGGCTGCTCCTCGGTGGCGGATCTCACCCTCCAGGAAGCTGCACTTGGCCATGACGTAGTTCTCTCTGTCCGTCAGCTTGACCGCGGCCTGGCCAGATTTCTTGAGGTGCAGCTTCCCGTACCAGGTGTGCATGTGCTTCCACCAGCTGAGGAGCACCTCCGAAGTGTAGCCCAGGCTCTCCGCCTTCTTTCTCCAAGCAGCCTGCTTCCTTTTGGTGTCCCTGTAGAGCCTGTGTCCCTTCCACCATAGATAGTCATTCTCTCTCAGCCACTCCAGCACCTCATCCTCATGTTCCTCCTCGATGTTGTATTGCCTCCTCTCCTGTTCTTGCGTCTGCCTCTTCCTCCCTTTGGCAGGACCACATGGACCCTCATCAGAGGGGCTTCCAGGTTGTAGGGGCTACTCCTCCACACCACCAGCAGCAGCAGCACCAGCAGGATCATCATCATCATCATCATCATCAGCAGCAGCAGCAGCAGCAGCAGCAGCACCAACAGGACCAGGATCAGCAGCAGCAGAGTAAGCACCAGCAGGACCAGCAGGAGGAGCAGCTTCAGCAGAGTAAGCACCAGCAGAAGCACCACCGCCAGGAGCAGCATCAGCAGAGTAAGCACCAGCAGAAGCTCCACCGCCAGAAGCAGCATCAGCAGAGTAAGCACGAGCAGAAGCACCACCGCCATAAGCAGCAGCATCAGCTCCTCCAGAAGCAGAAGCAGCAGAAGCCCCAGCCCCAGAAGAGTGAGCCCGTGCTGCAGAAGCCCCAGCAGAAGCAGAGTGAGGGCCAGGGGGTGGGAGGGTGGCCCTGTCCCTCTTGCCAGGGCTGGCAGCAGATGTCTGAGGCTTCCTCTTCTTCCCCATGGTTATGGGGTTGCTGGCTGGCAGCAAGGCTGGCAGGCAGGCAGGAAGGCTGGCAGGAAGGCTGGCAGGGAGGCTGGAAGGCAGGCAGCAAGGCTGGCAGGCAGGCAGACAGCAAGGCTGGAAGGAAGGCTGGCAGGAAGGCAGGCAGCAAGGCTGGCATGCAGGCATACATGCAGGGTAGGCTGGCAAGGCAGTTGATGTGTCTGGAAGCAGGTCTTTCCTCTGAATGGTGACCTGCTTGGGAGCTGCCTCCCTTTATATCCACGGGGCTGACGCAATGCATCCTCCCCGCATGCGCAATGAACGCTGGGCATCCGCTAGGCTTCCGCAAGGCTTCCGCTGTACATCCGCTTCATCCGCTCTTTCCGTTCCGCGTCCGCTTTGCTGCGGCCCCCCCGAAGCCTTGCGGATGTACCATCCGCTCCCATCCGCTAGGCTTCTGTGGAGCATCCGTTTTCCATCCGCCCTGCGTCCTCCCCCCGTCCGTTCCTTTCCGTGTTCTCCACTCTGGTTATGCAAATTTTTGCCCCTTTTGAGAGCGGATAACAACGGATGGAACATTTTTCTCGTCCGCTCTGTCCTTTTTACAAACGTTTTGCTTCCGTCGGCCAGTGTGACAGGGCCTTAAACCGGGTAGGGCCGGGTGATGCATCCAGTCCTCAACCTGTGAGTTTGACACCCCTGCATTATATACTTCCTATAAGATTTATTCTCTTAACATGGGCTGATTGAAATCAGTGGAACTTACACTAATCACAGTTAATTCATCCCATTCATTTCAATGGGTTTACTTTAAATATGATTAACTCTTATTAAAAGTAATCATGTCTCAGGTAGTTTTTTCCAGCAGTAAGAATAACAACATTTTGGCAAATAAACTATATAATACAATCTATAAGTAGAACTGTAGCCAGGAAACAATATTCTATATAACATTAAGAATCTTCCCCTTCCTTCTTGATGTATTCTGGAAATATATTATCTTTTATTTTTGTTGAGAGGTTTTTTTTCTTTCTGATGAACCTTTACAATAACAAGGTTTGCTTTTATCATTTCGGTTGTTTAGCTGATATACTGATTTAAATCTAGATAAATTAGAATACTTTGTTTACTTGTTTTCAGCTAATTTACAACCTCCCACTGAAGGGGTGTGCTTAACAAAATCTCTTATTGTCCAGAGGAACATACCAGTACCAGTGGAGAAAGAGGATCCAGAGACAATGTGAGCATTCCAGCTATTATTTAAATTAAAACAAAACTTTCAGGTGCTGGTAATACTTTTGGCAGGCACGATGAAGGTGGAAAGGAGAAGAGGTATAATGTTTGTGACTGGAAAACATCTCTCCAATTCCAGATCTGAAGCCTTGACTTCTCTACAGGTCCTACGGCTAGATAGGGAGAGAATTAGCTGCATTGCCAATCTGCCAGAATTAAAACACGTCCACAGCATCTATTTACAACAGGTAATGTACTCTGCCACATTCTTTGCTACTGAATGCAGCACTATCTTTGAAAGGCAATATTCTTTCTTTCTTGGCATTTGAAGCATGAACCTTCATTGTTGGTATGTACCACTAGCTGCATCCCAACTCCCTTTGAAAAAAGTGCCAGAGCTTACATTGGTTGGGAATGATAGCAACTGTCCATCATAATTGGAGCACTGGATTAGAGAAGCCTGTTTTAAAAATATTTCAGATTTCAAGATTTCAGGGTCTGAAAGTGTATCACTACACACACACACAAATCCTGGAAATAGTGACAGATCACTGTTTTAATATGATTTATGTGCTCAGTGTCTTGCCTATTTTTGTTTTTGTTGGACTACGGAAGATGTACACAAAAAATAATATTTAGCAGAATTCATAAATAAGGAATCTAGATATTTTGATCCGATGAGTTAGAATTTGGTTTGGTGCTAATTTTATTACTTTTAAAGCAAATACTAAATCCAATATGAAGGGCAAAATATTTTTCTTGGATGCATATTGGATTTGGTCTTTCCAAAATAAAGATAATCTGCCATTCTTAATAATATTTTTTATAATGTTTTATAAGGTTACAGCAGTAAAATGCATCAGGAAAATGGGCTTCAGAGATATCCACAAATAGATCTACGTGTCCAAATTTCTTGTTTTTCAGTTGTTTGGGATGACAGCCTTGGTGATTTTATAGATAAAACAGTATTACCCAGGTATCTTAAGGACTCCACAGAGACCTAATAGTTAGGAGAAAAACTCCTTTTCAAAATCCACACACATATTCATATACAGTAAATTAATCTTTCCAAATGCATTTCCTGCATTAATGTGCTGAGACTTGCACTATTTTCATTTTTAGAATCAAATAAAGAAAATTGAAAACTTAAACTGCTTTCCAAACTTGAAGTAAGTATATTCTTAATTTACATGATTTAAATCATTAAAAAGGGAAGCTGGAAAATTGTCCTTAGTTTGTATGAAAGTAAAACAATTCAGTGTGCATTAAACTGTGTCAAAGTAGCTGTGATAAAATAAATTATGATAAAATATATATATCAAATGACAGCAATAGATTAAATGCTTCAAACAAATCACACCTGTTACTTATCATTAACTCTGGATGGGGTTATACCACCCAGGCAGATCTGGGACAGAACTTGGGGGTCTTCCTAGTTTCATGACTCCTGATCGAAGAGCAGGCACAAATCATAATTTGGAAGGCCTTTGCACAATTTTGCATTGTACCATTTCCTTTACCTGAATTATGCGGCCCCGTGCATAGTCACTCATGCCCTAGTCATTTATCAGCTGGATTACTGCAACATGCTCTAATGGGGCTATCCTTAAGTAGTATTTGGAAATTGCAGCAGATGCAGAAAGTAGTGGTGCGCGGTTCTGAAAGCTTCTAGGCCCCACACATAACATCATTATTGTGTGAGCTGCATTGGTTACCAGTTTGTTTCTGGAACCACTTCAAGATGTTGGTTGTTACTTTTAAAGCCCTATATGACATGGGTCCAGAGTATTTGAGGAGCCATCTCTCCCAATGAGACTAGCCTGCCCCAATTGTGCAAAAGGAAGAAGACTGCTATGATCCCATCGGGTAAGAAATTCCAGAAGGCGGGTCCAAGAAGAATAGTCTTTTCTATCATGACTTAATTTTTGTAGAAGATTCTACCATCAGAGGTGAGAACACTCTCACCCTTTTGGCCTTCTGAAAGGTATTAAATTGACTTGCTGGGGCCCTAAGGGAAATGGTTGACAGGCTAAGACTTCAACCCGTCCTGTCTGCCTCTTATTTCTGGTTTCAGTATAGTTTTTTAAATTTTAATTTGTATAGTTTTAATTATTTTTCTACTTGTTTTATAACCTATAAGTCACCCAGAGTCACCTTGCAGGGGAAATGAGTGGCATAAAAATAAATTATCATATATAAATATCAGAATAGCTATGCCTACATATCAGAGTCCCGCCTGCTTTTCCTCTCTGCTAAATCAGGTAATTAGTTTTTTGTATAACAGTTTTAGAGAACTAACCTGCAGCTAAACCACTGAGAAGGTTGTGTGTATTGTGAGTATGTAACAATTGAAGTAGAATTACCTTCAGTACCCAAAAGCCACCCACTCTTCTCTAGGCTTCATGTTAAGAATAAAAGGCCTATTTCTTGTATGTAATATTACAACTACAGATGGGATCATCCCTGAATTAAAAAAGTATTCAGTATAAAAAACTAACATAGTTTTACATTATTTTTCACTTGCTAATTTTTTACATGAATGAAATATACTTATCACTTCAGTGAGAACGAGACCAATTTTAAAAGAGGGATTCATAAATGAGAATAAAAAACTTGTAGTTGATTTCCAGCCCTGACAAGTAATGAAACACTCCTTTGAATGTTGGATTGCAACTCTATCTGGTGGTAAGAAATAGATTGCATGTTTTATGATGTCATCACCCATTAGTGTATCATGGCTTCAGTATGTTTCCCTTCTTCTGAAGGGAAATATATTTCCCTTCTTCTGAAAGGCAGGGTGTTACTATTATCTTAAGGATTTTGCAATTTCAATATCTTGTCTTTTTATATGATTCCAGGTTTCTATCATTATCTGGGAATTGCATCAACAAAATAGAGAACCTCCAACCTCTCCTCAAATTGAAATTTCTGGATCTTTCACAGAATTGTATTGATACTTTAGACATAGGTTAGTCTGTCTATTCCTCTGTTCATCTTAGCCATCTATACCAGCCATTCTCAAACTTGTGTTTTCCTGATATGTTGGAAATATAACTCAATAACCATTAATTCTCAACCATGAATTATGACCTATAGCCTTTACTAAAGGTGTGGACAATTTATATTCCCAAAGGGGTTACATGAGAAACTGAGGCTACTGTGGAGAGCTGAACTAATAGGCTGAATTTAATTCTGCTGATTTGTGTGCATATTGCACACTTGTTGACATTTGATTTCTAATTTTCAACTAATCTCACACAGGCTGGACAGGGACAGTCAAAGGCTGAATGTTGTTCAGGGACCATAAAATGCTCTACAACTAAAAGAATTGGATCAAATAATGTTGATCAATTCTTATATTCCTCCATTGGTTGTGAAAATATTATATGAACCACTACTATACCATACCATACCATACCATACCATACCATACCATACCATACCAT
>BLBF01000051.1:5605784-5624666 GCA_015471245.1 Laticauda colubrina
ATACCATACCATACCATACCATACCATACCATACCATACCATACCATACCATACCATACCATACCATACCATACCATACTAATATTATATTAATACTACATTGCTAAATATTATATTGTTGAAATTCAGCCTTTCACTTTGTAGTATTAAATCAGATATGTGAAGTATTTATTTAGCAATTTAATAAAATAATAAATAGTTGCAAATAGTTGTTTGATAATAGTTCATAAAAACATGAACCAGCTCCATGCATCTCCAAAAAATTATGTATCAATCTTTATCCATTTGCATTCCTACCAGTTTCCTTATTTACACCTTCTGGTTTATATAGATGAGTTGCCCCTGAACCTTGCCATCCTTGACCTGACTGGAAATAAATGCATAACTCGAAAAAGCTACAGGTAAAACCAGAAAAGCAAATCATACTGATTCATAATAACTCATCCTGTAATTACCTTTTGTAACATTGTCCTTCAAGCTGAATCTGGAACTTCCTTTATCCCAGCCAGCGTCAGAACTACTATCTGGAAGGTATTAAGTTCTGGAAGGTAGCACCCCATCACTAAGGCCACTGCAATATCATAGAATAAAGCAAACGGTATTCTGAATCCATTGGGAACATGGGAAATGAGGCAGAATGGTTGGCTGGGTAATTCTGGAAGTTGAAGGCCACACTGCCAATGTCCAGAAACATGGTGTCACTTATATAATCAGTTTCATTTAACATAGAACAAAAACACAATTGTAAAAGATCTTGCCTCCTACTTTCATTAATCACCAAAAAAGAGAGCACAGAGATAAACTTTTATTTTCAACTTTATCAGCCGTGTATTTCCATTTCTAGAGAGTGTGTGTTGGCAGCTCTGCCTCATCTGATAGAACTGGACAACAAAGGCATCTCAAAGCAGAAAGTCATACTCCAAAACAATGAAGAGGAGGAAAATAGCTCAGAAGAGAGTGATTATGAGGACTGTCCAGAACTCTTTGAGCCACTGAGCACAGAAAAAGGTATTCCAATTGCAGGGCTAGATTTGGGGTATTAGATCAACGTGGAAGTAAAGATTTTCAGTTCTGCAATGAAAAAATACTTCTGAAGGTAAGTTATCTTGAAATGGTTAATATTGGAGCATCAAGAAATACAGATTCCCTTCATGTTTCCTCATCTTAGGGTCATTCATTTTCAACCTAACTTACCTCATAAGAACAATGGAAATATAAAACAAAGGGGGAAACCATGGAAACACTGGTTAAAAGCAATAGTACACAGGAAATAAATATTATGCACAGTAAAAAAAGTACATTACATGTACTTGTATAGTATATAGTCATATTTATATAACTAAATGCAGTGACATTATCAATTATAGTGACATTTATGTTCACCAAAGAACTTTTTATTTCTGAAATAGAGATAAAAAGGAATTGCTAAATATTAATCTTTGTTTAAAAACTGGGAAGTGTATTTAATTATATTATGTTTAATATTTTGATTAAATCTGTTATTCTTAAAATAAGAGATAAGGATAGACTTTGAGCAGCCTCCTGGCTGAGCTGATATTTATTCAAGACTGCCATGATTTCTCTAATAGATGTCCCAGTTATATAACCCAAAACTCAACAAGTCAGCACTCAGTGAAGAAACATTCTGTACTTTTAGCTTTTAGCTCAATCTATACCATGAGCCTGACCCTCTGGTTTATGTGTATCCATGTTAACAAAAATAATTTGCATTCTACAATTCTATGCAAATTTGCTGAAAACAGCTAGGTATTTTTTTTTTTATGAATGGATTATGGGGACTGCAACTTTATCCTAATTCTGGTTTTTTGCTAGACTTCTTTGTTGATGTCCATAATGAATTCAGTAGCCGCTCAGCCTGGCGGAGAGAGACAGCAATGAGGGAACACGAAGCCCGTCTAGAAGAGCTGAGACAACGACAGAATCTGATGCAGCTTGTGTTCAATACCAGTGAAGGTAGAACTGAACTCCCAGGTTTACCAGAATCAAGATCTCCAATTCTAAACAATTTACCTCAAACTGAGAACCATATAGTTTTGAATCCACCACAAAGACCAGTGAATCCAGAAGTTGATGCAAGACTGAATATTCCAAAGGAAAAAAATGAAGGCACAACTCAACAAAAAATATCAAAAGGAAAAATATCTAGTGCAGCTAAAACTGCAAACAAGAATATAAGAAAATGATTTTTGTTGAAACATTACTCACATAATACTTTTATCAAACAAATATACTTCATTTGTGAAGCATTGTCCATTTTTTAAATAAGCAAGATAAATAAATGTTGGAGGAGGTGGGGGAATATGATTGCCAGTCAGAAAAATAGAAAAATGAGTAGTCTTGTACAATAGAGATAGTGTTGCAAGAAACACTCTACTGTAGTTGTAGTCTTGTACAACAATAGTGTTGCAAGAAACACTCTACTGAGAAAAAGGAGAGGGGCTTGTTAGATTTTTCACCTTAGTCCTATTCCTTTGCAACATGATCCCATCTGCAGCATAAGAGCCACAGTGACATCACATGCATCCTGATGTCATGCATCATGCAATGACAATCATGCATCCTGATGTCATTATACACAAGACATAAATAATTCATTCAATGTATGCAATTAAGTTGTATAATACATACAATGTCATTCCTTGTCTCCTAAAGTTTCAAATGGCCTTAGCCTCCCAAAACTGATACTGTAAATGTTGTTTCCATCCTTGATATTTATGAGTCCCCAGATGTCACACAGATTCATGGGAATCCAAAAGGCTACTTGAGTGGACAAATCTCAAGGAAGTTTCATAACAAAACAAAATGTGTCTATTAGATTATTTGCAGAGATGTCCTATTTTTAGTTACAGCTCTTTTATTTTTTCCTACCTAACCCACTTTTTAATTATAACATCAGCCCAAAGTGAGGATACACAAAAACAACCACTACCTTTAAAAAAATTAATAAAACATAGGTTTAAATAAAAGTATCCTTACAATTCCTAAAAAGATAAAACCCATCACACTGGACAGAATCTTGTACTCATGGTCAATGGCTGTAATTTCCAGAATTTAGTACATAATTATAATCTAAGGGCAATACCATTATAGTTTTTATTCCTCCATCCCCCAGCAACATAAAGGCAATAAGTAAGTTTTTCTTTAAATCAACTACACAGTCAGAGGACAAAGTAATCAAATGTGATACCAATCTTTAAAAGGAACCCAGGGATATCCCATAAATTAATTGTCACTTAACATCTGTTTCAGGCAAATTATTAGGCATGTAATTAAAGAAAAACAATTAAGCAATAAATAATTTGACACATAGAAAAAAATCTTACAGAAGGAAAAACTACACAGATTCCACACATAAAACCTCTTCTAGAGTTGACAGTTTCAACAACACTTATGAAAAGCTGAGTAAATTTAGCAGACGTGGAATAAGATAATCTGCCCTTTTATGGACTGCAAACTAAAGGCAGAAAGAAATGACTAGGAATAAATGGGAGGTGAAGTTCTTCAAGGATCTGTGTTGTGACTAATACTTTTTAACTTGTTTATAAATGAAATACCTTTGAGTTAGGGGCAAACATAAACAGTATGTTAAAATAGAAGTAAGCTTATTTGAAATGCTGAGAACAGGAACAGAAGTTAGCTTACCCTAAAGCTCAAGAACTGAGAGCCATCTGAAAACAAATATTCCTTTCACAGAGGAAATAGAAATTCATAAAATAAAGAAACCTTAGCTTTGGCTCCCGTTACATCTATACAACAATGAAGAGAAGAAATAAATTCAGCTATTCACTATTACTGATATGACACCCAGAGAACATGATATGCTTTTAGACTGGCTCAGAATCCTTTATAGGTATACCCTAAGAAGAATAAAAATTCAGACAACTTGTCAGTAGCACAAGGAATAAGACTCAACCCACCTGGCCATTAAGCCTATATCACTTATACAGTTTGAGTTCTGCATCCACAGAATTGCAAAAGAGCCTAGCCAACTCCTGGGGTTTCACAGGGACAGAGCCTGTTGACATATTTTTCACATTTTCCAGAATTTGCTGCTGAAATGTTTTCATAGCCTCCTGCAATTTCTGCTGTTCAAGCTGGGAATGAAGGAGAGAAATGATGGTAGATGAACAGAAACTCATAAGATGCTGTTTTTAATTACAGCATTGCTTTGCCTGAGGAAAATTGGAGGAGATGAACTCCAAATGCAAATTCAAAAGCTGGCAAAAAATGCAAGGAGAATGCAATGTGCTACAGGGAGTAGGTCCAAATCCTCATCCATACTAATTTAAAATCTCAAGTAAAACAACAGAATAGAAGGTGAACAAACTAAAAACCATAGACTTACTTTAAAAGACTTACTTTAATTCATCATCTCTACTTCTAAGTTGCAAATGTATTACCTCCTGCTGGTGTAATGATCAAAACTTTAAGAAGAGGGGAAAAATTAATTAGCTCTTTCTGCTCTATTTTAACTGATAGTATTTCCTAATAGAAATATAGTGGTTTTTTTAGGTATTTAAGATAAAATAGAGCAATTTCAAAGATGATTCCTTTTAAGTTTCTCAGTAGTGCCTAAAGCTATTTAAGGGCAGCTTCAGCTGCAAATGGACAATGAGATAGAGGCAGTAGCATGTGGACAGTTCTCTGGGAACAGCTAGCAAGCTATCCTAACCTGAGCCAGAAGGCTTTGTGTCTATGGATTGGTTGTTGCAACTAAAAAAATCTGACTGCTTATGTCACACTAAATTTGTTAGTCTTGAAGACAACTATAAAGAGGTCCGCTCATGTTCCACAAGGACTTCCATCTCAATTCCTTAAGCTATTTGAAGTAAATTATCAAAAACATAGATGGGATTGTGAAAGATTATTTGGTCAAAGCTAGTTCTACAAAGCATAATGCAATTAACAGAATGCCAACCCAGTCTCTGCTTAAATGCACTCAACAGAAGAGCATTTCAAGGCCCTCTGTTTCATAGACCATCAGCTCTTACCTTTTCTTTCTACCTAACATTTGAATTCCTGCCAATTCCATCCATTAGTGGCTTCTAGGAGAGATAAATAAAGCCTGACAGTTTAAAACTATGAGGGCTGCACAACATAACTGGAAGTTCACCTGATTACAATCTATGACTTCCAAGGCTAACTGATGTTGCTTGTAGAGATTGTGTCGACGATCCACTCGATTTTGAAATCTTGGAGTCTCCTTAATGGGGTCTTTTTCACCAAAACTTGGAGACTTCACCTGAGGGAAGGGAATAACATTGGGAACAAAGACAAATGGTTTGAAGATAGACCTGCCAAGAAGAGAAAAGGGAAGCCATTAGTGTGATATTCAAAAAGTAGGCTCTCTATTAATTTAATTTAAAAATTTAAAATCTCTGAAGCATGAGCAGGAGCAAGAACAGGGTGGGGGTGGGAGACTAACACAACAATACAATCCAGGCAGTCCTCGATTACAGTGCATGACTAGACCTATGTAGCCCAAATGTCACATGAAAGATTGGTCTTTTTCACACATGTAGCATGCAATCTGAAGTACAGAAAAAAATGGCTTAAGGCTAGAAAAGGTGAACAGCTTCTGCTCCTACATTTGCCCGATTCCTTTCAACTGCAGCCAGAAGCAACGAAGAACATGCTGCTCAAAACATGTTCAGATATATTTTGCATATATTGAAACTTCAAGGGGAACGTTTTGAAAAGCTGAGGTTGGCAAGAAGAGGCTTAGGTTCATTCTCATGTGACTGGGAAAACTGTTTTACACAGTGATAAGAAGGTTAATAAAATTTTCAAAACAATCAACGGGTGCATCAAAAGAGGCCAGCATCTGAGATATCGGACAAAGTTACAAAGGTGTCCCAGGAACTAGTTTTATATAACATGCTGAAACTGTGTCATCTTCAATCCACCATGGAGGCAGATCAATATTGTCCCAATTATAAAGTGGCATTCTCCTCTTCTCCTGGCACAATTTTGCAGATTTCATTGACAATGTGATTCCTGATGGGAGACTGGGATCTGCCCACCTGCTCACTTCAGGTTATTGGGGAAATAAGTCTTGCCCTCTCCAGTTTTGTGGCACTGCCCTCTATGGATATCAGGATTTGCATCTGTTTTTTCTGACCAGTGCTTTTCCAAAGCATTTGCTGGGCTTTATGCAACCTCCTAATATACACAGGTTTAGCACTATTAAAAACTGTTTTTAAAATATGGATTTAAACAAAGAGGGCTAGTTCTCTTAAGAGAGAATGCCAGTATGCTGTGCTGAAGAGAACAATATAAACTTAAGGGGGGGGAAGACAAAAATTCAATACAAAAACAAAACCTGGGGTCTGCCAGCTGTGCAATGCTGATTTTGTTACCAATGAGTCCATTATAGGTTTTTGGCTGCCTCTATCAATAAAATGCTACTTATTCCTGCCTCATCTGGTGTTTATGGGTGAAACTGTCAACCAGCTATTTTTGGATGTATGCTTAATGCTCATTCAGAAGAGTATAAGTCTAACACTACAAATAGCCAGATAAATAACAGACATAGAACATCTCCATGCCTACAATCTGTAAGTTGGACAAATCGACTGTGGCCACACTAGCTATTCTAAGTACATGGCTATGCTCACCCATCTCCAGCTTACCCCATGTTAAACAGAAGGACTCTTGTTTCCACTAGCTGGTGACATGATGTGGAAGAGAATAAAGGCTGCAGAATCCACCAATCACTTTCCTTAATTTGCACCAAATTAAAACAGAAGGAAAAGCCTCACTTGTTAGCTTTCCTACCAAGACAGAAGATTAACCCGCAGTAATGGCAACAGAATTTATGGTGGCCTACTGTTTTACATCTTGTGAATGGGAGGAAAGTCTGGATTTGCTCTATGTGTGCAGTTGAAGATTCATTATACATAACTGCTGCTCACCTAGAAGGATCCGGGGTGGCAGTAAAAAAATGAACACAAGGTAGAAGGGGATTTTGAGGGAGGATGGATACCATACTTCCTGTGGTACAAAAACCTTCAGAGTCAACACAGATCCCACTGGCTTTGTCACTTAAAATGGACATAATTGTCTCAGCAGTAATTTGTCCTACAATGATAAAGAATGATACATGAAAACCGAAGGAGGAAGAACATCTATTGTTCCATCATTTTAATTTTCAAAATATTTTTTACATTTGTTATTGCAGAATTCATAGGTACCCTCAGACAGAAGAGATGGGTAGGATGATATCTTCAGACGAAAGAACCCTCCAACTGCAATGGACTTCAAATTATGTCCAAACATAAGTAAGTCTTTAACTCCCAGGATTACCATTCACAGTAACCCTATTGAAAATAAAAGCTGGAAGGTAAAAATTGGAAACAGCTCCTCTACACCATCCCAGTATTTTGCTGAACTGAGATTGAGTGAATTAGGTGTTGCTGAAGCACCTTTCCATAATGTAGTATCCATTACATATGTTGGACTTTAACGTCCAGAATTGATTATGCTGGGAATTCTTTGAATTGAAATTTCACACATGTGGAGAGTACCAGAAGTGGCTTCAAATCACCTAGACTGATTCAATCAGTATTCTAGGAGTTTGTTTGTTTTTGTTTGTCTTTAAAAATCAATAAAACTTTTTTTAAAAAAGGAAAAGTTGTGTGAAGGTATCCCTAAGCAGGAGGATACCATTCCTTCAGATCCCTATTTCCACATAAATTTGACCTCCAACGTCCTTCTCTTCATTTACTTTGAAAGCGCACCTGAGTGTTGATGTAGCAGCTTCTGGCCAGCACAATACCGAGCTTTGGCTGCCTCCATGCGGACAGGTTGATGGATGAGTGAAAACACTTCTGTGAAATTGAATTCTCCTTGACCATTCCACCATCCTTGCTCTTGAGCATGTTGTCTTAGACCCATATGTTCATTGGTAATGTTGGTACCAATTGTTAACTGGTTTGAAATGTTCCGGCCACCTTCTGTGTGGTTGGAGGAAAGATAATACTGTTTATTAAAATGTTAGTATTTGCTCTACTGCTGGCAGTCTTTTTTTATATATATAATGTTCTGGTAGTCTTTTTTTGAAAAGGCATTTTCTTTTCCCGTCATCTCATACAGAAGAAATAGAAATAGCACTTATATACCCCCATACTGCTTTAAGCTGAATTCCAATAACATTTTGGCTTAAGTGTGAAGAAATGTCTGAGCACCTTATATGGGTAAGAAGAGTTGTTTTCTTTTATATTCTACCAGAAATCCACTTTGAAATCTCAGGTTCAAGCAGCAGAAAGGCCCAAAGGAGAGCAGAAAAATATTTATGAAGGATATAAATCAATCAATGATAATTCTTGAAAGAGCATTCTTACAAAATATTGGAATCTCCCAGGGAAGATCCAACATATGACATCCTTTATAATCAAAGGAGGAGATAACTGACAAGAGAGACAGGGATCTTAATTTATCTTTATAGTAGCTTGCCAGGAAGCTCATACAAACATGTTTTCAACTGAGGAGGTTAACTTTTTGCTGGTGAGATACAGAAATAAACCTTGGAGGGGATCAAAGTAGAATGAGGATAAGAAATAGATAGATGTCATCTCATATATGGGCAAAGAAGAATTTTCTGTTTTTGTCTCTGTGTGAAGGGGTATTTGGATTTTCTCTCAAATTTTAAATCTTAAATAATTTTCCTTCTTGAAATGCAGAAAGTCACAGTACAAATTCGGCAACTGAGGAATGTTTATAATTCTGTCAGATTGAACCCTGCATAATTTTCAATTTTCAACCAGTTTGCTTATAAAGACCCCTGGCCCAGGAAGAACTAGGAAATGAATGTCAAATTACAGCTGAAAAAGCCCGTTTTGGCAAAGAGCAGGCAAAAATCTAAATTTATGAATGGTTACTCAGAAATAAGGCCACTGAATGAAGTAGAACTTACTGTCACATAAGCAAGAAGTTTAGAGTCAAAGTAGTTTTTCTTTGATGGCATTATTAAATTTATATTTGTTTCAGGTCAAATAAGATGATGGATGGGATTTGCATATCTTTGCTTTCTAACCTTACTGGAAATATTCTACACTTAAAACAGCTATAATTCAAGGTTAAACCAACTCCAAGTGGAGCTGTTTGGTATTCAGATCACTACTAGCAACGTTAGAATAAAATTAGGATACTTCTGATGAGATCGAAATATATTTTAAACTCAAAATCCTTTGTAGCCTTCTAATATGTCACAGTACATTCTTTATTTAAAAAAACAAATAAACCAAATGCCCACCTTGGATCCTCTGAGCCACCCAAAACCGTCCCACTGTTTCCAACACCCAGGCTTCAGTGCGGTCCGCCAGGAGAAAGGTATTATGGTAGACAAAAGGAGTTGGCGCTTCCTTGCAGTTGCCCCCTTGACCATAGCTTTCCAGAAGAGCTGTTATGACTTGGACTGCTTCACTGGCACTACTGCCCCTCTCCAGACCCAGTCTGAAATATAGTGCTCATTGCTATTAACATCTCAAATGTGTTTAGCAGCTGCTTAATTAATGTATTAATTGCTATTTCTAAAAAGAAATATATTATATGATAAATGGTCTTTTAGGGGAGAGGATGGAAGAAGATAGTATCAGGATAGAATGTCAATGAAATATAAATTTGATCAATAAATTAAGACAGCAACAGTATT
Organism: Laticauda colubrina; assembly: GCA_015471245.1. Lineage (NCBI taxonomy): Eukaryota > Metazoa > Chordata > Lepidosauria > Squamata > Elapidae > Laticauda > Laticauda colubrina. The sequence goes on from BLBF01000051.1 coordinate 5,615,458, forward strand.
TTAATCTTTTCTTGGTTCCCATTGTTGCAGAATAGAGACCATTCCCTGCATTTTGTAGCAACCCACTACATCTTAAAATACCTTCCAAAACCCATGGAGTTTTAGTCAAACGTCTTCAATTTGGAATTAGCTGTTGGTGACATCATAGATACACCCATAGAGCTTTTTATCAAGTTTGCTGTGCCTTGTTTCTTGATTTCTTTAAAAAATTCCCTCAGCCTACAGCCTTGGAATGACTTCGTGGCCTTTCATCTGAATACATATCAGAGCTGTTTCTACTTTGGTTCAGAAAAAGCTAAGTTTGGTTAGTGGCCAGTCTATAATCAATTAAATTAAAATTAATTAAGGAAATTTGTATGGGTTCTGAACAGTGATAGTTACAATTAAAATCATAATAATTAATGGAAGAGCAAATTTAGGGTAGTTGTTAAGGTGCTGGTCTAGAAACCTGGAGACTATAGGAAGAAATAGCACAGACAGAAGACAAGTTTGCAAAAAAAGTTGAGAGTTGACAATGGTAGCTAAGAACAAGAAGCCAATATGTAGATCGACATTTTCAACCCTCTCTGAAGGAGAGGGGAGGGAAAAGGAAAGGGAATTGCCCTCCATATAGTTGCTTCTTATGAGGATGCTGCAAAGGACACTAAATTTGCACTTCCTTTGCTAACCATCCTTAGAAAGTGCCAATTACCTGCTTTAAAGAAGTTAAATACCATTAAAATGACAAGGCTGGAAATACTGAGTGAATACCTTCAATCCTTAATAATCCTTTGAAATCAATTTTAAAGAATAAATGCAATATTTTCAAAATTGGAGACATAACAAGATAAACAACCTATAATGGCACTTGAGTCTTTGTGAAGGAATTGTTGAAGGACTTCAGTCTGATTTCTACATAACAGTATGTCATGTGTTTTATGAATATCATATTCCCAGAAGAAACTGTAATATTAGTAGATGCTATTACACAAAATATTTGGTAGACAACTTATCTGAATAATTATGGAGAACAAAGTAAACAATAATCTTTCACATATATATATATATATATAAAAAGAAAAGCTCTAAAAAGTAAGAAATAAAAACTAATTCAATAATAATTTAAATGTCTTGATTAAAGAGGTTTGTTAAAGTTTTGAAGGAATTCAACACAAAGATCAATAATCATTTGAATAGATTAAGGAACAAGATAAGTTTTATAAAAAGGAAGGAACATAAAGTTGTTTTATTTGAACAGAGTTAAAACAGGACATGATAATTTGGGGGGTTCTTTCTGGATTTCTGAAATCTAAATTGGTAAAGATGTTGGGTATTGGATTTGCTTACAGCTAAGAGCTATGGAATGATGAGTTTTTTATTTGTTAAATAAACATAATGTGATTAGTTCAGGATTCTCTTTCAAGTTTTGCTGATATCTATTTTGGAAAAGATGTTTTTTATTTGACCTGTAAGAGTAGAGTTATGGGATGAAGACTTTTATATCTGTTACCTGTTTTATATCTTTTATATCTGTGGAGAGATAGTAAAATTGCTTACACTTGACCTGATGAGAATTATAAGTTGCTTTTTTGAAGTTTCCCTTTCCTTTTTTTCTTTCTTGCACATTTTATTTTTTTCCTATTTCTTTTTAGTTTGTATTATTTTTCATTTTTGTAATTAAATTCTTTTAATAAAAATATTAAAGTATAGAAACCAGAAGACTCTGAGTTCTAAACTTCTTTAGGTATGAAAGCTGGCTAGATGACTTTGGGCAGGTCACTTTTTCTCAGCCCAACTCACCTCCCAAAGTTGTTGAGGCAAACAGGAGGCAGGAATACAGGTTGTCCTTGACTTACGACCACAACTGAGCTCAACATTTCTGTTGCTAAGCAAGACAGTTTAGGTGAGTTTGCCCCATTTTATTATCTATCTTGCCTAATTGTTAAATAAATCACTGCAGTTAATAACGTGGTTGTTAAAAGAATTTGGCTTTCTCATTGACTTTGTCAAAAGTTTGCAAAAGGCGATCACATGATTCTGGGACACCAAGACAGTCATAAATATATGCCAGTTGCCAAGCATCCAAATTTGGATGATGTGACCATGGGAAGGCTACAATGGGTTAACGTATGAAAAATGGTCATAACTCACTTTTTTCAGCACTACTGTAACTTTGAATGGTCACAGAACAAATTGTTGTAAGTTGAAGATTACCTGATTAGTAATGTCACTGCCCTGAGTTTTGTTTTATTTTTCAGAGGGTGTCTCAACAAAAAAAAGCACACCTTCTCATCAGGTAACATTGCTTCAAGGAAAGGACTTGAAATATGCCTATCCTATTAAGTATGTGGGATGGTATCAGCCCACAGACAAGCAAAAATAATTGAAGACAGATAGCCCTGAGAATACCCTGGTTTTGTGCCACATAAATTTTATAGATTAAACTCCACACCTTGAATTGCACCTGGAAACCTACAGGAGCAGCTGGCAAATAGTGCTATTACCTGGATATACTCAACTGCATCCATAACGATCTGCACCTTGCATTCTGGGCCAAGTGCAGCTTCCAGATGATCTTTAAGGACAGCCCATATAGTCCAACGGGTATCAGTCCAACGGGTATCAAACTCACTGCATCACGTTGAAGTCATGTGACCTATCACTTTTTTACCTTCATGGGGTGGGTGTGGCCTGCACGTGACGCATCCAGCCTGTGGGCTACCAGTTTGACATCCCTGAACTAGAAGATGATTAAAGCATGAGAGATGTCAAGCAAAGCCTCTCAACCCAAGAACACATAGAAATGCTTGTGCTGGGTGTAAACTTAAAGAAAATTCATATATTTTAAGTCAAATTTAGGGAAGGGAAGGACCAGCCAAATGTTATAGCCCATTCCATGTGTTTTGAAAAATCTCAATTCTCAAGGAAGCAAGAGGCATACCTTGAGGTATGCAGGAATATACTTGGCAATCATAAATGTACTGCTAGCCTGCCACGACCCTATCCCTGAATCTTTTAGGGTTAGTACACTCATTTCAGATTTTGAGAAAATTTCACAATATGGCTATTAAGAGGATGCAGCTAGTTAAAAATACTTATTCTACTGAAAGGCCAACAAGATTAGAAAATAAATAATTTGCCTGAAAGAGAAGCAAAGATGGGAAATTGACCCCCAAATACAAACTTACTCTTCTGAACTTACAGTTCAAACTCTTTATTCAGATACCATAGTTAATGTGTGCTTGTGGCCTTTGCCTGAGCATGTCTTCCTATCAGATCTTAATAGAGCAGCTCGAATTCTGATGCTGACTTGATAGCAGGCCAGAAGCAAAGGCAACATGATGACATAATGTTCAGTGATGATGCAGCATAGTGGTGAAATGCCTAAATGTCAACTATAGAGAGGCAGAGAATATGCAGGTGTTGGGTGTGGGTTCTACAAGTTACACCAAGTTGATTCCTACCTGACAAGATCCATGCCAAGCAAGGCTTCATCCTCCCCAACTGGCTCTTGACTCCACACACCTTCATTGCCAATGCAGACACCATGTTCATTGGCACCCATTTCAGCTCCCCACAGCCAGGCAGGGCGACTTAGGATCACTGCATGTGTCTTTTCTACCTGGTCGACTTCAATATATGTGCACTGTGGAGAAAGACAAGCCATACATATCAAAATTCTGGAGGTTTAATTCTTAGTCTACCTTCAAGCCTGATTTACCACAACATGTAAGTCAAAGTCCCACTTGGAAGAATGAAATTACAAACTTCTGTAAGGTCAAGAAAACATAAATATCATAAAATATGTCATGATGACCTGTGCTAATTTGAGGATGCCTTTACTCTTTTTACATAATTTGGTAAACAGCTACTTACTGTGATATACAAATACAAGGAAAGACGGGGTACTATCTTTGGAGACAAAAATACTTATCTTCATACCTTTATATCTTTATGTATTTATATGCAACTTTCCCCTCAGGATAGGATGTGTTTTTTTACAAGACTGCTCTGGATGGATCTCATTTCTTTTTCTTGATCATACTTGGAATGTGCTGTATTCTTACCTCATCATGGATATTTCATGCATTAAACGTGACAAACATGTCAATCTGTGGTGAATGAACTAATTATCTAGATAGTGATAACCCATGCTTTTATTTGGATTCCTGTACTTAAGAGTCAATGAGGCCTAAACAATCCTTCCAACCAACCTTCTCCCCACTGACTGATTTCAACTCACCTGAACCTTTGTCCCTTTGACATGACATCCAGCTGGAAAATAGACAACCTCCTGAACTTCATCTTTAGGCCGATCTGAATTCTTTCCAAAAATGACCTCTTTGGCAAAAGAGGCTGGGGGAAGTGAGACGAAACAGTCGCAGGAGGATGGTACGGGAGGGTAAAAACTGGCAATTGTATCTGCATAAATTTACAGACAGAAAACTGAACATTGTAATCTACATTTTCTGTTTATTTTTTTTAACAAAAATCTCTTTTTTTCCTACGTGGTCCATCTCTTCTTCCACAATCCATAAAAATTTACTCAAAACTAATTGATTGCTTAGATTTTTAAATACCTTGTTTTGTTTGGAAGAAAGAAACCATCACTATCAAAACAGAACAAATGACAATAGCCTCTGGACTAGGATTACGGCAACATGTTACTCAAAAATAAAATATTTTTTATATCACAGTAGAGAGAACATGAGGATGAGCCTCTAGCTAGCTTATTGCAACTCATTTTACACTTACAGTAGAACAGCTGCATATGCATCCAAAAAAGCAGTCAGCCTTTTCAGTAGTGACTTAATTCTTGAACCTCCTGAAATCATGAATTAATTGGCCACAACTGTCTTTAACCTAACATGTTCCATACTGCATTGTGGGGAAAGTTTTCTCTATGAAAGGATTTTAAAAATGGGCATTATTGGGTTGTGTTATCTGTACCACATGATTTTCATTTCATTCCTACAGAGCTTTAAACTGAAAGATATAAACAAAGAAATTATATAAATACATATGGCAATATTTTCTTTCGAACACTTCAAAACCATCTTTCTAAATAGGGTTTGGCAAAATTTATTTCTTTTGTACCAAGAATAAATTATATATTTGTCTCTAGCCTCAATCTTTCTTCTTAATCTTTTCTTCTTCATCTTTCTGCTAAGACCTCCTGCTCCTTTGTGCACTGCATCAAACAGCAACAATCGCTTTGAGGTGCCTAAATCTTTCACCCACTGTTTTCCCTCTTTCTGTTGTTTATCCCTTTCCTAGATATTGTAGCGAATCTTCGTTTGCAATACGACGCACCTGCTTTGTTGAGCAGATCCCATTTAAGGTCTCTTCTTAAAGTTAACCTGCAACGATAATCTAGCTCTCCTTTGACATTTTGCAGCTATGAAGCTGCTTTCGCACCATAAACCAGCAAGCCAACCAAAATTTAGCCTACTTGCGCAAACTCATGTCACATGTTTGTTGTTTTATGGCCCGGGGTCCCGCGAGAACAGAGGGAATTGAAATGTTAAGTGGTTTAATTAATCTCAGGTGTGCCTGTTGTGCAAGCTTACTTTTTGGACTTTCAAGTCCCGTTCCTTTTTTACAACTAATGAAGAATCTGCTCCATTCATCTATTTTTGAAATAACGGTTCTTGTTCATTAGGAGACCCCCGCCCCCTGTCCATTCCACCCCCATACCAATGCAAACTGCTGACATAAAGCAACCAAGGATTACAAAAGTCGTTTCACGTCCGCGCGTCCCTTCCACAAACACCCGCGGCTTCTCGGTTACGTTTTCTCCCAGCCCCAACTTCTCTTTAGCGCTTTCAACTCACTCAGAGATCCCTTCAACTCTGGACTCTGTTTCTTCGGGCTTTCTGGTTTTGCCATGGCAGGAGGTGAGCGAAATACTTGGCCACGCTGAATTGCTGCTCAATTTAGCCGGAAGTTGCAAAAAAATGTTTTTTTGTTTTAATGAGATAGTGAAAGCGACGCCAGGTGGCGCCGGCAGACTATATTCAGTACCAAATTCCCAAACTTGTCCTGCGATACGTTTTTTATTGATTTATTTTGATTTGTCAATCGCTTACAAGGTAATAGTACATACTTATGTACTATTGTACATATATGTACATATTATGTACTATTCTAAAAACATATTAACAATTATGTACAGAGTTATGAATACATGAAATGGGTACATATGAGAAAAGTAAAAGAAACAATAGGTCAGGGACGATAGGCACGTTGGTGCGTTTATGCACGCTCTATATGTGCATAATGTGGATACGTGCTACTGTGTAGTCTGGTTTTTGGATTAAAAGAAAAAATATTAAAATAAAATTATGCTTGCAGATATCCTAAACTACAGGCACCCATCAGGCTCAGAGTCTGGCGCTGTAGCTTAAATTGTTCTTGATGTTTGGGAAGGCAAAACTCTTAAGCAGCTCCGTGGCAAATGAAGTTCTCCTTGGACTTGACTCCCGTTCCGGTCTATGGGCAAGAGAACTTGTGTTCTGTGTAGCAAATGGGCCAACGTGTTGCCCCTCACATCCTTCACTTCCCTATTGCTTCAAGGAGATAGTTTAGCGGTGGAAAACAGCTGGCTGCATTGCTCTCCCATTTTATCTTGGGAATGAAACAGAGTAAGGGTCTTCAAAATAGTTTCTTCGAAATAGTAGGAGAAAGATTACTTCCCTCCACAGTGTGAATGTCGAGCCTTTCAAGGTAGGCCTATTCAAAAAAAGATATATGAACCCTTGGCCCTTTGAAGATTTGGGCTGGGGAATTCTGGGAGTGGAAGTCCACATATTCAAGCAAACCACATTGAGGAATATAGTTTCCCCCCCCCCCCCCCCGTTTTTCTGGGCTAAGCTGATGTTTTCATAAAACTGCCATATAAAAACCATTTGTTTAGTGACCGAAGGCTGGTCCCACTGCACTTACAGATGCAAAGAGGATGTAAAACGTTAAAAAAAGCTTGCCATCCATTGGAAAACGCTATGCATTCATTGTGTACTCATTGCATACGTGTTTCATACACTCTATCCATCGAGCATCCGTCCACTGAGATTTCATCCACGCAAGAAGTTTTGAGCTGCACAAAACTTTGTGAATGGATGAACTTTCCGCCGAGTACGAAGTACATCCACGACATATACGGGCAACAAACGTTCTATGCCCGTTATCATCTGTTAAACACCCGCTGTATCCTCTCTGCATCCTCTGGCCATCCCCTCAACTCAAATCCACTGCAGCTGAAAACGGAAAGAGGGAGGAAACAAAAGGTACACGGAACGTCTACACAGCGTTAGTAGCACAGAAATAGAAAGGATGTAAGCGTATGCATCTCGTACATAAAGAATTAAAAACGGACAAAACGTTTGTATCTGGGATGTATCTCGTATATTTAGGATGTCTGCAGTATGTCTAGAGTATGTAGAAAGCCCCATAGCGGACAACCGATATTTTCTATAAGAAGGGGGAGAAAATCATCTGGATTACTGGGATGGTGGACCATACAGTCCCACTATGGTTGCACTGGAGGTTTATCTATCCCACAACTATCCTTATCTATCCCACAAGCATGCAAAGGCTTAACTATTTGTTAAAAGTTTTCACCAACACTTCACTAAGGTAAAAAAATGAACCAAGTGTCTTAAGCAAAGATAACCTTTATTAACTTTCTTAGGTAAACTTTATGACTTTATTAACTAAGCAAAATGAACCAAGTAAAGTGTCTTAAGTGTCTTAAGCAAAGATAACCTTTATTAAATTTCTTAACTTTATGACTTTATTAAAAAAGTAAAGTGAACCAAGTAAAGTGTCTTAAGCAAAGATAAACTTAACAAGTTCAACTCAGTCTCTAACACTATTCTCAGTCACTCTGAGTCATGTCCCTGGTCTCAGCTGAGAAGCGGGCAGGGACTGTGGAGGTGGTTGTGGCTTGAGTGCTGGTCTGAGGCACCATTGGGATGCTTGGCCTCGAGGGTACAACAGGGGATGGTGTGTTCAGGAAGCTGTCCGAGAGCTGACTCAGTCCCGAGAGGTTGAGAGGCCCTTCATCAAGGACCTGAGATGTGAGGCCCAAGACTGATGACAGATTATCCGTTGACGGGCTTGGCTGTGGGGTGGAGGAAGGAGGAGTGCAGTGGGGCAATCTGGTCTGCAGCTGGGTGAGGGCTGGAGTCTGTGGTGTGCGATGAACCTGAGCCTGGACTGGGAAGGTCTGTTTTTGCTGTGGGAAGTCCTGGTAGTCATAGCCTTGGTAGGTGATGGGCTGTTGAAAGCCGTGGAAGGGCTGTGACATCGCCTGGGATGGAGGAGCAGACCTGGACTGGGTCGGAGCAGGTTCAGCTGGGCCTGGAGGGTTGTGCAGAAGTGCTGTGATCTTCTGCTTCATCACCTGGTACTGGGCCTCGGGCAGATCCCTGAGGGTCTGGCTCACGTAGGTGATGAAGGGCTTCCGGTCCGAGGATGGTATGTCGCTGTGGACCAGCTGAGAGAGAAGTTCTGTGCTGGTCTTCATTGTGTCCCTGATCTCCAACAGCACACTGTGGTCCTGGCTCTCCAGTCTGCCTCTCTGCCTGCATCCTCTGGAGCTGGGGGGTGGGTTGGCCTCTGGTGGCTGCTGCTTCTTCCTCCATTTGTGACAACAGGGCGTCATCCTCCACGGGATCCTCCAAGTCTGCCGGCATGGGGAGTGCAGCTGTCAGGGGGGTCTCTGCCGTGGGGCCCTCTGAAGACACTTGTCTGGACAGGCTTGCTGGCTCCTGGCTGGAAGAGGACTGGCTGTCTGTGGGCTGTCTGAGGGAGAGGGGTGTCAGAGGGGCTGCTCCTCGGTGGCGGATCTCACCCTCCAGGAAACTGCACTTGGCCATGACGTACATCTCCTGGTCAATGAGCTTGACAGCGGCCTGCCCAGATTTCCTGAGGTGTAGCTTGCCATACCAGGTGTGCATGTGCTTCCACCATCCCAGGAGTACTTCTGCAGTGTAGCCCAGGCTCTCTGCCTTGTCTCTCCAATCTGCCTGCTTCTTCTTGGTGTCGCAATAGAGTCTGTGGCCCTTTCTCCAGAGGTACTCGTTCTCCCTCAGCATTCCAGCACCTCATCCTCATGCTCCTCGGAAGTGGTGTACTGTTTCCTCTCTCCCTTCTCCTTTCCTTGCCTCTTCCTCCCTCTGGCAGGGGCTTGAGCAGCAGGGCCTTCAGGGGCTTGAGCAGCAGGGCCT
>BLBF01000051.1:5624676-5671232 GCA_015471245.1 Laticauda colubrina
CAGGGGCTTGAGCAGCAGGGCCTTCAGGGGCTTGAGCAGCAGGGCCTTCAGCAGCAGGGCTTTGAGGGCCTTGGGGCTGGTCTACCACAGCAGCAGCAGCAGCAGCAGGTTCAGAGTGAGTGCCAGGGCATGGGATGCTGGTTCTGGCCTTCTTGCCAGGGCTGGAACGAGTAGGCACGGGTTTCCTCTTCTTGCCTGACTGACGAACCATGGTGTTCCTGCTAGATGTATGTGGCAGCACGTCTTTCCCCTGTATGCTGACTGCATGCGTGCTGCATCCTTTTATATCTGTGGAGCTGACGCAATTCATACTCCCTGCATGCACAGTGAATGCTTTGCATCCGATATACATCCACGCGGCATCCCCTTTGTTTCCTATAGGCGTCCGTGATGCATCCGCTTCATCCACTATGCATCCGCCCCTTCCGCTATGCGTCCGCTTCAAAATTCTCCCCCGAAAATCCTTCGGATGTGTCATCCACTTCCATCCGCTGTCATCCGCTAGGCTTCCTTTGAACATCCATTTAACATCCCCGCTACATACTACCCACGTCCGTTCTTTTCCGTTCTTTTCCGTTCTGTTTATGCAAACTTTTGCCACTTTTTGGAGCAGATGACAAGGGATGGAGCCACCCCCAAAATTTTGCTCGTCCGCTGTGTCCTTTATGCATACGTTTTGCGTCCATCAGCCAGTGGGACTGGGCCTTTATAATAGCACTGAAAAAAAAAATGACATGACCAATTTTCACAGTTAGGACTATTGCAGCAACCCCATGTTCATATGATCAAAATTTGGGCACTTGGTAGTTGGCTTATATTTATGAGGGTTGCATTGTCCTGGGATCATAGGATCACCACCTGTAACCTTCCCAGCCAGTGTCTAACAAGCAAAGACAATGGGAGATGCTAGATTTGCTTAACAACCATATGATTCACTTAACAACTTACAAAACAAAAGCTATAAAATGAGGCAAAACTCATTTTTTCTTGCTTAGGAATGGAAAGTTTGGGCTCAGTTATGGTTTAAGTCAAGAACTACCCGTACTCTACAAAACTTAACTCCCAACTCTCTATGGTGACAGCTGAAAAGCTGCTTTCAAACCAGCTTCTCTATAGTAAAACTGCCAACGCTTCATCACCGAGCTTAAATGCAGCAGTGCCTCAATTACAAGTGCCTTGTATCTTGTAACCATGTCTGCAATTCTTTTGGAAGGCTCTCAAAAGTATCAAAGGTATGAGGGGCTGTTGTACAGCAAGAATGCTATATTTCTGTATAATAGAGCTGCCCTCTACTCTTTTGGTGTCAGATTAAATTGATCCAGCAATCTTTTGATAGATTTCTGAAGTCATGTTTAAAACAACCTCTGGCTTTGACACTCCAGTGTCAAAGCTGCAAGGAGTTGTTGTGACACATGATTAGAAAGTTTCCAAGAAGAGAATCTGACAGGTGTTAAAGTGACATATGTCCAGGGCAGAAGTGGTATTCAGCAGGTTCTGACCAGTTCTGGAGATCTGGTAGTGGAATTTTTTAGTAGTGCAGAGAACTGGTAAATACCACTTCTGACTGGCCCCTCCCCCATCTATTCTCTGCCTCTTAAATCTCAGCTGATCGGCTGGGTCTTCTTTTGTTGCCCTGAACAGGAGAACAGAACTGGATAGCAGGTTAGTGGGGTGGGGAGGGAATGGAGATTTTGCAATAACCTTCCCCTGCTATGCCCACCAAGTCACGCCACACCCACCAAAGCACGCCCACAGAACCAGTAGTAAAAAAAAAATTGAATCCCACCACTGATCCAGGGGTCTTCAAATGAACACTGAGCCTATGCTGAAATCACACCCTGTGGGATAGACACTGCAATGCCTAAACTGTGGGCTTATTGTTCAGTGCATACAGAACAAAAAGTGGAGAAAATGGCTCTTTAGCCCTTCTGTCTGTGAATTAGACCTTGGGGGAGGAGGGCAACAGGCAACCTAACCCCCATTTCCCTGGTCTCTTGACTTCTACCATTTAAAAGTTCATCAGAGAAATAAGAGAGATAATCTGGGCAGAGTAGGAGAATGCAAAAGAGGAAAAGCCTAAAAATGAAGAGCCAGACACTGTGGCAGGACATACCTGTTCTAGCCTCACATGGTCAATACAGCATAGCAGGCCATCACCCATAAACCTCACTTAACATGTTTTGACATGAAGTCAGCACTGCTTCTACAGGGGTTACAATTGAGAATGTCTGCATCAATATCCTCCACACAAATAGTGGTATATTAGATAGCCTATCACTTAGATAGGCTAAAAGGGAGTTAGATAGGATAAAGGGGTATTGAATAGTTTGGGATATTTAATATTGTAGGAATGTAGCCCCTTAACATATTGTGAGAATCAGGTTATCATAATAAATCATAACTTGGTTTATTTAGGCATTGCATGTTAATACAGAGAATGTGTTTTGTTAATCTGGGCTTGGCATGTTGTGTACAACCAGCAGTGAGTTCCACAGAATCTACCCATAACAGTGACAAATAGCAAGTAACAATTATATTAACATGATGATGCATGTGTCCTGACATCATTCCACAAGTGGTATGATTGATATGTCTGTTGTAAGCTCATATCTCATTTACATAATAACATCAAGACACACCTTTATCATCTACTTGTCCCTGTGGATGCCCCCTGTCTCCTGCCTGGTGCTCTAACTATTATTTAGCACTGATTTGTTCAAACTATCCATGTCTCAATTAGTGAGCTTCAACTATGTTTGATGAATTATGCCAATTTTAGGAGCTGAAGCCCAATCCAATTGAAAGGCATGAAATTAGAAAAAGGTATTTCAAAATATCCCTTCTCATTTGTCCATCATATTCCTCTTAGGGAGAGGGGATTAGTTTCAACTAGTTATTGGATTATGGAATTTGGTAGGTGATTTTTATCACCTTCAGCCTAATTATCCAGAGTTGGTGTTGTAAGGATGAAAAGTCATATGTTCACTGACATTGCTTTAAGTCATAGAGAAAAGAAGTACTGATAAATAGAGCAATAAAATAATGACTACATCAGAGGTGGGATTCAACCGGTGTTACTACCGGTTCAGTCAGAGTGCATTTTGCGCCAGGATAGTGACACCTATACCATGTCACTTTTGCTAATTTGTTTCAGTCAGGTGTGCAAAGAAGGACGGCCCCATGGCTAGATCTAGGTTTTTGTCCTCTTTTATTATAGTTTATCCTCATAACAGGTGATGAGGTTAGTGCTCCATGTGTATTACCCATAGAGAACTCCGAAGAAAATATTATGGTCCTCACTCAGCAGAATAGGAGGATCTTGAAAGGAAATGTGGCTGCTTTGTATTTCAAAGGAGGAGTTTTAAGTTACCATGATTGTCTAAAGTAGAACATGTAAAACATTTCTAATTAAAACTGTTTTAAGACCAAAGCATCCCGTTTTGAATAGGAAACAACTACGTCATTTGTTTTACATTTGATATGTACTGCTTTAGTCATTTTGGAAGTGTTGACTGATAAACAATGTTTTTGAGCTTGAAATCTATAAAATGGGATTGAACCAGTTTATTTTCCTGTATTGTATTGAAAACAATTATTTGGATTTTTTTTTGGACTATTGTTTCAAATACATTTTCTGCTGCCTTATTGGAAACTTCAACATTTAGAAAGAACTGAAAAATTCCTAGGACATGTAATCATCATAGGAAAAAGAAGGAGGTGACATGGTACACATTCTGCAATGCAGGTAGATCCAATTCCATAAAGTCAACATCTACCTAATAAGCTACCTAACAGCCAACTCCTGTAAGTATTCCTGTTCCCTCAAATTCCTCTGTTGGATGTGATGCTTTCGAATAGATTTACAAGCAGAGATTAAAAGTCAAGAGATTATAGATCTGTTCAGTGGAAAATAACTTTTCCTCCCCCCTCCACACTGACGCAATCTGCTCTGCAGCTGCACAGTTAATATAGATGAGGGTATGAATACTAACCTGATAAAGAATGAAAATGTAACTGACTTTCTAATTAGGCAAAATCTGCTGACAGCACACACCAGTTCTATCTTTGACTTGTTGTCCATAGTTAAGATTAAAGTGCACTCCTTAAATATTGAGAACCAGCCAAATAATAACCCTGCTAAAATACAGTTCTTCTATATAAAGTTTGCCACAAAAGCAGCCAGTAGGAAAGCCATGGGTAACTTTACCTTTACACCAGGGGTCTGCAAACTGGACAGCTTTAAGACTTGTGGACTTCAACTCCCAGAATTTCTCCTCCAGTCATGTTAGCTTAGGAATTCTGGGAGTTGAAGCCCACAAGTCTGAAACTTGCCAAGTTTGAAGACCCTTGCTTTACACCTAGGAAAAGAAAGAAGGACAATCCAAGAGAGTTGTCCATTCCCCTATGAAAGGGTGAGAAATAAATCTCCAGTGGGCAAGTAACTAAAGGAGAGAGACATTTAAACTGTAAGTACTATCTATAGTTTAAACAAATCATCTTACAAATGTTAAATAATAGAGTAAATAGAGGCTGATGTGAACAACCCCCCTCCCCAGTTATTTTCTCGTAAAGCCAGTTTTTACACTGCTGAGAAGCAGCTGATTGATCTAGCAGAAACTGAGAACAAATTTTATTTACAATTCATAGTATGTTAAATAAGTCATTTTCTACTTTATTTCCAATCTTTTAAAACATGTTTTCTGCTCAAAAAAACTTAGCCCATTCCTTAGTCAATCTTGTCAAGAGAATATTGCCACTTTAAAGAATAAATGTGAACCACTCCAAGACACTTTATCAATTCTGTCCTTGAGAGATGACACACCCACCTCTATCGCACAGATGACCTTCTGGGAAAAAAATCTAACTTTGTTAGTGCCCTGCCAAATTCAGAACAAGCTAATATTAAAAGTCTGGATGGTTTGAGAGAAACCCCAGTGGAAACACACAAAGTAGCCAGACCTTTTATTAATCTGGTTTTGCCAACTACTCAAGACAGTTGCCATCACTTTGAGAGAAGACCTGTTGGAATGGTGTTCCTCTGTCCTATGGAATCGAGATAGGCAGATGTCAACACAGGAGGTTCAAATCCGTCTACCCTACCCCCTATTGAAGTAGCAAAAAATCTAGAAACTTCAAAGAATAAAAAGTTGGATGCTACTGACAGTTAACAGGAAAGATTTGATTGCCTAAAACCCTGGGAACCACAACCTGAATCAGATGGTGGCTGTACCAAGAACCTGACACGGGTATTCGCACTTTAAAATATTGAATAACTGCCACAAGCTCTCATCTTCCAGGCAAACTTTTGCTCCAAGAACCACATGAAATCATGACAATGGCAGCCCCAACGGTGGGATTCAACTGATGTTACTACTGGTTTGGTGATTATGTTTACGTGCACGTGTAATACACCTAAAATTGTGCCACCTGGACAGCTGATAAGTGCTGCATGCAGGTGCGCAACGTTTGAAGATACTTTTTTACTGCTTTTTCATAGAACCAGTTCTGTGTCTGCTGCTCTTCAGAGTTACTGATTCTATAGAGCCAGGCAGAACTGGTAGCATCCCAGCCCTGGGCAGCCCCTGAGGCAGGAGAAAGAACATCACTGGGACAAAACTAACCACTCCAATGAATTATACTGACATGAAACAACAATTTGTTAATGGTGACCAAGTGCAAACTATCGCAAATTTATCTGACTCTATACAGCATCATGAGAATGGCAAAATCATATCAAATTACAACCAATGTGTCTTCCTACATATTAAAGGAACTTTGGATCTCATTTCATCTTTAGAGTGATTGCATGAACCATGTCATTCATTCCTAGACCTCAGTACATCCCCAGTCACTCCCTATGATATCAAACAAGGAGGTTCTGTCCCAGAATCACTATCCTTGTTGTCTTGGAACAATGCTGGATGGGAAGCCAGAAACAGAGACCTTGCTTTTATAAGCTATGTATGCCAATTTAACATCCTTATGTTCCAAGAGAAGTGGTTAATGAATGTTATCTTTTTTAAGGGATATAAATCATGATCCATCTCAGCAGTTCCTGGCATCAGAGGAGGGAATTTCTTGCTGATCTGAGCATTCATATCTCAACACTGAGACTGTGTTATCTTAGACTCATTTGAGAGATTTGCACAAAAGCTGTTGAGAAATTACTTCTCGTTAATTTCTATATATGTGGACCTCCCAACATCTCTCAACCATGTATTGTGGAAATTTGGGGAAATGTGGAACTGTCATGTGTTCAGACACAAATGTCAATGGTCTTGAGTTATATATACATTCCCACTGCCCATATTGTAATTGCAAGGGATTTCAATGTCAGACTAGATCCAAATGAAAACCAGCTGCTTGCCAGATTTTCAAAAATTCCACCTATTTTGCAGATTGTACCCCTGCCCCTAATTAGAACATCTAAAGACCACACTGGGGTTTTCAGGGGCTTACAGATGCTGCAGACGTTGTGTAAGTTGGATCTGCACATTTTAAATGGGATGCCTTTTCAATTTGAAATATTGTTGATCAGGGTCCCCAACCCTCAGGCTGTCACCCACAGCTAGTCCTTGAACCTTTTGGAACTGGGCTGCAGAAGTGACATGCATATGTGTATGCAGCCCCACTTAGTGAACAATGGATAAACACCTGCACATGGGCTCCATTTATGTGAACGGGGTATAAGCATGCCCACTGCTTGCACAAAACCATCCCCTCTTCCCCTCCCCCACTGCCTGGTCTAGAAAGGCAGAAACGTTGAGGAACTCTACTGTAGATTGATTCTGAAATGTTTGCATGCCATTTGTTTGGAGTCAAAATTACAAATCAGCATCACAGTCCACCTAATGACTGACAGTAATTACAAAATAAATGAAATTGATGAAATGAGATGAAAACAGCTGTGAAAACAAAAAATAATGGTTTAATAAACTACAATGCCCTGATTCATACAACAGGCTAAGCCATTAATCAAATTGTATAACTCCATAGACATGATATGTGAATGGAAAGGAAGGAAAGAATGATTACTCAATAATAAACCTTATATGGAAGTATCTCAGTATAAAGGACACTCTCTATTATACAGAAGCTCCCAAACAAATATTTTATTGGGCAATTCTCTTCCTCACCATAGACTGATGCAGTGTCTAAAAATCATCATATTCCATTTACTGCCATTTATCTTTTCCAATTTCCCTTCTCTCCTGGAAACAAAATGTTTTATTAGAAATGAGAGAATAATTCTACAATAATTTTGATTAGTAAAATTCAAATTTTCTACATAGACAGAAAAATATTTAAGTCATGGCATATTTTAATATGTTATAAAATTCATTCATTAATCATGCTAATATTCCAAACACACTTTCCTTATTGATCATAGGTTCGGCTGCCTGTATTCCCCCATAAATCTGCCCAGGGGTGGGATTCAAATTTCTTAACAACTGGTTCTGTGGGTGTGGCCTAATTTGTGGGTGTGGCTTGGTGGTCATGTGTCTGGGTAAGCATGGCTTGTATATAAATATTATAAATATTTGTGTAAATATTGATTTTTTTTAATAAAAAAGAGCAACTTTTACCCAAAAGCAGGCAAAGCAGGCAGGCAGATTGAGTTGCTCACAGAATCACAGATTCACTTAGAAATCTATCTATCTGCAATCGGCTATCTAAGTCTGTCATATAAAATTTGCTTGCAAGCAAATTCATAAAATTTGCTAGCAAGCAAACTCACACGATTAACTCAGAACACACCATGAATGTCGAATTTTTTATAAAAAAAGAGCAACTTTTACCCCAAAACAGGCAGGCAGATTGAGTTGCTCACAGAATCACAGATTAATTTAGAGATCTATCTATCTGCAATCAGCTACTTGAGTCTGCACTGAAAAGCTTCAGGCCTAAGGAAGGTTCAGCTCTGCTTTTAGATTAGCAAGAAAGTCAAGGATTTCCTGCTTTCTAGCTAATCTAAATCCCCTGGCAGAGTAGAACAGCTAATGGTTGGGGGGGGGGGGGGAAAAAATAGCAACTTACCAAACCAGGCAAGTTGGGTAGCTTGCATGCCAGGTAAAGAGTAAGTGGGCAGGGTGAGTGGGGCTATCCAGTTGAGTGATTTGCTGGTTCTCTGAACTGGGGACAATGGTGTGTGCATCGTTTGCAAGTAATCATCAGCTGTGTTGCCTGAACAGCTGACAAGCACTTCGCTCCTGTGTGCAGCATTTGAAAATCTTTGTTTCCTTCTTTTTCAGTCTCAGCTGTGCAGCACAAAGCAGCTGAGTAGGGAATAGCAGGGAATTCCTGCTATTCAAGGACAGCCTAGAGCCTGGGCATGCGGGTGGGCCAAACACAGAACTGGTTCGGTCACAGAACTGGTTCGGTGTCAGCTGCTGTTTGCAGTTACAGGTTCTAAAGAACCAGGCTGAAGTGGTAGTATCCCACCCCTGAATCTGCCCACCTCCTTGCATCAGTGGGAAATGCCATTCTAAAGGTGCCTGCACCACCAGAACCTCTGCTCTCCAAGATATAAGACAGGGGTCCCCAAACTTGGCAACTTTAAGACCTGTGGACTTTAATTCCCAAAATTCTGGGAGTTGAAATCCACAAATCTTAAAATTGCTGAATTTTGAGACCTCTGACATAAGAAGATAATAACACTATCTCTGTTTCTAAGTGTTTTTATTTTTAATTAATTGTTTTAATTATTGTAATCATGATTTTAATGGTATTATTTTATGTGTTTTTTTAAAAAAATATTGAACACTGTTTTGAGAAATTGAAACTGAAGTAACTAGGCAAACTAACAGAAAAGGTGGCTGGCAGGCTGGCTGGAAGAAAACGCAGGCAGGCAGGCAAGCAGGCAGGCAAGCAGGCGAGCAAGAAATATTCAGTTCCTAATAATTGCAAATTATACATGAAGTTATAGCATGGCAACCATACAAGTGTATACATACATACATATATACATATATATGTGTGTGTGTGTGCACGCGCGCGCACGCTGTTCAGCTTCCTTCGGGTATTATCCCACGTCATTGTAATGCTTTTAAATACAACTTATTTGCAGTTTGATGCTAAAATTTGGCAGTATTTTGAGAATAAATGAGGAAGGTGCTGCGAAAAACTAAGTTTCAAGAAGCTCTGGATGAATTGTTCCTCTTTATGTTAAGGCAACCAGTAATTGTACTGTTCTTTCCTCTAAAGTCAAGTTTCCTGCAGCTGAAAACAGATGGACAAATGGGTGGGGGGAACCTTGTAAGAACAATATTTGTTAACAAAATAATGTCATATAGAGAATCAGTGAGCCAAAGTTGGTTCATCCCAGAAGCAATATGTGGAGCAATCCATGGAGTAACAGGCCTTTGGCTTCTGCCTTGCTCCTGGGCGTCTGAATTCCAAGCTCGTGGCTCATGCACTCTGAGTGCTGCCAGGTGGGGGCGAGTGATTTTCCTGGTTGACACACACCCATTTCTCAACTGGCCTGTAATTGACATTCTCTTTCAGATGTTGCTGTGATTTTGCTTTGGAGACTGGACAGAGGACTGCACCCATTTGAATCAAGTTTGAACAAGTTGTTTGGCAGCAGAGAAAGTGTCCACTTGATTTTTTTTAAAAATACACCATGGAAGAGGGTGGAGGATGCAAGATATAGTGAGCAACACGCCCCCATTCCTGTAGCCTCCTTCCTCTGATTGTACCCAAGGCATGTGGATAGTGTTACACCCTGTTGCTTCATCTACAGGTTTCCCTCTTTTGCAACCGGTTGGTTCAGGACAGAGCTCACTCCAGCATTAGCTTTCTGGGCCATGCTTTGAAATCTCCACCTTCAGTGATGAAGCCTCACCTTTTGACAAAATTCTGCCCATTTTTTTTTAATTCCAGGGGGAATTTTTTTTGGTAGATCTTGGACATTCATTAACTGTGCAACTTTCAAACCTTGATGATTGGGACATGGGCGAATCTTCCTAGTCCTCAAGCAATTTTGGAATAAAAATAAGTTTAAAGGCTGAGATGGAGGTGACTCAGGAATGAGTTTCAGGACAGCCAAAGTTGAATAAGTAGGGTATTTCGTTTCAGACCTTGCAGCAAGCCAACATCATCTGGGAATAGAGTGGACAGCTTTTTAGATATGGTACCAATTTGATGGAAGAGTCTCTTCAGATTCTTTCAGTATACCTGCTAAAACTCTATATAAGATTATTTTCTTCTGCCTGATCTTGATAAATTGTTTTACTCTTAAATATATTTTATTTTTTATTTCATAGCTGTTCTTTTATCTGGATTTTTAGTTTTATATGTATTTGATATAATACCAGACCAACTTTGGACTTCTTTTTTTTTTTTAGTTTATTTTTACTTACATTTATGTCTTTTTATATTATTTTTATATTTTCAAAGAAAGAGTTTATAGACTAACAGAAATGAAGGCGTTAAATATAAAAGATTGATTTTTCCATTTAAATCCCCAGTTGGCCCTCTAGGTGCTGTGTGACATTAGAGAATATGAGCCAACTGCACAGAGACATTCCTTATTAAGATAGGAAAGAAAAGAACAAGAGGACAGTGAAAAGAAGTCACTTGGATTCTTTGCAATATTTTGAATTGGAGGGTCAGGGGTGCCTGTAAAGGTGGGTCAAAGAGCCACGATGGTGGCGGTGCCCATATGGTAAAAGTTTTGCCCTCTTTTTATGTTGTTCACATGCGTGATACAAGCAAAAATAGTCACATGATGGCAGCTGCCAGCTTAACTTTTTTATGATATGGCATCCATGTTAAGATTGATTGATTGATTGATTTAATGGCATTCGTATACCTGCCTGTGTCCCACGAATGATATTTAATTTTTATCAAAAAAATAAAATTGTGCATTGGGGGGGGAGGAGATGTATAAGAGAAAATGGAGCCTGCCCATTAGGGATGTACGTTTTGTCATAAAGTGGGTCATGTGCCTGACATAATTTACAATTTTTATTTTCAGCAATTGTTAAACATGGGCATAAAGCAACTGCCACAGTTGTTAAGTGAACACTTCAATCATTATGCATACCCATTATTTAATATGGGATGTTTTTGCCCAAACTTGGAATAAATATTGTTTTTTGGAAAAAGTGTACATTGTAGCCAAATGATCATGGGATGCTGCAAGTGGCTGTAGAGGCAGGTCAGACTGAGTGCTTGAAATGCGATCAGGTGACCACTAGGAAGGATTTTATTATCTCATAAATCTATACCATGGAAATTTCTTAACTCCTTCTATTTAAAACTAGTTGTTGGTTGTGAATATTCCAGGGCTCAGATTAAAGGCATGGGAAGGAGAGCTTTTTGGTTGAAGGGCTTTTTAACTATAGTTTTTGCCATTTTTTTCAGGGAAAGGTGATTTAGTTAAAGTAAAGGTGGGAGAAGTACATTTCTGTGATACCCAGTCCTTCTTCAGGTAATTCAAGCATTGGGACATGCCAATATATTGTTAAATGAATTAAAATAAGCACTCAGACATTGTTCTCAATCAGTCAGACTTATTAATTCAAGTTAAAGTTCAAGGTAGTATCAGTTAGTCTGATTTGTTTGACTTTGAAATGAGTGAGCTTAAGATGTTTGGGAGGAGAGAAAAGATTTCAAGTCACTACATTAATGTTTTTTCCCTCCATTAAGGCTATGAAAAAGCCTAGGAGAAGAATGCAGGCCAACAGTGAGCATAGGCTCTAAGTCGGAAGTATTTGGTCCTGCCCAACCGGCTGATCAAGGGAGTTACTCTGATTCCTCCCTCTATTTGTTTTGAAATAACAAGCTAGAGGGGGAAAAAAAGATCTTCCACACATACATTGAGCAATGGAGATTGTATCTCCAGTTATTCTTCAACGGAATTATACAGATCTTGGAAAAGGGTGTGATAATAGATGATTCCCAAGGTCAGAACAAACTTTCTAAATGATAATTTTAAACATGATTTGTATGGTAAATCCCATGAATGGATTTTCTTTTGGAAAAAAATGATTTTTTTTTCTTTGAGTTCTTGAAAAAACGTGATTTGCACATACCCTATCCTCACTTGATAGTGATCATGAGATGAAATGTAGCTTCAAGTTGCAGGCACCTATTGACTAATTCCCAGGAAATCTCTAATGAGAGGCAGGTCATCACTTTCACTATCTTTGTTTCACTATCCCCTTTTTAAAATAACAAACAAATATCTTGCTCAAATAGGGATATTCCCTTCAAAATTATTTATATATCAAAGTATATACAGCTGTCTTATCTGTTACCCATCTCTCTCCATCATATTAGAATTCAGGCTCCCTATAAGACTGCACAGTACTATGTCTGCTA
Source organism: Laticauda colubrina (assembly GCA_015471245.1). Classification (NCBI taxonomy): domain Eukaryota; kingdom Metazoa; phylum Chordata; class Lepidosauria; order Squamata; family Elapidae; genus Laticauda; species Laticauda colubrina. The sequence continues at coordinate 5,637,004 of BLBF01000051.1, forward strand.
GGTCCCATTGCATTCAGTAGACTTACTTCCTAACATACAGTGAACCAGTGCAATATTGCATGCTGGCTTGTAATAAATTTATGGTAACTTGAAGGGATGCATTCCCTTATATAATTTGAGTTCAGTACCACAATATATGATAATGAGATGTTTAAAAGGTATGAAATACAGCCAATACATTAACATTTATGGTTTGGTTGAAGTACTGTTTGCAGAGTTTTGAATATACATATTAGCCTCCAGAAGCTTCTGGCTGCCTGCAAATGGGCACTAAATGCTAAAGTAGTTTAATTCAGCACCCTGAACCAATCACCTCATCCACAAGTTCACAATAATTGATTATTAAGATCTTTGTCAATGTCATTTTTCTTTTTGTGAGAAATTGACATGATTTTTTAATGAAAATATGATGATTAACTGGGATAGCCAGATGCAAGAAAGGACAAGCTCTACCAAATTTAAGAGTTGCAGACAAGAAATTAAAATCACATTTAGTTGAATGACAGGCTTTACCTGCTGAAATTTCCTCTAATGATGATTCAAGATCACAGAGACACTCCACTCCGCTTTTACCTTTTTTTTTTTGCAGTCTACTAGTCTTTTTTTTTGCAGTCTACTAGTGTTAAAATCTCATGCCCCCAAAGATTTTGCCTGCTATGAACATAATTGTTTGGTGTGGTATCCTTATGATTATTGTATAGATAGATAAGTTCATTTGATGAGGGAAAAGGTATGAAATAGCCACAATAAATGGATGTAAAGATTGAATTTTCATTTTTAAGCAAGGAACCTGTTAAATGAGTCATACCCAAATTTATGGCTTTTTTGTCACAGTTGTTTAGCAATTAGCTGCAGTTGTTAAGTGGATCTGGCTTCCTTTGTTGGCTTTGCTTATTGGAAACTGGCTGGGAAAGTCAAAACTGGTAATCACAAACCCTGAGATACTGTAACTATCCTCAATACATGCTAATTGCCAAGTATCTGAACTTTGATAATGAAACTGAGGATGCTGTGATAGTAATAAGTACGAGAACCAGTCATAAGTCACTTTTTCAGTGCCATGTAACTTCAAACTGTTGCTGAACAAGTGATTATAAGACAAGGACAACTTGTATCCAAAGACCCTCTAAGGCTATAAAATCTGGGTATTAAAGCTCTCATAACCCACTAGAATGCTGTTTGCTACACCTAAGTCATCATATAAATGTTTGTTGTCCAAATATAATAGTCCTATCCATTCTATGAAAATTTTCAAAGTATTTTAGGTATTTTCCCTCAGAAGCATGAGAAAACCATTATTAATTAATAGATTTTTTGGAGGAGTGGGGAAGGAAGTTGATAAAGATGATTTACCCATCATGGTCAATTTCCTTTTACACCAAGTAGTCCCAGTGGATCCCATAGGTTTCTAGTATCCTTTTCTGATTTGATCTTGACTTAGTCATCTTTGGAGTAACTTAAAGCAAGGGGTTCAAAGTGACTTGTGACTTATACCTCTGGTGGGTTGATTAAGTCTGGATGACATTTTATTGGTAGGATTCACCCAAGATGCTCAGCTAAAATGTCATTCACTAGTTCATTGATCAATATAATTAGCAAGTCTAACCAATGTGCTCATGTTTTTAGTAATATTCCATGGGAATTCAAGCAAATTAGTTTAATAGATACTTATCAGTTAACAATGGTCTAGGTCCATGATGGCGAACGTAAATGTATGGCACACGTGCCAGAAGTGGCACACAGAGCCACTTCTGCCTGCATGTGAGAGGTCGCCTGGAAGAGCCCCACTGCACGTGCGCCGCCTGCCCACCCTCCTGCTAATTGTCGGGTATCTGGCATGCATGTGCGGGGGCGATGGCGCAGGAAATGCATGCATAGAAATCCACGGAGCACACATGCGCAGGGGTCACATTGCCTTCTGGGTGCTGGCACATCAGCATGCGTGAGTGCGCATGCAATTTTTGGCATGGGAGCCCAAAAAAGGTTAGCCACCACTGGGCTAGGTTGTGCAAAAACAGCCATTGGCTGTATTTATATATCATATCAAGTTACTGAATGCTTAACTATGACTCGGTTTACATGATATCCTAAATCTCAAACAAGTAATCACATTTTGATCTAGCATATTTTGTGAACTCATACTTCATAGGCTCATATGGGATAATGGGGTGTTCCAAAAAGTCCTAAAGTCAAGAATGTTTTATAATAAAAGGGATTTTAAAAAAGATTTGCAAATGTTTTTTAGCATTTTTCAACTAAAAAAAAAAATCCCTTTCTCCTATGGAGAAATATATTATGGAATGTAATTTTGTGTATATACAGTGCATTTTGGTGCCATCTTCACCAAAAAAACTGGCCACCCCACTTCTATAATTAAAAGAAAATGCTCTTCCATTGCATATCCCACAACCTCCCATTTTAGCACCATTTATAGCTTTAGATTGCTGCATTAAAATTGGTTTAAAGCATCTCCCTGCAAACGGCCTGTGTTCTATCATGCTTGAAAACAGGCACCATTGTCCCAGTCCCCAAGAAAACAGCAATTAACTGCCTAAATGACTACAGACTTATCGCGTTAAGTCAGTAGTAATGAAATGCTTCAAAAGACTGCTTCTCCAACACCTTAGGTCATTCTTCCCACCAGACTTTGACAAACATCAGTTTGCCTATAGGGGGAACAGGTTGACAGACGACACCATAGCTACTGCCTTACATACAATAATGAGCCATCTGGAGAAACCCAGAAACTATCTCGGGATGCTTTTCATTGACTACAGCTGGGCCTTTAATTGTATCCTGCTGAGCATCCTTATCAAAAAGCTGACTGACTTGGATTTTCCCTCTTCCATCTGTGACTGGATCAAAGACTTTCTGAGGGACCAACCACAGTGACAACTGGGTCTGTCACATCCATCTCCCTGAAGCTTAGCACTGGCTCCCCGCAGGGCTGTGTGCTCAGTCCCCTTACTGTACACACATGACTGTATCATCTGACCATCCACTGTGATCATTAAGTTCGCAGATGATACTACCATGTTGGATCTCATTACAGGTGGAGATGAAACAGCGTACAAGGGGGAGGTTCAAAAATTATCCTCATGGTACCTACAAAACAACCTGCATCTAAATATCAGCAAGACAAAGGAGATGGTGTTAGACTTCGGGAAGAAGAGAGAGGAACCCATCCCACTTTACATCGAGGGGAGTGGAGAGAGTTTCCACCTTTAAACTCCTGGGAGTCTACCTCAGTGAAGATCTTATCTGGAAAATCACAACCCAGGTGGCCAGAAAGACCCAACAGAGACTCCATTTCCTTTGGGTCTTGCGAAAGAATAAAGTGGAACAATGACTGTTGATCTCCTTTTACCCATCCTAAATAGAAAGCTCCTCACATATTGCATTACAGTGTGGTATGCTGGCTTGACAGTCGTGGACAGAAAGACATTACAGAGGGTGGCAGCACAAAACATTGTGGGCTGTTCCCTGATACCACTAAATGACATCGCTAGAACTCGCTGCCTTAGAAGAGTGAGGAAAATTATCTGGGAGGACTCACATCCCAGTCAGCACTTCTTCACTCTCCTACCGTTGGGAAGGAGATATAGAAGCATAGCCAGCCACACCAACAGGCTGAAGAACAGTTTCTACTCATGGGCTGTCAGACTTCTGAATGGAAAATAACAGATTTGCGGGGCTGGCATGTTGTGCAACAAGGTCACATAGTGTAATAAGCTTGGGATTGGGTTAGGGACTTCTGTCCTCACTGTGAGTTATGTTGGTGGAGGTGCATCAAGGGAGGCTCAGCCAATCTCATTGTACATGTGTTGTACTCTGACAATAAAGGTAATAATAATATTCATTTCTCTCGAATATGAAGACCTTTGTGTGTGTGTGTGTGTCCCATACATCAGAACTTCTGTCTTTTAATGCCTTGCTATAGTGGTATGACACCAGACCAGTTTGACCACTCTCCGTTGGTTTGGATGACAAATATCTATACTGAGATTTGCATGGTGGGCATGAAACAAAGCGTGTATCTGAGGATTCCTAAAGCATCAAGAATGTTGACAAATCCCTGTCATTCTAGTGCCAAAGAAGCTAATTCAAAGCACAGTTCCCTTGTTCCCAAATATTCTAGGAAACCCATGAAAATGAATGGTTTGAGTTTATATTTTGCAATGAGTCATCATGAGGTTTATTTGATTTTGGCTTAGTGTAATTGGGTTCCAAAACTACAGTGCATAAATTTTGGTTCTGGGCTCAATGTGTTGTGTGGATTAGCCCTCATACAGGTAATCTCCAAGTTACAACCACAATTGAGCTCAAAATTTCTTTTGTGAGACAGTTGTTAAGTGAATTTTGCCTCACTTTACAGCCTCCCTTGTCACACTTGTTAAGTGAATCATTGCAGTTGTTAGTTGATTAACAGATAACAGATAATCATAGTTGGAAGGGACCTTATAGGTCATCTAGTCCAACATACAAATGGGATAACTACATCATTTCTGACAAATGGCAGTCCAATCTCTTCTTGAAAGCCTTAAGTGATGGCACTCCCACAACTTCTGAGGGCAGTTGCATGGTTGTTAAATGAATCCGGCTTCCTCATTGACTTTCCTTGTCAGGTGTTTGCAAGAGGTGACCACATGACCCCTGGACACTGCAACCATCATGAATATGAACCAATTTGCCAAGCATCTGAATTTGGATCACATGACTGTGGAGATGTGCTATGGCCATAAGTGTGAAAAACAGTCATAAGCCACTTTTTTCAGTGCCATTATAACTTTGAACAATCACAAAACAAATGGTTGTAAAGTGAAGATTACCTGTATTACAAGGTCATTCACTGTAATTTCTTAACAAATATTAATAATCAAGTTATATAGGATTTGATGGTTTGGCATATGGGAAAACAAATATAATGGTTTAGTTTATATATGAATAAATGTAGCCAATATAATAAATTTTACAGAAATGGAATTCCAAGCATGATGTAACATTTTTCCCCTTTCTGAAGTTGGGGTGGGCGTGTCCTGCCTGTAATGCATCCTGCTCACACCCCTGATTTGACATCAATAGGTTTTCTTCCTGACTATCTAGCCCTGACTTTTTTCTTTCCAGTTCACTCACAGCCATGTAACCATTCATCCATCTTGTTTGGTCATCCTCTTCTTTTTCTTTCCACCTTTCCCTGCATTAAAATCTTCTCCTGGAGTCAGTTCTTCATATAATATATATATGAATTATGTTAATTTGGATCTATCATTTGTGGCACATGCGAGAACTCGGGTTGAGATTCATTTCTTTGATTGCTTGGGTGTCTATGGTATCCTCAGGAATCTCCTCCAAAATTTAACTGAATGAATACAGATGGTCCTTGACTTATGAAGTTCATTTAGTGAGTGTTCAAAGTTACAGCAGCATTGAAAAAAGATACTGATGGCCATTTTTAACAGTTATCACCTTTTGTGATGACCCAGAGTGTACCACAAATGTAACAAAATCCAAAATGTAAATAAATGTCCTTTAATGCCTCCAACTTGCCCCACTGTTCAATAATATTCAGTTGGAGATAAAACGTACTCAAAAATAGTCTTCAAAAGAAAGCAATACAGCATGAATTTAATGAGCAAATAGAGGTGAAATAAAAAATCAAACAAACTACAATGATGAAATTTCCACAACGGAACAGGAAAAGTATTTACCAAATTCAAGGAGATAACACAGCACTCTCTGTTGGAAGGACTCCAACCAAGATAACTTCAGACCAAAATAAAACACACTTTTTTTCCAGTGTTTGCCAGTACGCAGGTCCTAACTCTTATGCAGTTCTCACACCTCCAGCCCATGAAGAGGATCAAGACCCTCTCCTCCCAAGTAAACCATATCTATCCCTGATCCTCTCCTCCCTGCGTGCCCTAGAATGGATAGGGGATGGGCCTGGGTCCTCTGTCTGCTCAACCAGCCGCTGCCCTTCCCCAGCCTCCTCCACAACCTCTGGAGCCACACTTCCACTCCCTGTTGGCTGTTTCTCTGCTCCCTCACAGTCAGTCTCCACCAGGGGCATGACCACCTTTGTGGCATATCCATGGTCATGAGATCAAAATTCAGATGCTTGGCAACTAATTCCTATTTATAATGGTTATGGTGTACCAAGGTCATATGATTATCTGTTGACAAACAAAGTTAATGGGGAAGCCAGATTCACTTAACAACTATGCTACTAACTTATCAACTGCAGTGATTCACCTAACAACTGTGGCAAAAAAGTCATAAAGTGGGGGCAAAACACACTTAGCTAATGCCTCAGTTAACAACAGAAAATTGGGGTTCAATTGTTGTCATAAGTCAAGGACTACCTTGACTTATGTAGTGTCTTCCACCCTGTGTCTTCAGAGTCCAACTTTTGCTTCCACAGATGTCACAGGGAAACCTTTGCTTGCACTGTTTTGATCTTTGTAGTTATGGACACATCATGACAAATGAATATTTTTTGCATTGTGAACTTGCATAAAAAATATAATTGTGGCTAAAGAAGTATTGTTTGGCTTAGAATTGATATTATGTATATGGGGCTTCATGGATGAATGTGTATTTGTTTTTAAATATATTTTGAGGGTTGTACACATATACCCACCCACCCTCGCATATATATTTATGTAATTATTTGGTGACTTTTAAATGTCTTTTAAATGACTTTTAAATATTAGCCAGCTTATATACAATATTTACTCTGTGTTTAAAATATCAGAGGTATTGTTAAAAGAAAAGTGTGTTTTTTAAGGACATGCAAAGTGACTTTTCCTTTGTCACTGAAGCATTGGCATCCTTTCTTAACCACAAAGATGCCCAGATGATGAAACAAAAATGTAAAGTTGGAAAACAAGCTTTACATTTTTATACTTTCAATCACAGTGTTGCTTATACGTATTTAAGACTTGGCCCTTTGAGGTAGACCAAATTTAGGAAACCAAAATTATGAATATTAAAACTATTTTTATTACAGGGTTACAGTAATAGAATCTTGTAAGTCTGAAAACTCCCCTCTCCCTATTTTTATCTACAAGCAAACTAGGGAGGATTATATTTGAGATGTTATTTTCAGATTACATTTCTGCTTTGACACATGTGTCATTTATCTGATCACTGTCTTGCTTATGTTCCTCTTGTTCCTCAAGATTCTTATAACCTATTAGACTAACTTAAGGATGGAATTGGCATTGCAGCACCATGGTATATGTCACTAAGCACTGTGTTGCTCTCAGGAATCTATTCTTGTCTTTGCAATGTTGCAACTCTTTAGAATTTGTTCTCAGTGAATTGTTCCACTGATCGGAACACTTGTCTCACCTACTCTACTATCTCACCTATCTCTACTCACTCATCTCTCTGCAGAAAATTTACATTTCCTAATAATTGCACATTGACATGTTTAAAAATATACTCTCCCCCCCCCCCCCCCCCACCATATGTAACTATTGTTATACCTGCTGACAAAAGGGCCTGGCTGCAAAGATGCAATACAAGTTGCTCTTTTAATATCACAACACAAAAAAATGAAATTTTTTTGAAAATTAAAAGGAAAAGATGGCTTGGTGACTCTTTTAGCAGCAATCACCCAGATTTTCTGAGAGAAATGCTCATAATAGGTAAGTGTCTATGAAGATTCTCACTCCTCCATTCAGTCAAAACTGAAGAAGCTTCTTGAATGAGAGGCAAAATGTCTTCAAGGAAAAACAAAGAAAGTTCAGTTGCTTTTTGAAAAAGCACATTTGAGAAGACTCACAGTTGATACATTCCTAATGTGTACAGAGAGAAGGCAGCATGCATTCATTTTTTAATGGAATACAAATGACAGGATTTTTATAACTGAGAAGTTACAGCAGCTCCAGATAGCGGGGTTTGACTGAATCCTGAAGTTTTCCTACTGGACTGCTGGAGGGAATATCAAATGACATGATAGTCCCTGCATGATCTTCAGATTATGAGATCAGTAGAAGAAAAAAAGATTGGGTAGATTTCAGATTGCTTTGGAGCCTGAAAGTGGTGAAGTCACAGTATGAAAAGATGACATTACCTTGGAGAGTCCCCTCACTGCTTATATTTGAAAATTATTTCACTCATAGAATGTTCTCCATCCTTTCCAGGTTTAATATTTTTAGTTTAATCTTGGAATACTCTTGTTTGGTTTTGGTTCTTACTTATGGGTTCCTTTGCTACTTTTTAAATGCTTATTGATACATTATACGTTACCACCCAACTAGAAAGGTTTAAAGCAGAACTTCATGATGCCATATTTCCAGTCACTCTCAATAGTTTTTTTTTCCACTAAGCCTGGATAATACACCTTTTACTGCATGAGATGAAGTCACCATCAACCAGTTCAATCAAGAGAATAATCTCTGCTTTGGGCAGAGGAAATATTGGAGGAAAAAACTATCTAATAAAACCATCCCAGAGTCGATGTGGAGATATCTGAATTAGGACTCTGACATATGGTATTTGGGAGAGGGGGGATAGTAGTCTTCATCCAGTTTGCACTCACAAATTGCAATGAGGAAATTCCCAAACTCTTCCATCATTTTTATATTTTGAATGGACAATAATATATAGTCTTGCTGAGTCTAGGTAAAAGCAACTGCCACTTTTCAAATTAATTACATGATAAGTTAAGATTGTATGTACGTATACAATCTATGTCTAAATTAGCAATTTCCTTTGTCTCCCTTCCACCCATCCAAAAACCTGAAATGTTTTTTTCAAATTCTTGTGTCATGCTAAATTAAGGCTTCTCTGTTGTTCAGTACCATCATCCTGCTTTTTTCACAGAAATTCACACAAGGTACAAATCTTAACTCTAATCTTCTATTTATTTTTTAATTTTCTATGAAATACTTAAAGATGGATAGGTTTGGGTGTTAAACAGTGAAAAAAAACCAAGAAGTGTCCCACTCAATGCCAAAATAAGATGATGATTTTGATTTCTAAGTTAATAAGTAACCCTAAATTAAGTTTCTAAGTAATCCCAGGATTCCTGAGATTAATTCAGAAGAAACAACTTTTCCAATATTCAGCTTTAGAGCAGTAAGTGATCTTCAATATAACGAACACCACAACATGGGACCAAAACTATAAAACCATGTGTCAAACAGTGAGCTATTCTGAAGCATTCAATCAATAGAATGCTTTATTCTTTACTCATTTATTAGTTTTATATGGCACATTTTATACAAGGCTCAAAGGAACATACAGAGTGCTCTTCCCCATTTTTTCACAACCACAGCCCTGCAAAATAGGTTGGGTGAGTGCAACTGGCTCAAAGCCACCTAGCTACCTTCTATGGCTGAGGCTTGACAGGAGCTAACAGACTGGGGGACCCAACCATTACCCGTCAGAAGATATAACACAGCTCTTCCATCCCTCCTTTCGATATTTTTTCATAAAATAAAAATGAAAGTTCATCCGTGCTTGCAAATCCAGGAAATTTGCAAATGAGAGAGACATAGTTCTTCCAAACAACCTGCTTTTCTGCCCCTAGATTTCTCGAAGCATTATGAAAACAAAGCAAATCTTGAGACCACTGTTCCAAGTATAGTTGTTAAAACTAGAACTAGAATTGGTGTGCTCACTTGTTGAACCTACAATGTGCACGGAGATCTGATATGGAATTGGAGCTTGTGCTTTCTGGCCAGACATGCAGGTGGACAAGTATTTCTGGATTCACCTTTTGGTTTTGTGCCCAAACCCTGACTCTTTACCTCAGAATAAGAATTTGGTGTGCTTATCAAGATACCAAATGGATAAACTCTTGATCTTCTTGCAATTGTGATTCCTTTGTCTATTACTGATTTTCTATCACTTGGATATTAGCAATTGGAAGGTAAGGCATACCAGGTATCCCCTCCAATGATAGCCTACATCAGCAGTATCAAACTTGCGGTCCACAGGCTGGATCATCACATACTGGCCACGCCCATCCCATTTTAGCGAAGGGGAATAGTCATGATACGTCATGTGATGATGTGATGACATGAGTTTGACACCCTTGGTCTGGATGGTCCAACATTCTTCCGTAGCAACAATCCTTTGCAACAAATTTTGTGGCTGCAGCAGAAAGAAACCAGAACACCCAAGCATGACGGAAGCCACTATATCAGATGTCAATTATAAGATGGGAATTAATTTCATTTAATGAGATAATTGCATCTCCCTTTGGAAGAACTTGGTAAAGTGCATCCAACCCAAAGTGTTTGCTATATGGCCTGAAACATTAAGAGGAAAACACCTTGTTTTTATCAGTTTCATTCTAAATGAAATAAATGCTCAAAAAACAAAATTCATGTGTCTTAATGTTTTACTATGCTTTTAATGGTATCTCTCATGGAACAAATGATGCAACTGCCATAGGAGACAATTTCAAGGCCCCCACTTTTACCTTTCTTGTTCTGTTAATACATACTTTCATCTAAAACATTATTTTATTATTTTATTAAATTTAACTCCCTTGTGATGACTCTGGGGGCCTTATATGAATAAAATTACAAATCCAACACACCCCACCCTCCTGCCACAGTGATCAAACATAACATTTGATTGGCCCCATATCAACTCAGGATCCTGTTGGCAAAACCACACCTTCAGGGACTTTTGGAAGAGTAGCAAGATGGGGGCCAGTCTTATCTCTATGGGGATGATGTTCCACAGGTAGGGAACCACCAAAGACACAACTTTTTCTTGATCCTACTAGGCGGATTTCCTTGATGAAGGGTACCTGTAACATACCTGGCCTCCCTCTCTGATGGGTGGGTAGATACAATTAGGAAAATATTCCAAATATGATCTTATTTATATTTAGGAATTTCAACACCTCTGAAGATATTCTTGGGGACATCTGTTGAGGCCATTAAGTAGTTTTTTACCTATCCCTTACACATATCTATTCCTATGCCCCCCTTTCTACAAATTATCATGGGGTTTGGGTAACACTTCACTTTGCAATTTATTAATTTTGGGGAAAGGTGAACATCTACAATGAGAAATACCATGATGACAGAAAAAAAGAGAAAAACACAATACTTAGAAACACAGGAGGAGGAGACTTAAACATTATAACATGCACTTTATTTAACTTACATTTCAGTATTTTCAAGTCATGACTTATTTTAGAAGAAAATATTAGATTGTAAAAAGTGAGCTAAAGAATTGCTTGTGAAATAAATCTATAACTATCTGATAGCAAAACAATTTGAAAAGAAAACAATTTGCACATCACAGTTAATTCTATTCTCAGAACTAATTAACAAGAATCTTCATTCACCTTATCTTCACTAACATCAGATGTTTTGCAATCTATCCTTGTTTGTAACATTTTCTTGTTCTAATGCTTTCAAGTCAGGCTTTGCACACAGGATCTGGGTAAGGAAGATTGGGGAAATGTTTTTAAATATTTGTTAAATAAATGAAGTGGGATTAGCTGCCTAGAGTGGCACTACTCTAGACGGCTTACAATAATAAAAAGGAGGAAAAATGAAAAGGCACATAAACAGAATGATAGAACAATGAAATAAACAATGACAAAGACACAAATGAGAATAAATACATAAAATATGATAACTAAAAGTTGGATGGTGGAGAGCAGAGAGCAAGGGAGAGAGGGGGAGTCTGCCATCAATCTAGCAGCCACCTCCACCACAAGGATGTCCACTGCTTGCTCTACATCCTTCTGGTGTTGTTTCCAGTCTCCATTTTCATTGCTGCTGGTTGACACCTAAGAGTCTTCCATAAAATAAAACTGAAATAGATAGTGGATAATGAAAAAGGGGCAATACACTGTAGTCAAGAAAACTAAATAGACAGTTTATGAAGTCTTCAGATGAGAACTTGGCTCCAAAGAGACTACTTTTAAAGCATTTCCTACCCTTCTTTATACAGTGTAGACGTTATTGTTTCATTCAGAAATGTTTGGATATAACACCACCTTGCATGAAAGGTTGGGAAAAATTTCTGCATCCAAATTTACTTCAGTTTTTTTCCAGTAAGAGCACTGGCAAAATACAACACTATTTGGCAGGAGACAAAAGAATTTCCTCTTGGCTTCAATGAGGCTTGCAGAAGCTGTGATTACTACTTTGGTCTATGTTAACTCTATTGAACACTTCCCCACAGAGATAAGTAAGGTTCCTCTGTCTATATTATGATGCCTGGAAGTAATCCAAACAGAAATTACTTTTGGAAAATACTCAATACTTCTCACCTGATCCCTGTTCTGTTCAGCAACTTAGGAATTCACTGAAGGCAGAGAAAAAATATCACAGAGCCTTTATTCTGCCCTGTAAATGAATTAACTATAAAGCAGGAATACACTTCTTCTTTTGGGTTCAGCGCTGCTCTGAGTCTTTGTCAAATTGTTCAAAATGTAATGAAATGCATTTAACAGTTATTTTCCATGCATTCAATAGTTTTCCTGTCCATCGCATTAAACATTATAATTCAGGAACTTCTGAAATGACTGTCAGGGAGAGCATCCAAGACTCTTGCAGCTGCATGTAATTCAGATTTGGCATCTATACAGATAGTCCTCAACTTACAATCATATTTAACCCTTATAATTATAGTTGTAAGTTTTGATGGTCATAAAGCAAATCATCATGTGGCTGACCTGATTTTACAATCTTTATGGTGCTTATTGTTAAGCCAATGTGGTGGTGGTAAAGTGAATCTGTTGTTCTCTATGGGCCATGGATTTGTCAGAAACTGGAAGAAAATGCTGATTTCCAGAAAAAAAAAAGTTTAAATCATGACAGGAAGCTGCCAAAGGCTGTAAATGCAGGTCAGTTGCTGAGCACCAAAATATGGTCACATGACCTCGTGGGAGGTACCCATTGGAAATGGGTCATAAATAACTCTTGGGAATCATAACTTCAAATGGCCCCTTGTGGTAAGTTCAGGACTATCTGTATTTCAGGTGCCATATTTCAACTGCCAATAATCCCTGCTGCTCTTTGTTCACTCATCCTTTCCTTTCACTGTTTGTATTTAACAAAAAGAATGATAAGGCAAGCCTTGGAAAATTAGATTCATAAAATATTGATCAGATCTAACAAGCAAGAAATGGAATAAAAAGAGCCAAAGAGGAGAATCTGATATATTTTCGAATGGTATTTTACTGCAATGGAATGAGTTAATTTCTTTTTTCCTTTTTTCATATTTATTTTGCTAGTTCTTTCCATGTTTTAAACTACAGTTCACCCATTCCCTAGAAGGGATTTCAAAAATATATGTAAAACTATGTTGACAACCCAAGAACTAGATCAAGGCATTTTCTTTACAGTAATTTTTTTGAACTCAGCTGAAAGGATTGCAGTTATTCAGTTATGTAGCTTAGAGATTCCATTCAATGATAAGATGCATTCATTATCTATTTGTGCCAAGGAGAATTACAGATACATTTTTTAACAGAGCTTTACTCCATTAGATCAAAGCATACATAAAACCTTGGGATAAAATATGTCAGGTAAGATATTATAGCTGTCAGATATTGTTCTAGTACTGAATGTCCTAGAGTTTGATATTTTTAAAAAAGATATTTTCCAGATCTCATTAATATTTCCTCTAATTATAATTTAAAGAAAACATCCATCATCTACTATATACAGCATTTCTATTGACTCCTCCACTTATTGCTCCATATTAGGCCCCTCAAAGATTTATGTACATAAAAACTGGAATGGAGCAAGTCATAAAGGAAACTGTTGCTACTGTAATAATGAGTGCCATTCTTTTGAATTTGAAGACTTTGGATTTTATTTTGAAGGGAAAAAAAATCCTATCAGCATTTAAAACCCACATTTGTTAATATAAAAATGCAGTGCTTCAGTGCTTAGAGGGCCTAGACATTGGTATTTGAATAGAGATCTTTTTATCATATTGTGTTATGTTTTACTAATCTAGGTGAAATACTTATATTGTTAGTCCATATATGATACCCCAAATAATAAATCTGCAGTCTTATCATATGATAGTAGTATTTTCACTATAGTTCTAGAACCGCTAATTGTAACTGATGTTACAAAACTGTCTGCTTCAACCCAGAACCCAGATAGGTGTCCTTCAGTGAGCTGAACTACATACACACCAGAAATTGTAGATGGGATTATGTTAAATAAAAAAGGCACTTAGGATGACTCTGGTAATGTTAGAACAATGCTTTAGTATTACATGTTATGATGCCAAGGGCTAAAAATGTATCTTTATTGGGGGAGAGAGGTTTGGGGTAAACAGCAGATTTTGGCGGCACCACTCCAAGGCTTTAATTTCCATTTAGAGCAGAAGCAAGATTTTTAAATCTGTATAATGTAATTGTTTTGTATTTACTTTTTACTTTCATCCCCCTTCCTTTTTAACTTCTTTGTACACACCTACAGCTTGCATTTGAAGTACTGTTGTTATTTATTCAACTGTTTAGTGATGTTTGCACTTGGGTGGGGTAGGTTTATAATTGCAATAACATTTACTACATAATACAACCTATTTTGTTTTAAAATAGATCTTTTAGATAGGAAGGACCAAGAAAACAAAAAAGCAATCTTTTGGCTTGTAATAGTCACATTTTTACAAAAAGTAATGCGTCTAAACTTCTGAAAGTGGAGGGGGCAAGAAATTCAGATAAAACCCCTCTAGATTAGGAAAGAATTCTCAATATCAAATGAATATAATACTCGCAAACCATCCTTACAAAACACTAGCTGAAGTGCCTCATATCGAGCTCACACATTCAGCTTTATTTTTTACAGAAAAGTTAAATTAAAATGTAGGGCCCGGTTTGTACAGGAGACAGGTGCTGCAACACACCCTTTTTTGCCCCACACAATTGGGCCATCTCATTGGAATCCTTGCTGGGCCTGCTTCTCTGGCTTTTGGGAACTCTTCCCACCTCCCTCTCTCCTGCATCAGCTCTCCCCGGGGCAAAGAGAGTGGCAGGTGAGAGAGAAGTGGGTGTGGGAAAGGAGCAGGTGTCTTAGGCATTTGGCAGGCACTCAATGGACAGCAAGTTGCACAAAATGCACCCGGCAGATGCAGCCATTGCTTGTGGGATTTCCACAAAGGAATGAAGTTTCTCCTGTACACATACAATCTTGCATATCCTAAGAGACACGTAGGCCTATTACTCTTTACTGCATAACTGTCTGCCTTTTCCAGAAAATGAAATGTCACTTTTATAAGATAGCCACTTAGAAACAAAAAACAGGGCAGGAGACACTTTTTTTCATTCACAGGCCTTTCTTACATATGATATGTTGGATGTATACATTCAAAATTTAAAATAAATATGATCATGTTATTTTTCCATAATGAAAAAGCCTTTGACCAAGGGACCAATTTGTTAGTCAATATGCTGCTTAGATGAAGGGCGGATTTAATCTTTTCTGATGTTCTTTATTTTTTTAAACCAGATTTAAACATGAATAATCCTTTGAATAGAGGATAGGAATCTATAAAGACAGAGGCAATTTATTTCTGGAGCCAGACAAGCAATAATGTCTGGACTTGTTTCTTCTACAGACACAGTAGGTGAGAATTTTTTTTTTTTAACCAAGGTTGTGTCCAACAGAAAGAGAAAGAAGATGTATTTTCAAATATTAAATGGCACATGAGGATTGTCAAATTCATACATTGTGCCAGAATTTGAATAAACACACAAGCACCTTAGATGACCACTCCTGTGTGACCACGAGCGTTGTTTTATGTTTCATTCAGAAATGCTTTTCACTAGAAAGCCTTTCAGGAAAAAAAAAAAAACATCAGCAAAGCTTAGGCTTATAAGATCTTTGTCTGGGATACAGTCCTTGAAGTACTGTCCTTTACTCAGAAAGTAAAAGGCAACAATAAGGAGTACATGTTGTCCCTCTCATCTCAAGAGCATCTCTAATTTAATTTCAGACATTTAAAGTAAGAGAAGTGTATAAATTCATTGACTTCAATATCTGCATTTTGTCACAAGCAAGGAGGAAAATTAGGGAGCCTCTCAACACATGCATAATGTCTTGTCCTTGTGGTAGAACTTCCTCACATAGGCATATAAAATTCAGAACAATTTTGTCATAAAAGCCTAATAGCTAATAAATTGAGTTTGTAGCATTTCATCCAATATTAATTTTTGGAGTGCCATTAAACTAAAATTAAACTAACCACTCTATTTACTCTCTCCCTCCCAATACCCTCTCTGTAACATACTCTGTGAAATCTGTTGTCAGTAGGAAGAAAGTTTTGTTGAACACCATGTAAAGAATCTTCTTTAGGTATCACTAACTTGCACTTTCCTAGCTAAAATATTTAATAGATCCAAACTTATAAAGTTAGAACTGCAACTTCTTGTAAATGTTATAACTGCAGCCAAAAACGTTATTGCTAATGCTAGGAAAACTGAGAGAGCACATTAAAAGAGCCAATATTTTCCCCTCTCTTAGAAAAAAATAGAAGGATTCTTCCTTTGGGCTGAGCTAAATTTTTAATGAGCATTTCCCAAGCAATAGATTTTAAATATTGCTTTCCTCCCTTGTTTTCTGGCCTGGACATGTCTGGACACCTTCATGTTATTAGGCTGCATGAGATCCCATGTGATTTTGCTCTTTTCCTTAAAAGTTCTCCTTTCTGCCAATAGTATGAAGTGCACAGCATACTGTGCAGGAAGGAAGGGCAGAAGCAGCCAAGAACATTGCCATCAGCTAGAAAATGCTTGAATAAAATCCCCACTGGGTAACAGGCAGTGTGGTTGAACTTCCCAGGTGGGGTCATTAATGAGGAAGAAAAATGTTAAGATTGTGAGGTGTAGGAAATTGCTTTGAAGAACCGAAACAAATTGGGGGTGGGTTGAAGGAGATTTTTGAGTAAATTATCCTAAATCAGATTTGCCTATAAAATGTCACTATCATATAGAATATAATTAGAGGATTACAATATCAGTTGGAACAGTAAAACTGATTAAGTTTTATAGAGAAAAACTACAAAACTATGGGAGAAATGTTTCAGGTTTTTTGTGGACAATTAATGCAGTTGTTTTAGTGATGACAATTGTTTTCAAAGTACACTTCCAAATTTTGATCTTAAAAAATATTTTAAATATCAACCAGTCTCACTATTTATGGTAAACTCAATGGTCTGCTGAGAGATTAAGAGATGGGCACAAGGACACTGGATATTGCTTTTTGTGCAAAATATACCTCTGGTCACTGGGACCAGAGTTTTAATCTTCTGAGCTTTTGGACTAGTGCTAGAACCCTTCTTCAGAGAACTTCTCTCTCACCAGAATATGTGCTTTCAGCTATTTATGTGACGCCTGGTTGTATGTGGTTTTTTTAAATTGTTGATTGAAGTGTTGATGGCCAATTATTAAATCATTGGCTGTTATTTACTTGTGCTGCCAAGTCCTTGGCTTCTAAATATCTGATAGGCTGGTGATAAATCAGCACTTCTGTTGACTGACAAGGAGCCTGTTTTCCAGGCTTCAATCATTTTCCTGGCTACTTTTGTACCTGTTTGACCAACAATCTTAGTAGCTGCAAAATTGAATGTACATCCTTGTTCAGTGCAAGGCTACCAATGAGTTCGGGTCTCCTCACCTTAAAGCTCCCTGGTGTTCTTGCAATCTGATGCTTAGCTTCCTCCTCATCTGTCCTATATAGTCACAGGAGCAATTCATGTAAGTCACAGAGACAATCATAGTTACAGGGGAAATTCATACAATGCCTCAACGGCTATGTAGGACACACAAGGCGAAAGCTAACCACCAGATTGCAAGAATCTGGTCAGGGAAATGACTGAAGCCTGGACTGAAGTCAGTCAACAGGAGTGCTGAGCTTGGCAGCACAAGTCAACAACAGCCAATGACTTAATAACCTGCCATTAACAGTCCATCAACTCAACAACTAAAAAGCTAGACACAATTTGGCATCACATAAATACTATGCATAGAATAGCCCAAAGTAACATTCTGGTGAGAGAGAAGTTCCCTGAGGATGGGCTCCAGCACAAGTCTGGAAGCTCGGAAGACTAAAGCTCTGGCCCCAGTGACCGACCCAGATTGAATTCTGCAACATTATCCTGGGACATGTATATTTGCCTTCATTTGTGAAAATATACCTCAAACACTTACCTGGCTCAAAAAGAATTACTAGCAATCCAGAGTTTACAGTATGGTGCAGCCCTTCCACATTCATTTTCTGAGCAGAAATCTGCATATTTCTATCCAAATTAAAAAAAACAAGTACAAATAAGGTTTTTTTTAATTCTTATATTATTTTCCTTGAACAACATGTATTGTCATTGCAATTTGTATAAAATTGCACATGATGTCTGATATAAAGGCTACAGCTGAAACAAAAATTGTTCTAGGATCAGATCTTAAATCAGATCTGATTTAATTGTAGAACCTGATTAAATTAGTGAGTCAGTACTGTGAGAAAAGTTAAATCACTTTTTATACAGCTGGAAATCAAGACTGTATTAACATAAGTGAAAGATAGCCTCAATTTACTATAACCAATTCATGTGCTTGAACTAGTTTGCCATCTGCTGTAAGAACACAAAAAACAAAACAAAACATCCTTAATTGCTGAATTTGCCCTGAGGCAATCAGAAACTGAGTTCTAACCCACAACTTTAGTACATACTTCCCTTCAATGAAACTTTAAAGGCATAGGGAAGTAGGGGAAAAGGTTTGGAGGACTGAGAAGACATACAGAGTGTGTATACAGAAAAAATGCTAGCCATTTCTACTCAATCAACACAAAATGGATTTCCTCCCTTGTATTAAGGAAATCCTCTCATTTCTGTGGAATTTCTGTGAAACCATAAGAAAGCATTCTAGATATTAACATCATATTAATTATGAGAAAGTATGGTATTTCCATCCTGCCCTATTCCCAAAAATATTCAGTTGTCTTTTTTCAGAGGCAGGAAAGAATCATTTTCCAGTTCCTTCAATTTGCACATTTCTCTATATTCTCATTCTTTTTTCTTCTAAATAAAGGAAATGGTCATACCTCCAGGAGAGACCAGATGCTTCATGTTTGGTTCAAAATATAAACACTTTTAGAAAACCTATTTTTAATAGATAATCTAAGTAAAATACTAGCACCAAAGGCATATATAAATGTATATTTCAGTTGGGACTTCAGGAAAATTTAAAGCTTGAATTATGTTATTCCATATTATAGTAATTTATGTGTCACCAACTGCCATAAAAAAGCTAATCTACTTTTAGAGCCACCTGTATCCATAGTTAAGGATATCGTCTAAGATCACTGCTTTGGGAACAGAGTGAGGTAGCTGTCTGAGATGCAAGCCAAGAATTCTATCATGATCCTCCCAAAAAATCCCCATGGAAACTTGACATTTTGCATTAAACTGGATTTACCATGTTATCTACTAAACTGGAACCAAACTTGGGATGGTTAATATCCAAACCCCTAAAACTCTAAGAGCTTAAACTAAAGAATGAGATTCCCCTATAACCCTTGTATATTTTTGTGATTTTGTATATAGCAAAAACATGAAACCTAACATTCAAATGGCAGGAGGCAAGGACTGCATCCCTCCATTTGTAACTGTCTCAAGATGCCACTTAACCCACCCACCTCCTTAACTATTCTTTTGACAATATTTTCCTATATTCCCTAAACAAAATAACAATATGAAGTCCCACCCCGAAGCTGCTAAAGGCCTGGACTTTCCAAATTGTCCCAACAATATCACCCTTTCCTCCTACAAAATAAATAACATTGCATTTGAGG
The DNA here is from genome assembly GCA_015471245.1 of Laticauda colubrina. NCBI lineage: Eukaryota > Metazoa > Chordata > Lepidosauria > Squamata > Elapidae > Laticauda > Laticauda colubrina. Next base: position 5,656,797 of record BLBF01000051.1, read on the forward strand.
ACAGACTAATGTTCATGCCAGAGGATGGATTGATCCTATAGCCATGAGTAGGAAGTTACAGACCCAGGATTGACCATTATAGAGAGATGGGAAGGGATGGACATCCTTGAGAAAAGGCTCAGTTAGACTGAGAAGTAGCACTTGAAGCGCTTCCCTCAGGTTCCTGTTTGATTTTAGCAGGAACTTCTGTTCCAGTTTTAGCCTCTCCTTCTGCTTCTTCCTTGGCACCATCATGCGTCTTCATATGCTTGCTTAGATGATCACTTCTCATGAAGACTCGGTTGCAAACTGGGCAGGTAAATTTTTTGGTTCCTGTATGGGTCTGAAGGTGCCTCTGTAATTCATCAGAGCGGGTGAAGCGCTTTCCACAGAACAACCAATTGCAGACAAAGGGACGGTCGCCACTGTGCCATCTCAAGTGAGCCTTCAAATGGGATGTCTTGGCATATGCCTTGCCACAACCAGGAATATGACAGTTGTGGAGATGCTTCTTTTTGGAATTGTCAGGGCACTGGCCCACCCTTTCAGCTTCTTGACAGTTAGGACATCGACAAGCAGCTTGGCCAGAGCTCCGGGTTACTGAACGCCTTGAGCTTTTTGGTCTTCCACTACTATCCCCAGCTTGCTCCATTGGATGAGGTTCTTGAGTAGAATCCAGGGATTTAATAACTTCTTGGTTCATGAGGTGTGGTGCTGAAGGCAGCAGATGATGTGGTGGACCACAGAGTTGATGTTCTGCAGAACCATAGCCACCCAATGCTGGCTGCAGCCCACTTGTGTGGCCTGGTGGTTGGAGACCACTTTGAAGATCCATCCAACTAGATCCAGCATGGAGATCCCACCATGGATTGACATTACTGTCATCAGTGGGATTGCCTGAATGTGTAGGTCTAAACCAAGGTTCATAATGCTGAGACATATCCGGTGTTGCTTGTAAAAGCTTAGAGTATGACCCAGGTGGCAGCTGGCTTTCACTGTCCAGATCTACCCTTGAAGACCCATGCAGTTCGTAACCACTGTTATCCGAGTATTCCGTGTCAGGTGCAGTCAAAGGCAAATGCTGGAGTTCTGTGGGTTGCAGAGGGGATGGGAAATCTCCCCCACTTTCTGGGCTGGTATGAGGTTGATATGTCTGCAGAGGCTGCAGCTCCAAGTGGCTTGGAGAAGAACAAGGTGTCTCTGAGCACTGGTTGCCAAGAGAACCACAGACGGCTGTGAGCATTGCAGAACTCCCGTTGTGAGTAGGTTTTCAGACACACCTAAGCATGAAAGAGGGAAGAAACAGAAGTAAGACATCACTACTCAAAGTATCCATGCATTAAAATTAACTCTCTTTTAGTTAGCACAACCCCAACTTTCTGGCTTGTGCTCCAACCCAACTGTTTTTGACAAAACGGAAAAGATGTGCCTAAAATAGCAATAGCACTTAGACTTATGTACCATTTTACAATGCTTTACAGCCCTCTCTAAGCAGTTTACAGAGTCTGCATATTGCCCTCAATAATTTTGGGTCCTCATTTTACCTACTTTGGAGGGCTGAAAAGCTGAGTCAAACTTGAGCCTGGTGAGATTTTAACTGCCAAATTGCAGACAGTCAACAGTCAGCAGAAGTAGTCAGCAGTACTGCAGTCTAACCACTGCCTCATCATGGCTCATATGTAATGTAATGGAAACACCTTGTCCTAATGCATTTCAAGTTCATGAGAATAATTTTGTGACCAAATTAGCACTTCTTGCTAAGAATTATTTTCCTAAGGAAAAGCTCTGAATTTAAAACATTGAGAGTTTGAGAAGTTTCTGATAAAAACTGGTTTGTATTATTGTGTTTAAAAGCTTGGGCTAGGTTCATTATTCTGATGGATCTTTGACAGTAGAGTTCTTATGCTGTCTGACAATTGTCGAATAATGGTTTGAGGTTTTCATCTGCAATGTTTGGAGAAATTGTACAAAGAAATAAATAACAGTAGTTCTGGACAGTTGAGCCAAGAATTTTCTTATTTAAATCTCCTCCAGTATTAATTCGCTAGACAAACATATACAATTTTTAAAACTTTCCTTTTACATGAAAAAACAAATACATTGGTGAACAAGGTAAGTCTTTAAACAAAGTCCACTGACATTATAAAATAACTTGTTGATTACAATTACTACTGAAAACTAGAGACATCAAGCAAGAAGAAAGCCAGTTTTTAAATATACAGTATAAATATGTCATCCAAAGAACATATGGAAGAAATCCCAAATCCAAAAATCGATACCGTATAATGGTGAAAGCTGTTGAGTACATGTTCTGTAAAGAATGTGTAGGCTCCCCGCTGAGAAATATGGCCATCTTTCCCAATATTTGCTGCATTCTCATGGATTAAGGCAGTGGTTTACTCATTCTAGTAATTCAAAGCCAGCAATAACTAGTAATTTCTTCAAATAACTCTGATATAAACACATGCCATAATATCCAGTCCCTTGAAACAACAATGGTTCACAAGAGGCACTTCATATCAAGATACTTCTGATCAAGTTAGATATATATACTGTATTTTCATGGTACTTATCTTGTATTTATCTTTAAAGGAAAAAAAATCAAGCACTGTGGTAGGGATTGTTGCGATGGGAGTATGAGTTGGAGAAAAGATTTAAATATAGTTTACTCCCTTTTCCCTCTTTAAAAACCTCTCTTAGAGACAGACCCTCTAATCGTCAGCTTCTGAGAATAGATAACAGTAATTATATCATCTATATGCAGTCCATTTAGCTGCACAACTCTCACTTCAGCCCAGAGGAAGGAGAAGCCTTGCCAAGTATCTAGAATATAAAACACTCAGCCTGTATTTCTCCAGAGGGAGGGAGGGAGGGAAGATCAACATGCTAACTATCTTTGTCTTTTAAATATGTTTCAAATGTAAATATAGAGGACAGACTTTAAAATGATGCAATTTATCTCTCTCTCCCTCACACACACACACACACTGGGGGTGGGGATGGGGGGACAGTGACTGTTCCATATAGAAAGTTTACTTCTGTCAGGTTTCAACAAATTACTCTGGATAGTCCAGAAGACAGATAAGATCAGATGTGAAGAACATCCCAAAGAATGCCTGTCCCTTTCTCCAGAATACCATGCTCTGATTCATTGTGTGTCTGTGTGAGAGAATTATGCTTCCTGTATTTATGCACACCTCAGAAATCTCTTACTTCTATCAATGCCAGATCAGTTTTTCCAACTTGGTGCCCTCCAGTTGGATTGGTTTACAATTTTTATGGACAATGATGGGATTAGTAGTTAGGACTTCCATCATATTGGGAAGATCTAGTCAAAGGAGAAATTGTTCTGTTTTAACATTCTTCCACTACTCCCTTTTTAGAACAATTGTTATTACCATAACTACCATAATCTTCCTCCTAAATTATTCCTTGTGCAAACAACCTGCTTGTGCAAGCAGTGAACAATCATATCCTTTCTGATGCTCAGAAATATCCAAGCTCTATCTTTCTTCTTGTCTCCATCAAGAAGACAACACAAACAAGAACAAAATATCTCAATAGTTTATTCCAGAGTCCTAATAATACATGGCTATTGGAAACACTAATTTGGAGGAGTGACAAAATACCACCAGATGAAGCTTTAATTAAACAAATAATGGATTGTGCAGAGCTAGACAAATTCATTATAAAATTAAAAAGCAAGGATAATCGAGAATATTATGTGATATGGGATAGGTGGTATGAATGGTGAAGAATATAGATAGAAATTAATGTATAGTTACAAAACGAGAAACATGTATATACAATGACACAAACACCGTTAATGGGAATGAGAGTTTTGTATTTTTGGTTTTTAAAGAATAAAAATTTATTTTTTGAAAAAGGAAACACTAATTTGATTTGCTTTTATTGTAAATCTTAACAGTTTTGCATTTTAAAATCAATATATACAGAAAAATTCAAAATTTGCAAATTTTATTACTATCTAAAATGAATATCTGTAAAAATAATTACAGTATTTACAAAAATATGTATATTCTGCAAAGTATCTATGAATATAGATTTATAAGGAAAAATATTAATTTTTGTAGGAATTTTAAAAAGTTCACAAGTAATAGGAGAAACAATTTAAAAATGAATAGAAAAAGAGATCAATTCCACTGTGTCAGCTTCAAATTTTAAACAGAACCAGAATATGTTGCTTATGAGATACATTACCTTTTATATAGTTGGAAGGAGAAATTATCAATTTTCTTTCTTACTTTACTTTTTAAGATCCTATTCTGAAAATACAATTACAGAAAAAGAAAATGGGACTACTATTAAGTTTGATAGATTTTCAGTAAACTGTTGAAGGTAGTTTTTATCCTAGTTACTAATGATGACTGGGATTTTGCCTGATTACTTTAATGACTAATGTCTCATCAGCATTATTTGTTTCCTGTTTTATTTTATTTATTAAATTAATATGCCACCTGTTCCAATATCTGACTCTGGGCAGCTTACAATACAATATTTCCTTCATTTTACTCAGAAATTGCCATTTTCCTCCAGTTTATTCAATGGCACATCCCAAAGCTACTTTAGCAACTGATAACAAGTTTATTTATTTTATTTTTTTTCTTTCCTTTCTTTCCTTCCTTTTTTTTATTATTATATGAAATTCTGGAAATTGTACTTGTGGTAATGGTAGTAGTGACTCTATTAAAAATATCACCACGACAAATAAAAATTTAAAATACAAAAGAGTTGCTTTGTTCAAGAAGACAAATGACCAGTCTTATTTTTGCTTTTCAGAAATGCGCGATAAATATTTGATTACTGTAAGCTGATATCCTGCAGTGGAGTTCTAAGATAACTCTAATGGAAAGAATCCAGACCAATAACAGGAGTACTCTGAAGGTTTTTTAAAGCTCATAAGTTTAAAATTTGCATACTCTTATTTTACATATGTAAATGCACCCAGGAAGCCATTTAATAGACATCTCAACATTGTGACTTTTTTAGTCTGCTACTCAAGCCTTATTATGTTGACACACAATTTCAAGTTTCTTCTTTTTCTTTTTATAATTAATTTTTAAACTAATCTAACCCTAACCCTAACCTTTCTAAAAAAGCGGATATTTGGTCACCCCGCTTTTAATGAATGCATCCCCATCAGACTAGTATCTTGAGAGTAGTCATATACATCATATTCTGTAACTGCTCTAATATAACTGGGAAATTAGGGTAAGATATTACATTGCACCATAGATTTGAAACCATTATGCAATCAGAGAAGTGAAGGTTTCTGCAATGTGAGAATGAAGACTGAAAGCTAACTATCCTTTGTTGAAAAAATTCAGAATACAGAAGAATAAATTCTTTATCAATTAAATACTAAGGATATTGTATTCTGTTTGGTGCAAATATGACACAATCATACATAAGTATAACTTGAACTATAGGACTATCCTGTAAAAATTAATTTAGATATGTGGGTCCTTTCAACCAATCATCTGGAGAAGCCTTATAACACGGGTGTCAAACTCATGGCATTATGTTGCCGTCACATTATGTTTTGTGACACTTTTTTCCTCCACAGAGCTGGGGTGTATGTGCCCTGAGCATGATGCATCTGGCCCATGGGCCGTCAGTTTGATACCCCTGCCTTACAATGACAAATTCTAACTTCCTGAAATATGGGTATTTTAGTTAGAAGTGAAATCATCCTAGATTTACATCACTGATAGAAAGATCAGCTTTGCAAAACAAAGCTTTGTGCAATACAGCAACATTTCCCAGCTTTATGATGAGTGAACCTGAACTCCCAGAATTCCCCATCCAATATGCTTGTTGGGGAGTTTGGGTGGAATGAGACAACTTATTGCAGCCAATTCACCATGGCCAATTCACCACAGCCATTTTGCTACTGTCAATTCGTTGAGATCAACTTTCCATAGTCTCAACTCACCATGGGACCACTCACTACAGGACAATTCAATACTTCAGCTTAATTTACTATAATTAAAACTTTTTTTAATTTTTATCATTCACATTTCATTTCATTCCTCCTTTGGCATCCTTTCTTTAATGATTCTACTCCACAATTTCTTCAATATTATTGTAATTTTTATTCCATGGCAAGTTGGCCTATGGTGAGTTGGCCATGATAAGTTGTCCTGCAACAAGTTTGCTATGGCAAGTTGGCCACGACAAATTGACTGTGGCAAGTTGACCAAGGCTAGTTGCCCTAGACCCAGTTTGGGAATTCAAAACACATCTTAAAAGTAGTTGAGGTTGATAAACATTGCAGTACTAAAAGCCCTATTCAGCATTTTGTGGGCAATCCCATTTGATTAGTAACTTCCATGCATTTGCAAAGAATTAAATGAGGAATTAGGTTAGTAGGAAATATATAACAATATTTATCAAAAAACCTAATTTGCTTTTGAGCATCTTTTATGCCACTAAGAGAAATAGTAATTTAATGGAAAGAGAACAGAGTTCATCCATACAAGCATTTTATCCTGATTATATAGCATTACTTCTCTTATTTTTCCTTTTAATACTTTTTCTTTTCTGCTTTCTTGTTTTTTTCTCCAAACCACTTTTATGATAGTTTTATTTTGTTGTCCACTCAATCAAATTTTCTTGGTGTTACTTGCCTAAGATACATTACAATATTGCAACATTATCAAATATCTAGTGGAGGGCTGCTAACATTAACAATCAAAAGATATTATACATCATACAGTCTTTTCCTCTTTTGGCAGATTGAATCAGGAAAAAAAAAGAAGTTATATAGAATTGGGAAAAGATGGATGAATTACAAGAGCAGAAATCTTGGAAATTTTTCTGAACATAACATAGTTTTTAAAAAATTGATTTGAAGCTTCTTATGACTCTTTATGGTGGAATTCATTTTGAAGCAATAAAAACCTATTTCACAGTATTTTTTCTATTTCTCTTCTCCTGCAAATGGGAAAAAGTTAGAAAATAGAAATTTCATGGCTATATTCTTTTTTTCTTTTGCCAAGCCCACAAAGCTGTACAAGTGTGAGTAACTGGACAATATTTTGTACCGCTCTGGAGACAGATGTACTGTACATTCTACAGAATTTAAAGATGCTGCCTGAAACAATAAAGGAGTAGACGTATGAATAAAATTGAACTATTAAAAAGTGATTGCTTTTTAAAACTGCTCAGGAATCTAATCTGCATTCCCGCACAGCTGCCAAAGACAGATGCCATTATCAGAATTCAGAAAAGATATTTATCTGAAACAGTAGTAAAATATTTGAAGGACAAATTATTATTTTGTATGATTTAAGCAAAAAATTTTTTTAAAGCTTGATATTCCTAGATTATTATTAGTGAAATAGGCCCTTGCAAATTCAATTATCATGTGAAAGATAATTTATTGAATCAATATATTTGGTTTGACAGTGATTTTTTTAATCTAGAAGAGTTGCAATTTTCCTGTTCTATAACAAACTGGAAGATACAGCTGCAGATTACTAGAAGTATGTCTGATTGTAAGTACCGGTAGTCTGTTTCTTTTATTTTTGTGTTGAGGAATACTTTTTTGGTTTTATAGTTATGACTTTGTTTTGTTTTTTATTTTTAAGTTTCTGTTTTGTTTATGACTATGGTCTCCTATGGACAGAAAATATTCCAATGACTAATTTACTAAAATCAAATTACACTTCACATTGATTAGAAAACACATTAAATTTTAAGTATTAATATAATTAATCAGCAAAACATCAACATACTTTCTCAGATGGTATTATTAAATGTTAATTCACTAATATAACATTTCTTTGAAAAAAATCAGATTTATTTGAGATGTATATGATAGTATGCTACCATCATTGCTAAGTACTTCATGTTGATCACTTTATTTTAAAAATATTACTCACTATAACCAAAAGTTCAATTTGGGCTATATAATTTATTCTTATTGTATGTGTTTGCAATCCAGAAAAGTATATAAAATATAACTATTAGGAATTGGATTTATTGAGCTTTTATTCAGTTTTTCAAGTGGTTCTGTTTACAAAGTTTATGTTTTGTTTTAATTATGTTGCAACCTGCCCACAGCCTTCAAGCTAGGGTGTAAAACAATTCTCTAAAATCTCTTCTTTGTCCTGTTGTAAATTAAGGTTAGTCTGCTTAGAAAGATAACCTCTATGAAGATTGGTTTGATGGCTATTCTATGCTTGCGCTCCTTCCATTAGCACTAAACCCTCAAATTATGAGTACCTTCTACTAAATCAAATCAAGTCTTATTTTGCTCTCTAGGCTTACTGCCAGGTACATTTACATCAGATTACAGTCTGAAGAAGACTATAGTCTGAAGGACACTATGGCCTCAATTTATTATTTTTATTGTTTTTAATCAACTAAAACCAATTAATCAAGCAATACATTCTCATAAATACTCATTCTAAAAAGTTTGCAAAATGTATAATCTGAAAAACAGCATTCTCCCAATGTTCCACATAGGTGGGAAAACTTTTTCAAAAGCAATGCCTTTTATAAAACAGAAATTTATCTTGAAAGTAAAGGAAATATTTATTTTTTTACTTCAGGTAAGTGAGTTTAATTGATTATATGAAGTTAAAGCTAATGTTCAGTGGTTTCAATGATCCTGGATACAATACCTACATTTTATTTGTATGGTATCTTTTGTTCCAGTGTTCATTTTAAAAGCAAGGGGATACTACTATGCATACAATCAGTGGCCTTTATACTGCAAAAAAAATACACTAGTTAAAGTTTGAAATTAAAAAAATATATATATTCATACACACCAATATGTTAAGATAATTTTTTTTAAGAAAGTATATATAAAATAAAATAATAATTATATGTAAAATATTGTTTTATTGTCATGCAATTATCTGGTGTGTACTTAATATTTACTTAATCCCACTATAAGCACAACAAAAACTCATATTTAGCTACTTCTGTCCCATTTTTTAACTGCAAAAGAGATTTACTATGAAAAGATATGATGATATCTTTAATTAGCTTGAACTGTTTTGAAGAAATAGCATAAACAGGTTTTATGATCTCTAACTCTGAATTCTACCTGACATCCTCTTATCAGGTGGATCAAAATAATACTAACCCCTAATGTAAACTGTTGAACGTTGATCTCTTGTAAAAATTACAAGTCAATCAGTTGCAAACATACAACAATAACGTGATATTCATATGAAAGATAGAAACACAACTTCTAAAGAAAATGCATAAAGAAAACTACTTTTTAAAAACTAATCAAAGACATGCAATCAATTCTGTTTTTGTGGCACTTGAGTTTTCCAGAAGGAAGACACAGAAATAATGTAGTCTCCCAGGTGAACACATACATACCATTTTGAAATTGGTTTAAGATAGTGTTATTTCACCTCAAAGAATCCCAGCACAATCTCTTTGAAGAGAAATATTTATTTGCATTAAAAATTTAGCATTGTTTTCTCTAATTAACAAAATATATATTCAATCTCAAATATCTTCTTCAGAATTATTTCCTGTATTTCATTTTCTATTCAAGGCCAATGCAAAAAATTCAAAACTTGTATATTAGATGAGTAGATTTACTGGTAATTCCACCTCCAACAAATATTAAGACAAAACCAAATAAAATTACACATGGGAACCATCTCAAATGTAAATTAGCAATTTTGTACTACAAAAGCGTCTTCACTTTGCTACAAATTTCTGGGATTCTTTGGAGGAGTGGCAATTCTTTTAGGATAAAACATGACAATTTAATGAATGTGATTCTTTGCCTGGCTTTATTTTTAATTTACTTATTTTTATTGAATGAAGAAAAGTTTATTCAGTACTTAAGAATGAGATTTTGAATTATTAATTTAAAATATGTTCAAGGCATCTGTTGTAGTTCAACTTAATTAAATTGCAAGAAACAATCTGTGATGTATTTGAGGGAGACATTTTTAGCCTTCCTGACAAAATGTTCCCTCCCTCCCTCCCTTTTTTCTTCTCTCTCTCTCTCTCTCTCTCTCTCTCTCTCTCTCTCTCTCTCTCTTTCATTCAGTTTTTAATTCTGCCTAATAACTCAAGGCAATGAAGCATCTAATACCATTTTCTCCTATTTACCCCATATCAACATTCTGAGGTAAGTTGGGTTGTGAGTGGACCAATATCACCCAGCTGGCTTTCATCTTAGAATTCATAGTTACTATGCCAGCACCTTAACAATTACATCAAACTGCCTCTTTTTCTTACCTATGTGAATTAATTTACAAAACCAGTATTATTTTAAATAGCGTAACATGAAAACTACTATACACATTCACATTTTGAATACATCCTGTTAGCAGTAATTCTGCTCTATTATGTCGGCATTTTCATGCACAATATTTTATGCTTGGCTGTAAACTGAGGGCATATACCAGTCCACTGTCTGATTTTTTTAAATGTAAATAATGCTGCACTTCAAGGTTAGATGGCCTAGTTATTGGTATTTGAACATAGAACTTACTAATATTTATGTTTTATTGTTTCTACTAATCTGGAAATGTTAATATATTTTGCTAGTCCATGTATGATATACTATACACCAAATAAATAAATAAATAAATAAATATGCTCATTAAAAAGGTACAGGCCTCACCATTCTTCATAGAGATTTTTTAATTTTAATAATTTTATTATTGTTCCCAAGCTATTGTCTTTCATTTTTTGATAGCAAATTTAGCCATGGAAGTTTAATTTTCATTTAAGTAATATTTCTAAGAAAAAACTGGTAGAGACAGGATAACTTTCCCTTTGGGCAACTCAGTTGCATATTTAATTCACCTAATATATACTTTCATCCTCTATTCAACCCCTTATATCATCTGCCTCCTTGACATTTTGATGTTTTATCATAACCCTAAGGCTCGGTGTGATAGTTACAGATAAAGTACTTACTTGGTTAAATTGTTCATGACACTCATTACATTCAGAGGCAGGCATCAATTGTGCACACAGTATTAATATTCCAAATATTTGGATGGATGTTGTCTGGTGTGCTGAAATTGTATACTGGGGTAGCAAGTGTAATAAACACATTTAAACAAGAGTTACATGAAACAGTTTATAAACCAGTGCTTTACTTTTATTTAATGCATTCATATGGCTGCCCGTTTCATGGAATATGATAGTACCTGGACAGTATACAACTAAATATTAAAACAACATCAAAACTGTTGCGATATTTTCTTAAATGCCACTATTTTATACTTCCAACTCAGTAAATAAAGAATTTATTTACCTTCTGGGAATTTCCTTTTTACGCTATGTGCTGTTTAATCACATTACCATACAATCTTCCCCTACATCACTTCAATATGGAAGTTTTTCTCCATCATCTTGGCTAGATTTCTGTTATTGTTTGTCTTGCATATTAAAATTTTATTCTTGTTGACAGACTTTAATTTTTTTTACTCTTTGCTAAATTTCATTATGAAAATCATTTAGCTCTCTGCCATTTAATCTATATTAGACATCAATAGTATAGTCATCTCGAGATTTTCTTTTACTGGATAGGTTAAATGTCAAAAGTCCAAACCTTGGTTGGCCAATTTTGAACTAATTTCTTCAATTTCTTCTTTCATTGTCTTCTTGCTCTTTTTTTTTTTGCTCTTTTTCAAACTCTACTGCTCTCAAGCCATCTATTAACATCAGTGTTATACTTTCTTACTTCTGGTCATTAAGATTAACTGTGATTGTTTTATTGACTTGAAGGACAAGATGGTGCTTGTTTCTCATTATTTGAAGAATAACAACAATACCGAATGGGTGAATTTTACAATATCAGTGATGGGGAAAACAAGGCTCAGATAATTTAGAAAATAAAAAGGAAGTTAGGACAACACTCTGAAATCTCTTCCAAAATCTGTCTTTCCTGTCCAATAAAATAGATTCCTATTGTATGCCTTTTGTGCTTCAGAATTTGTTATTAGTAATTCAGCTTTAATGTGACTGCTTATTAAATTTAAGGTACTGAGTCTGTGTGTATGTATGGTGTCCTTGGAAGTCAAATATTCAATTTTCTATGGTGTTAAAAGCTGAATTGAAAATATCAGTTATATATCTCATCCATAGAAGGAAGAACTGAATTATCCAGTTTTGGGAACTCAAGGTATTAAAAATATGAAATCTAACTTCTTTGAATTAAGACTCAAATTCATTCATTAAAAACTATTTTATTTGACCCTTTAAATATTTTTTTTTAAAAGATGGACATTAGATTTCTTATGTTAACAATTTAAAATTCTTTTAATTATAATCAACAACTTTCAGTCTTTCTAGTGTCAGATAATACATGCTAAACTGCAGTTTTTTGGCTTTTCATGGCTAACTATCACTTTGATGGGCTATGAATATGAACCAGCTAGCAGCTGATCTCAGACAATGAGTTACTGATTTGGATTTGGAGAAAGGCTTTCTAGTTCTGCCAAGAGATACTTTCTTGAGCCATTCTGCACACCTTCTCCAAACAGTAATTTACCTTAGCTGCATAAGGATCCCAAAACTCAGAATGGCTTTATCTTTAACTGGATTCAATGCATCCCAAAGGCCCTCCTGAAGGGCCTTTGTCCCACTGAACAGAGATTGTATACATGCAGTGAAGGAGTAATTGAAACAATGGAAAATACTATTCTATATTATCTGCTTTTCACGGTATTCACCAGGAATATCACCTAAACATCTTGAGATGTTCTGATTTATTTTATCTTGAGTTGTTATTACATTAGTCTGATTTTATTTTCATGACCACATGAAGTACTGTTCTATAATTGGTGTTGTGTGCTGTAGTGTTTTCCAAAATCCTTTTTAGATATTTTAGAACAATTATATTTTTCCTTCCTTGTCTGAATTGTGATTATTGGGTTTAATCTACTGGTCTAATCTGGTTTATTTATTTATTTAATTTAAAATTTAAATTAAAGTTGCCCAACTTCTATTAAATTCTGGGTAATTCCTCATCAAATGGCCGAATCACAATTGATTGATTAGAAATTTAAGAAAATTGAAGGTTAATTTACATGATTTTATCTTGTACCATTTGTTTATTGCACTTATATAGTTGCCAATCACATTTGATATGACTCTGGGCAGTGCCCACAATTAAAACAAACCTATAGTATAATTTATAAATTAAAACAGTTAAAAACAGTTATAGGGGTTTCAAATCAATACAATTTAATATAGGCAGAATATTTCTTTTTACTGTCTTAATATGTTATTGAATTATATTCCTAAAACATTCAATTTGTTATCTCTGAAGAGCTTTGACTGTTGATTCGGGAGCAACAAAAAAGATAATTCTATGTCATTGAAAACTAAATCACTCTAATTTTAAGGAACAAATTCAGGATATATGTTTGTTGTCCATTTTTGAAAACTTTTATGTTCTAAAACTATGAAGACAACACAGTGTACTGCTACATAGCCTAGATTTGATATGAACTGAATTAATTCCATATAGGTATTTATACTTTATTTTTCTTTGTTAATTCATTAATTTGTTATATTTATTTCATTTAATTATTGCAAGATATTTATTAAATTTATATGCCACCCATTTCACTGTCAGGAGACTCTAGGCAGACTTACAATATTATAAAAGAATATTATAAAACAATTAGAACATAAGACATTAAAAACATAAAGCATTATTTATTTTTTCCTTCATTGAATAATCACTAATTAATATACATTAGGGGGGTTGTATTTCACAATTTTAACAAATAAAATTGTTGATTAAAATTGGATATATTAATTGCACATTCATGTTCTTTTGCTACGTTATAAGCGAAGTTTCACATATTAATCCAACAACACACATTTTTTTGGAGGAAATGAAAGAACATTCTTTTTATCAAATTGAATGAGACTACTTTAAAAAATATATAGAAAAAAAGAATTACCTTTAAAAAGACAATCATCAGTAGGCATCAGAGTTAAAACTTTTTTTAAGCATTCTTCTATATTTTAGCCAATGCTTAAATGGCAAATATTGTTCCCTTCCTTTCCTGACACTTACCAAATGTCACTCGGTTTGTATCAAATGCATGTTTGTATTGTTAACACTTGTCTCCATCAATGTGCTGAAATAAAATTGTACAGCATAAAGTAAATGGAATATTTTACTTTCAAGTAAACATATCTGTCAATCTTGCCTTTGTGTGTCATTTTCCTAATCCAGGAAAAAATAATCTTGAATTTTCTCATTAGATTCAAACCTGGAGCTTTCTGTTTTCCTTTCAGTTTTAAAATCAATTTGGATTGTTAAATCCATCTTATGATATCAGTGTATCAGTTTTATTCATTTATTTCATTTTTTAAAAAGTTTCTTTTGCAAACTTCATCTCATTAGGCACATAAATATTAGGGGACTATAGTATGTATGTATGTATGTATGTATGTATGTATGTATGTATGTATGTA
>BLBF01000051.1:5671242-5715196 GCA_015471245.1 Laticauda colubrina
GTATGTATGTATGTATGTATGTATGTATGTATGTATGTATGTATGTATGTCATTCTTTCATTCAGCGGAAACCCTTAGTCAACTATTTACTTGAATCTGTTCTAACACCCAATTTCTCCATGAGGCAATTCATATAAAGCCTGTAAGAAATCGTCTATAGACTGACTAAAGTCACTTTTGAAAGGGGGAGGGGGATTGTTTGTCCAGAGAATATTTTTTTTAGATAGATGGTTCTTTAAAAATTTTAATAAACATATTAATAAATCAAATTTTTATAGTGTGAGACTGCATTTGGTTGTTTGGTAGCATTGTGAAGGCTGAAATATGAATTATTAAATTTGTTTTCTTGTCACAAGGCACAAGGTAATCCTTTACCAGCACAATTGCGGTAATCCTTGATTTACTACCAAAATTTCTGTTACTAAGTGAGTTTTGTCCCATTTTATGACATTTATTGGCACTGTTGTTAAGTGAATATTTGGAGTTGTCAAGTTAGTAATACAACTGTTAAGAGAATTTTGTTTTCCCATTGACTTGTTAGAAGGGTGCCAAAGGTGATGATATGACTCCAGGAGTGCAAGAATTTTGAACACGTGATCATGAGGATGCTACAAGGGTTGTTAAGTGTGAAAAATTGTCATAGGTTAGTTTTTTCAGTGCTGTTAACTTCGAACAGTTACTAAACAAATGGTTGTAAATTGAGGACTACCTGTGTATGCAGAATACAAATTATATCTGACTTCATTAAGATAAGCATAAATGCTGGAATTCTTAAAACAGGCATTTAGAGACTGTTTTGATCTGAATGAGTGAAAGTAGGTTGAAAATAGATTATTTGGAAGCAGCAACTGGTATAAAATGCAGTAGCTTGTAAGAGTGGTACAGTGATTAGAATGCAGTATCGCAGGCAAACTCTGCACACTGCCAGAAATTCAATCCTGATGGGGTTCAAGCTTGCCTCAGCCCTCCATCCTTCCAAGATCAGTAAAAGAAGCCAGTAAAAGTTGGGGCCAATATGCTGACATTGTAAACTGCTCAGAGAGTGCTATAAAATACTATGGATTTTACTATTTCACTAACGTTTTATTTCATTTTCCATAAGCTGTCTAGAGTCAAAAGACCAAGCAGCATATAAATATGGGTGAATTAATTTATGACAGAGTTAGTCTGAACAGCCTTTGCAGAACAAAAATTATGTTATTATATACTTTACATCATTATGTATATTGTATAATAATAGTTTCATTTTTATTCTGATTTTAGTTTTTTACTGTTTCATGCTTTTATGATATGAAATGCATATCATACTGAAACACATTTTTTTGAAACCATATGATTTTTTCCTTTAACATTTAAAGTAATATTTTGATAATTTTTAGAGATCCTCTGAAGTCATGTTCAAGACATTAGGATCGTGTTCAACTTTGTGACCTCTGAATCTCACTCAACTTCTTCTCTTGTCCATATGAAAGCAATACCCAAGCATTAATAACTGCTTTTATTTATATCCATCACAGTTTACCTTATCTATCATAGCTGTCAAACTTTAAACTAATATTTTCTAAGTTGATTTGATTGGTTATGATGTTTTGAAGCAAGGCTGGAGAAAGATGTTTGATAATGAATACAAGTAATAACCTCATAAACTTTGTTCTCTCACCCTCCTACACATATATTTAAATAAGGGCTGCAGTTCATTGATCAGTGCCGCTGACTAAAGTTTTAATTGCAGATTAAATTTTTCTTCTCATATAATTTGTATGGCTGCCAGTATGTAAACAGTAGTGGCTTTCTCATTAAGTAGTTATGGCCACACACTTCAAAGAAAAAGTATCCCTGCCCATCAGGAATCTCAAAAACAGCATATGAACTTTGTAGCAAACATATTTCATCAATTAATTAAGATTATTAAAAACTATGATGTTAATCTTTTAAAATAATCCCATATACCTTTGTTTATAACTCTAGTTCAAAAAGCACTTCAGTAAAAACTGAACCACAGTACTTATTCAATGCTAAACTGCCTCCAGATATTTGAAATCAATGTAAAATTCTATGATACTAATCACAGAAAAATAAGTCTTTTCTTTGTTAATTAAAATCTTTGGAATTATATTCAAAATTTTCAAATCTATTTGTAATCCCATTTATACTTTCTAATCTGCAGAACATAAAGATCATTTTGTTGCAAGTATTTTTGTAATAAAATATTTACATATTTAGACAAATATTTGCCCTTATAATACAAAATCAAAATATTTGAAATTTTTATCATAAATAGCCCACAGCATTTATTTCTTGGAAATCAGATGGAATAATAGATCCATCTGGCAACCATAGCCTTTGGGGATAAGGCTTTGTATGTACTTAGATCAATCTCTGCTTCAGAAAGATATTAGGTAGTATAGAATAAAGTGGGCAAAAAGCCAAGATCTGCTGGCAGATGCTTGTAATATATTAGATTTTTGTTTAACAAAAATATTTTTAATTGAGTAGCCAAGCATCTTCATTTTCCCCTTGTGAGCTCTTAAGAGTCCCATCCTCCCCAGAAATCCACCAAAAAGAAATGTGCAACTTGAAATTAAAACTTATCTGCTACTTTCACCTCTTCATTGCCATAATGGAGTGTTACCAAGTTGGTATAAATAAGAAAACTCTTTGTGCAGAAGAACTATAACCTTTATTCATATATTCAGAAAAATTCCTGGGCTCAAATTCTTCAATTCTAGATGTGTGTTTCCTAATCATGATATTTGGAGGTTCTAATTAAAAAATCTACCTGGCATTGGTTAAAATTGAGCAAATATGGCTTTTTCACAAAATAAAATTAGGACTCTTTTCAGAGGATGAATCCGGAGTGATACTTAAAGAAAGAAATTGAAAAATGTCAACCAGATCTATTCAAATAAACAAGATTGGAATCCTATACACGACTATTTAAAAAAGGAGTATGCTTTAAACTTCTAGATCCACATGGATCATTTACATAAACATACATACAGCTTGTTTTCCTGTTTTATAAGTATTTAGGTGTTCGTTCCTGTTTTATAAGTACTTAGGTGTTCGTTGTTCTTGGTTCAGTTTGCCTGTTTTCATTTCACTGCAATTATCCGCACCAAGTGACTTGCTTTGAAGGAAGCAATTTGTTTCTTTCTTAATGCATTCACATTTTTACAGTTATAAAAATAACTGTAAAACATCCAAACAAAGCACTATCACAAATGATCAAACTGGCACATACAAAAATCTATTTAGCCAAAGACTTATGTATCTAGCAGTTGGCATTGCAACCTCCATTTAAAATGTTTAGTTCAGTTTTAGAAATGTGCCAAAGCAATACATTTGGAGTACATGGTAAACCATGTCACTGTAATGGCCAAACTCTGTATTATCTAGACCCTGTACAGATTGCTTTTTCAACATTGATTTGATGAGTGAACCAACCTGAAGCATTTGTCCATCATAGAGGTATCTTGACTTTGCTCAATTTTGCTCAATTTTTATTATATAATTTCAAAATAAAACTTTGGACAATTCACTTTAGAAGGGCATTATTGAATAAAAGCATATGAAAGATGGAAGCTATATAGCAATCACAACTACAATTCTTAAAGCCTAGAAAATAATTATAAGGTTTTATCATTAATGGAAATGAATAGAAATCACTTTGTAATGGAAAAAATAAATTACCTTTTAAAAAGTGGGCTATGTTTCAGAATTACTAAATATGCATAAAAATAATAAAAATACTTCTTCACTTCAACATTATGCACTAAATTGTTCTTTATGCATGTTTAAAATATGTTTGGAAATGTTATTACAAAAATTTCAAAAAACTAAAATATTATAAGCCATAGCATAGCATTGGAAGACTTAAACTGGTCTGTCAAAGAGAAAGAAACTCCTTTCCTTTTAAATCCATTTGAATTTTAAACTGGAATAAGTAATAGAAGGCATCCACATATACATACTCCACTTTCACTCAAGGAAGTGTATAATATATGTGGAATTATAAAATATTATATATGAAAGTACCTAATGTGGATGGTTTGTGTAGCAGAGTCTGATTTTGGCTGTGAAAATGGCTTAATGATGAAAATGCTTTTTACTTTCAAATAACTGATCAGATTTGTTTCTATGGCTAAATATATATTCTCTCTCTCTTTCTGTGTGTGTGCGTGCGTGTGTGTGTGTGCACGTGTGCATAAAAAGGCTAATCAGAATTTTCTAATATAATAGACAGCTTTGCTTTACGAATTAATTACTTCTGAATGCAATAATGCAATGTCTACAATTACGGAAATTTCACTAAATGAACAACTCACTTTCTTTCAATTTTAGTTTTGCCTCTCCAACACATTGAAAATGCCACTGGACTGTAAACACCTGCAATTTATTGCGCAAATACCATATTGTCATTCTGATTAGAGCACAATACCAGCTGGCAATATGCTGGCAAATAGCAATATGCTTAAAAACACTAAACTATTTTTTTTTATTTTTGAATTCAACTATTCTTAGAGATTGCTCAGAAAAAGTGAATTGCTAAAGATTAGAAGGTAAATCCTTAGAGGATCTCTGCATAAAATCCAACAGCCTATTCCATACCTTAACTCTAATCACTGGGACTTTCATACAATTCAGGTCTAAACTTTTCCTCAGAAGTTAAGATCAATAGGATTATTTCCAGGTAAATTTACAATTCCAACATCAATTCTTGAAAAATTTAAGGAAGGGGATATTATTCATTACCAAGGTAACATTGTTGCACACCAACAGAATTATTGCCAGTTTAATATTAGCATGAAGAAAAATATGCATATAATAAAATATGCATATAATAAATCATTAGGGTTTCTACATGAAGAATTCTCTTTGAGAAATCCAGGTTTTTTCCTTAGTTCAATGTTAGTCTAGGGTTGGTTTGTTATCTAATACAATTAATGGATACATTTCAAGAAAAACTTTTATTCAAAGAAATTGGCATAATTTGCGATTTAAAAAGTAAACATTGAGTCAGGAAATGTCTAGTTCAGCTTCTTTGCCAAAAGTAAAACACTAGTGTCCCATTCTCTGAATGTCCTGATAAATACTGCTGGTCTGATTAAACATTAGAATAAGCTTGTATAATGGGATGGTAGAAAGATTGGCAACATATAGTTTTAATAAATAAATAAAAATAATGTGCACAAAGCATCCTGGATGGGATCATATATGGTTTCCAAGAAGTAATGTATGTTTTTTTTTTAAAAGGAGGAGATAAAATTAAAAATAGAACATGACTATCTGAATGTTTGCTTCACTCACTACACAGAAGCATGTCTGCCATTTAGATATACAATAATTACTCATAGCCATTGCCACCTCCCCCATAAACGATTTCATAGATAGCCCACAATTTTACACTGATTACAGTCATAATATAAGAATATTTTATAGGTACCCATTGAGAATTGAACACGCACAATAGCTCTCAATTTCTCTTGTTCACTGCAGCAGTTATATCACAATGTAAAAAAAGTAAAGAGGTTACTCCAGGCAGCCTCATGAAGGAAACATCAGGACAACAAACAGAATAAATGCATGGGCGCATCTGCTAGGAGGTTTTTAGCCAAAGAAAGGAAATAATGGAAATTTCGCATTGAAGCATTACAACAAAGAAGATTTATAAACCAGCACAAAACATGCAAATTTCTGAGACTTTTTCATGACCCAAGATAGTGAAATGATAAGAAAAAGGAAAAGAAACTTTTCTCCTTTTTATTAATTGTTAATAATTCATAAAAATGTATGATAAGGAATCTTGGGGAAACTGGAAATCTGTACACAGTAACTTATTGGCCTTCAGTTGATGTAATATATTGCCTGAATGTATAGATTCCCCCACCTTTTTCATTACCCATTGCTTTTGCCTGAGATAAACTGAAATTGCATACCAGTACAAACAGTATTCTCCATGAGTACTCAATATTAATTGTGTCTGTGAATTTTATTCTAATATATCTTTGACTTAGCTATATGGTACAGTAGTGCACATTACTTAAACTGGTTTCCCATAATTCAAAGGAAAAAAGACCTCCATATTTCTCATCACTGTCCTTATGAAAAAATTCGCACCTTTTTGGAATCTCTTCTTCACACCTGAATGGTAATTGTCTATGGAGATTCTCAACTGCTCAGGTCATTGTTGTTCCATGGTTCCAAAAGGCAACTGGACTTCTTTAGTTTTTTGTTTGAAAATTTTTTGCTAAACTTTTTCAACTGAAAAAAGTCCACCACCTTTGAATGGTAATTGCTTATCAATCACCCAGTCATAATTATTTTAGCCCCAGTGCTAAAGAGAATTAATAAAATGCTTTTGGCGTTTATTTATTATGCAAAGAAGTGGCTCATGATTATTTTATACAATATAGAATATTAACCTTGTGTTAGTTATTGTGTGCACATTCAATTGAGAATCATAGTGAATCTTCATTCCATAATAACTATATAATATACATATCTTCAAATATCTGTTTCTCACACCCACAAATTACATTTGGGGGTATATCGTGAAGTATTTTTAAAGGGTGCTTCAATTAATATAAGTTGTAAAATTGCAAGATTATTAGAATATAAATCTTGGTAATGCAAACACATTCTAATGCTAGGTTAATTCTCCCAAAGCCAGACACTATGTCAGAAATTAGTCCCTAAGATCAGAATGTTTTTAATAATACATTGAAAGAGAATCACCATTAATATCAGCATTAAAAACCACCTGCAGCCTAGTTCCATTTCTTATAATGAAAGACTGCATATATCAGAGAACAGCTGCCAAGTTCTCCAGTTTGAGATTATGTTCTATCATTGGCCTTGAGCTAAGGACAGTAATTAAATAAAGCCATAGATCAAATCTAATTCCCTCTCCTTTTAAATATAATTTTAAACACAGATTTCTTATTTAAAGGAACAACCTAAACTCATTCATAAAATCTATATCATTTTTAATCAAGTTCCATTTATATCTATATATCATATAATCAAATTTGGAACTATATTGATATTCATATATAAATATGGATATCAATATAATTTTGAAATTTGATTATTTCCAGAGTATTTTGTTGCATCTGCCCGCTGGATTGATACTCCCACTAATCCACTTTTATCACTTTGGTGATGCTTTAAAGGTTATTAACTTTGAAACATACTCACACCTAGTCAAAGTGCTACCCAGATCTTTTCTGAGTTTGAAATGCAAGTTTTAAAACAAGCTTATTAATCATCTCCTTATCGTCCAGTAGTACTTGTTGGTCCTTGTCTTTTTTCAGCAATATTTAATATTTTAAATCTTAGCTGTATTCTTAGATTATACACATACAGAGCCACAATTCTTAAGTCATTTTTACACAACAATATGTATTGTCCAATAAGACTGCTTATTGTGTAATATGTACTTACCTATATTAGATTAAATTCAAACAGACAAAAATAATTATACTTTCATACTAAAATATAAAGAAAAGTGATTGTATTAATTTCCTAATGCAGCTGATTCTAATTACCCAAAGGCTGCTTTCTCTGTAATCATTAATCCTTTCAATTATTTTAATTAGGAAATGTATGATTTCTCAATGAAAAATTATACTCCATTCAACGAGATTTGTACTCAAGCAAAACGTGCACGTAAATTTAATTTGCTCCATTGTTCTTAGTATCCCATGAAATAGAAATATTTCTTTTTTATTTTTTTTATATATAAAGGGAATAAAGGACATAACAAGGAACTCCAAACTGAAGTATCTGCCAAAAGTTCAGAGAGTTTGTAACTAAAGGGTAGATACCAAAATGAACGCTTCTTATCGTTTTATCCACCTGTAGTCTTCGTTTTACTGATACGGCAGTTTGGCCTTTCCGTAAGTTCAGCATCTTTAAGCACCGACTTGTTTTCTAGCACGAAAGAAAAGGCAAGGGAAAGAAACCGAGCGGAAAAGAAATTGAGTTACGTACTGGTTTAAACTTGCTAGTGGAAGCAGCGGTCCTCCAGCAGGTTTTTCCACATTGGTTTGTCAGGAAAACGTGTTGCGGTCTCCAAAGCAAAATCCAGAATCCGGAGAAGTGAGGCAGTCCTCGGGGAACCCAAGAGCGAGGGAACGTGACCGAGGAAAGCTAGACAGGTATATGCAAGTTAAGAGCTACTCTAGGAGTGACTGGTTCAAGCCTTCACAGCTGGGAAGGACGGAGTAAATTCAAGTCACGCCCCTCACCCACACCCAGTACCTGATGGCTTTAACCCTTCCAAGTATGGAGAAGTGCCTTCGCAGTGGGCCCCACGGACAGAAACAAAACGGCACGCTCCTCTCTCTGAAGGCTAGCCTAATTACACAACGCGTTTACGTATACACTTTCGGCTGGGAAGCGATTGAAAAAAAAAACCTTAAAAGACCCGCTATATCCTAAAAAACTAGTTCTGTCTTTGGCACAAAGCCAGTGGGGTCAGTCATGCGCTCCCTCTCAGTCCTAAGAAGAAAAGAGCGGTGAACCACTTCTGAAAACTCTTTCCAAGAAAATTGCAGGAACTTGTCCTCACAGCTACCAAGAGTCAAGAATGCTCAATTTAAAACAAAAAAAAAAAACACCTTATGGTAGAGTTATCAGCATTGTTCTACAATCCTCTTCCTAAAATTAAACAATATGCTCTGTTGCTTAAGATACGTGCCAAAGTCAATTTGTATTATTTAACTTCGTATATTGCTCAGTCGTGTAGATAGCTATATAAATTTACCAAATGACTAGATAAATTGATAGCATAATTCTAATCCTTCTTAAGGTCTGATTTTGAAGTCAATAAAACAGGAATCAGGTAGCACCTTTTCTCACTATCAAATGTTATTTGGTGAGCTGCCATTCTTTTCATCAGATGCATAAAGTAACTAGACTGATAAGGGGATTTAAATGGGATGAGAGGAATTGAAGATTGTCATATGGATTTTAAGAATAATATGTAAAAATTCTTTATTGAATGATAAACTGAGGCTAATATTAAAGTAAGAAAAGGAAATATTGGTTAATTTGAATAGTTTCCTTAGAGACAAAATGTTGCCACTTATAGTTTAAAAATATTGAGAGCAATCAACATTCAAAAAAAAAAAGTCTGAGGCAAAATAAACAGATTTTGGAAACTCTGACCAACTGACTGGCTGTGGAATATCATGAAAAGGTGATGTAAAAGATCATAACTTCTGAACTACGCTTCATCCTTCATCTCCAGTTTAATTAAGCTCAATTCATTGACTAGTACAGGGGTCACCAACCTTTTGGACCTCAGGGACCACCAAACTCATAATTTTAAATCCCAGGACCACTAATTGGTTCTGTGGGTGTGGCCTAATTTGTGGGTGTGGCTTGGTGGTCATGTGACTGAGTGGGCATAGCTTGTATGTAAATATTATAAATATTTATATAAACATTGAATTTTTTATTAAAAAAAGCAACTTTTCCCCAAAATCAGGCAAAGCAGGCAGGCAGATTGAGTTGCTCACAAAATCACAGATTCATTCAGAGATCTATCTATCTGCCATTGGCTAGCTCAGTCTGTCACATAAATTTTGCTAGCAAACAAACTCACAAAATTAACTCACAACACACCATGTATATAAATATATTTTTTTTTATAAAAAAAGAGCAACTTTTACCCAAAATCAGGCAAAGCAGGCAGGCAGATTGAGGTGCTCACAGAATCATTCAGTGATCCATCTATCTTCCATCGGCTAGCTCAGTCTGTCACATAAAAGTTGCTTGCCGGGGGTCTGCACTGAATAATAGAACTTTCAGTCCTAAGGAAGGTTCAACTGTACTTAAAAGCAGAGCTGAAGATCGAAAGACTAGCTAGAAAGCAAGAAATCCAACCATTTCCTGCTTCCTAGCTAATCTAAATCTGGCACATCAGAACAGCTGATGGTCAGAAAAAGGAAAAATAGAAACTTAGCAGGCAAGTTTGTTGGGTAAGGAGTGAGTGTGCGGGGAAGGTTCCCACAGGCCATGTGGGTGGTGCAGCCTTGTGTTTCTGTGCAGCTTGGATTAATTGCTTTGGGGTGTGCTCTGGAGGTTACATTTCTCTGCAACCCATCAAAATTTTCTCGCGGCCCACCATTTGCCGACCACTGATCTAGTATTTACCTCTGTAGAACATGAAACAGAGGCATGCATGAGTAATGATACCCATTTACACTGTTCCAGAAAGTTGGAAGTACAAGCTTTTGGCATATGCAGAAGCTGAGTTTATTCATTCTGCCAAATGTGAAATAGTTTTATTTTCCAGCTATGAAATACAGATCATGTCTCCCTGACTCAAAATATTTTGTGAATACCGTTTTTTGAAAAGATCTTCATGTTCTTCTTAGTGTCATTAAGAGTGGTAGATGCATAAGTATTTTATGTTCACAAATGATACAAGAAAATTTATAGCAGAATGTGAATTTTACTTTCTTGAATACAGGTAGCACTTGAGGTACAACCAGTTATTAATGGTCATTCAAATTTAAGATAGATAACCCCCCCCCCCCAACAGATACATATGAACCCATTTCAAAGTTTTGGTAGCTGCAGTGGCCCCGTAGTCATTCACCCTTATGACCAACCACAAGGATCCTCTCGCTTTTGTCTCCCACATTCTGTCCCGCCAGGACCTTGTAGTCCTTAGGCCTGCTCCCCATATATCCATCACTTATTGGACTTACCTTTTGAAGATTTTTGGATCTTGGGAGGCCAGAGATAGGCAATCTGCCTCCTTCATCCCTGAGGCAGCCTACCAGTGGTGGGGTTCAAATTTTTTTATTACTGGTACTGTGGGTATGGCTTAGTGGGCATGGCAGGGGAAGGATATTGTAAAATCTCCAGTCAGAGATGGTATTTGCCAGTTCTCTGAACTACTCAAAATTTCTGCTACCGGTTCTCCAGAACTGGTCAGAACCTGCTGAATACCACCTCTGCAGCCTATGCTTTGTTTAGTGACCTGCACATTTGTTTAATAACTACATTAGGAAGAAAAGGGATGGAGGTGTGAAGAGAAGCCATTTTGCTTAATGGCTGCAACAAAATGTGCCCTAATGAGCAGGCTGAGATATGATTAGAGTCATATCTCAAGGACTGCCTGTATATCCCAGTGATGTGAGCTTTAATCATGGACATTCTGTACTCAAAAAACCCTATACCTGAATCTAAACCTGAAATAAGCTATCTATACCTGAAATAAATAATGTAAATTAATCATGGCTGCTTACCCTTCTGCTTGCTTATTATGTTCTGCTTTAGCTAATTATGACTATACAAATTCTGGCTACCATCTTTTTTTTCCCTTTCACAAGACATAGCTATATATATCTTCCCTATTATCTCTGCTATAAGGAACAAAATCATTTTTTCACTGAAGCTAAATATCCTGGAATACTAAGTTATTCTCCTGGTAGTAAATTTCTTATTCATGAAGTATGATTTTTGAATACACAGATCTTTGGCCATTTGGAAACTACTGTTAGACCTATTGACAATAGCGCCACCTACTGACACCCCGGTATCATTTGCTGAAAGAACTGTGGGAGATTCCAGTTATGGTTGGCTTTGCATATCAAAAGCTGTGGATTTTTTCATGTATGATCCTATCTACCAAACAGTAGGAATCCCTTCCTCATTTGCTTGTATCTGATCTTGGCAATACAATATTTACCTTTGAACATATGACATTGACTTTTTTATGGTTTCTTCAGTAAATATACAAAACATTTCAATTTCTGAAAACAATTGTTTTTTTCTGCTAGAAATCACAGAAATGTATGAAAAAACAAAGTACTTGGCTAAATTTCTTGGTTGAAGGAGAGTGGTTAAGAACACAACCCTTGCAATGAGTGACCAGAAATATAACTTGTGAAGAAAGAAGCTGTGGCTAGATTTTCTCTCTTAAATTGACAGAAGTATTGGTCTTGCCATTGACTAGATATTGACCAACCAATTATCTGAAAACATGGTACAGTACTGCCTATGAGGACAACAGGTTTCATTAAGAAGGTACTGTGAATACAAGTTGAACACTCATGTTCACATATTCTATAGCTCTTTTTACTATATCAAGAAACAAGTGTCACATTAAAATTCTAGTTAGAGAAGTGTCAGGCAGTTTTCATTTCTACACAACACAATGAAAAAAGTACATCATAGAAAAATAGCTGGAGGTAACACCATATCTGGCAGAAAGTAGAACAATTGCAACAAATCTAAAACTGTTCTCAAAGTGAACAGGTTTTAACATTGTGGACTATCTTCATTTCTTCCAACATCAAAATGCAAAGAACAATGCAAAGAACAATGCTAGATAGAGGAAGGATGAGCTGCACAGAAGGATGAAAGAAGAATTTGGGAGGAATAGACTGCCCACAGTTGGTTGCTTCAAAGTTGCAGCACCCACAGTGTGTGCAGTCTATTCTCTATTAATACAAAAGGCCAGTTGCATTGTGATTTTGCATATTCAGCAACAAGACAGCAATACATTGATTTGGCTTCTAGATACAGTCAGTCTCATTTTTCCATGATTATTAATTAAATGGATATGGCTTCCCCATTGCTTTTCAAAAGCCACCCGAAAAGGTTACAAATGGTAATTACATGACCCCAGAATGCCACAAACCTTGTATATACATACCAGTTACCAAATGCTTAAATCACATTAATGTGACCATGGGGATGGAGCATTGGTTGTAAATGTGAGGCCCCACTTTTCAGTGCCATCGAAACAGTGAATAATGGTTTGACTAGTGGTTAAATGAATGGTTATCTGTTGAGGACTATCCATATGTTGATAATAAGCAATGTTTGCTCATCAACAGACTTCAATAGTTAGCAAGTTGTCCATGCACAATCGCATTACAATATATTACAGTGATGATGTATTATTTAATAGATATATGAAGCCTCATAGCTGCTAAACAGCCACTACTTCTATCTAAAGCACTTTAATTTAGAATTATTGAGAAAAGAAAGGAAGAACTTATTTTGCATCTATCAATAAACATAGTTTTATATCCTAAGGATCAGCTGTAAAACATGAATTTTTATTTAGGGCTGAAGCAAAAAAAATTTTTTTTCAAGGCCATGGTTCTCTAGGGACAGGTAGGGGCTTGCCCCCAGCTTAGGATCATCTTCAGGAAGAGAGCCGGCATCATCTCTTTACTCAGGCCTCGCTAGCACAGAGACCACACAGGTGGAGTAAATAAAGTTAATGCTGTAGAATTACCGTCGGGGCATTTCCTTGCTGAGGAGCGTTTGAAGCACTGTGCCATGCCTTGAAATTACAGCTAATTATAGAGGCCATTTGCATAAATTACAAGGAGCGAGGCAGTTGTCGCCAATCCTTTCCATGCACTTAGGAAGAAAGTTCCGCTTGCTGGATGGCAATAAACTGGAGAGGGGGGCTGGGCTGGAGAAGAGACCCATCCCTGAAGGTGATGGAGATGGATTCAGAAGGCAGTGGATGGTGGGGGAATCCATTTACAGAGATACAAGCTCCTAAAGATACACTAAAGCCAAAATTGCTTTTGGATGGAGGCCTAAATGTTGTGCAAAATGAATTGGGGAAAGTTCATTTTGCAAATTGGAGTTTTAGAAGTTGATTTGTCATCATCCAAAATATGATTCTTTTGTGAAAAATATTTTTAGTGTCCAAGAGTAGTCACATTTCTACCAAAGTGAGTAGTTTTCCCTGTAACTTTGAAATTTTCCCTATAAATATATGAATTATAGCAATCTACCTTACAAAATTTGTTGTTAACAGTGCTAACATGACATGTTTGGAGTGATGGATCACTGCTATAATTAGCCTTTTATAGTTTCACAACTCTCTACTATACCCTTCTTGTGGAAAACATGTTATATTAAGTAAGATAAAGGTGTCTCTGTGGGTTTTTAGAGGGTGGTGTTCATCTTCATTTCTTAACCCAAAGACCCAGCTTTGTCCAGAGACATTTTCATGGTTATGTGGCTAGCATGACATCACGCTGAAACAAAGAGCATAGAGAGAACATGGAACATCATAACAAAGAAAAAATATGGATATTTAAGCAAACTGTGACTTAAATTTCAGATTTTCACTACTCCCAAGAGATTTATCCCCTCTTATAAACCAATATGCAGCAAACCTTCATAGTGATTCAGTCTGATAACATATCTCCACTGTTCTTCATTATCAGCTGTATTTAGATATGAGATGTGCTCTTCTATGTTAATTAGAATATTGACAATCTCTCAGCATATATCTTAAATACAGGAACAATTATAAGACAGATACTCTATAACATTTTGTATTTTTATTGTATACATTATGTGCTTTGCTTTTTTGAATCACATAAGCAGCTTTGTTTCATCAATGACTTTATTTTAATTCTGGAAATAATTGGAAAACATCTGGAAGACCTTAGAACATAGAATAAAGGAGTTGAAAAGGGAGCTTGGAGGTTTTCTAATGTAATCCTCTGCTCAAGCAGGAGACCCTATTATTTCAGACAAATGGTTATCCAGTCTCTTTTTGAATGCCTGCAGTGATGGAGCACTCACAACTTCTGAAGACAAGCTATTCTATTGATTTATTGTTCTATTAGGAATTTTCTCCTTAGTTTTAGTTTGCTTCTCCACTGGTTAGTTTCCATCTTTTGTTTAATGTCTTCCTTTTGGAGTTTTGGAAAATAGTTTGACCCCCTTGTCTTTGTAGGAGCTACTTAAATATTGGAACACTGCTATCATGTCTCTCCTAGTTCTTTTTTTCATTAGACCAGACATACCCAATTCTTGTAACTTTTCTTCATATGTTTTAGCCTCCAGACACTTAAACATTCTTGTTGCGCTTGTCTATACTTTGTCCAGAGTGTCAATGTCTTTTTTATATTTTATATATTTGAACTGAGTGTAATATTCTAAGTGTGGTCTTACCTTTCTAAAATGGTACTAGAGTACCTTCAAGTTGAGAAGTACCATTGACAAGAAAGAGCAGGATGTGAAGCTCAATATATCTAGCACTATCTTACCAAAGTTTTCATTTGACTGTGTCCTTTTCCTGTGTCAACTTTTTACCCGCTGCCCCCCTCAAACTTTGATGGAGAATTATCAGGCCAAGAGCTGTACTGACATTCTTAATAAGAATGGCGGTAAGTACAATGAGCAGAGTTCTTATGACATTTTAAAAAAATGCTTTTCATTATTCAAGGACACTAAAATATAAATATATAAATAACTAGAAATACATCAGTAATATGTTTTTCCAGGGACCAGCTTTCTTTTCAGAAATCTTTCCTATAAGTGGTGTACCTTAGAAATAATTTGCACAGATCTTTTCATTGGGATATCCCAAAGTGGTCAGACTTGATGAGTATCAGCTCTAGCTTTGGGAAGACTCTGGGAAAGCAGTTTTCAAACAAATTGTTTTCTACACTAATAGATTTATTTGGTCAGCAAAAATTAAGTCAGATGGCTGCCATTAGTTCTTCTGTCCCAGATGGTATAACCCTTGAACAAGCTTCCTGCAGTACCAAAACTTTAAAATAGTTTCTGCTGACAATGAGAAAGGCTATTTTATAACTTTGTGGAAACTGGGGGGAATAGTTTTTCAGTCACCTGTAGATTGGAATTATGAACTTTTCCTTTGGAATAGAAGGAACTAGCCATGAAGAACAGCAGTTTATTAGAGAGATGATAAATTTGAAAAGGAGTATGCAAATCAGAAAATCAGGATACTCTACAAATAAGTAAACCATAGACTTTCTGTGCTTGCATTTGTACTTCATCAAAATCCATAAGCAAAATATTACTTGCATTGAACATTGGTTCATGTGTATCCCTGAAGCTTCTTTCTTCTGATTGTCCTCATGACACTGCCTTCATTTGATCTCTAGCCCTTACCTGAGGAAGCCCTAAGGTGCTCCTAGCTCCTAAATCAACATACTGTTTCATATATCAGAACAGGTTTTACCATGGAAACAATCTGATGTGCTTCAGAAACCATTTTGTTGGAAGCGCACTCATGTGACTGCCTAGAGAGTGGAATTAGACTGGCACCTATTAACCACTTTAGGCTGATGCAGATATGCCCTCTACCTTTTGCTCCCTGGGCACTATCTTCAAAGCCTCTCTGTTTCGGGCAATGGAAGAACCTGCTTCTTTCAGACTAGGCTGTCTATGCATATTTAAACCAATCCATAGCTCCAAGAACTGGATCAGACTGAAGACTGGAACTGGGAGTGGAGTAGGAAAGGAGCTGCATGGTGAAGCAGGAGATAGTGAGAAAGAGTCTCTGCTTTTTCAGGCTCCATTTCCACCTGTCAGATGTTGTCTGGGCTGCTTTCATACATAGGTATAGGATTATTCTAAAAGAACATTTTATTTCTGCTTGAAAGGAGTGAAATTTTCACCTGGTATCAGCTGATTGTCAGGGTCCTTTGAACACACCCATACAAAACACTTCTACAAAGCCAGATGAAGTTTTGACAGATGACTCAACCCACTAGTCAAGCCATCTGTCAATACTACTGTCCTGCCCCAGTCTATATTAAGGAGGGTGACTGGTGAATGTTTTCTTGGTGATGTTTAGTGAGACAGGGAAGGAAAGAAAGCTTGAGGTATTCATCAATCTCTATTCTTAATAAGTTCTATACATCTTCAAATGAACACTACTGTATGTTGACAGCCTACCTATAGCTACAATGTAGGCAGCAAACTCAGACGAGTGCACAAATTTTAATACAGATATTAAATACAGAGATATGACAGAATGTCAAACTCACGTCGCTAGGTTGTTGTCACATAACATAGCATGATTTTTTTCTCCTTCGCTAAAATGGGGTGGGCATGGCCAGTGCATGACACATTTGGCCCACGAGTTTGACATCCTTATTAAATGAGAACAGAGACACCAGCTGCCAAATAATTATGTTTTTATGCTACTGTAGATCTGCATTTCCTGTGTAGATCATTATTTATATTCTGCCTTTTAATACTTTTTAAAAAAATTTCTCATTATTTTTTCCTTTAATTAAACAGAACTGAAAAAAGGAACAAGGAAAGGAAATAAGAAGCAAAACAACAAACACATACATAAAATAACTTCTTATGTAGTTTTACATAGCAGTTTCAATAAAAGAGGACTGTATCTTATTCTAATTTTCTATACATAATCCACCTCTGTTAATTTTCCCTATTGCTGCTATTTTGGTCTAGAGGTTAAGGCACCAAGCTACAGAGCAGGAGACCGTAAATTCAAGTCCCACCATGAAAGCCAGCTGGCTGATTTTAGGGCAGTTGCTTTTTCTCAGCTCAGCTTACCTCACAGAGTTATTTTTGTAGGGAAAATAGGAGGAAGGGGGGGTTGGATATGTTCACAACATTGAGGTATTAGTGAAAATAATAAAGGTGGGATACAGATAAATAAATAATAATAATTTTATGTAGCCTATTAATTCTTTTTACTATTTTAGCCCATTTTAAGACCTGAAAGTCCAACATTAGCCTATGTATGATCTGTGAATATTATAATGTTAGAGTAGAGCACAGCGAGATAAAGTTTTGCAGGATTCTTCCTTGAAATCTTTGCGTCATTTTTCAAATTTTCCAGATTCACTATTTGCAGTTTCAAACTTCTTTTCTTTTTAGTAATACCTCTTTGCAGTCTTTTTTGTCAGGAATTCCCTCACCATTTGGAAAAATCTCGCATCCTTATTTCTTAATTGTTTAAAGAATAACAGGGAAGTTTGGGGTTTACTGGGTCACTCTCCCTTTTATTTTCCTTTAGCCACCTCCCTTCTACCAGGTTGTGTGCTTTCATTTTTCTTTTCTTTTTTCTTTTCTTTTTTTACCTGATAACAGGAAAGACCTGCACTCAGTGCACAGCAAGGGCTTTTTGTCCTGGAGACGGCGCGTCCGTCGGTGGGTTTTTGATGTCTGCAGTTCAGAAGCCGCCCTTCCAGGTGGCTCAAAAGCATCTCTGTGGCTCAGACACATAGACTCGCGTCTGTATCTCCCACCCCTACCTCAAATCCCTTCTTCCTCCTCCTCTGCCGCTGTCTTAAGACTTTGCTTCCTTCCTCTCAGGGATCTGTAATTTGTTCTCTCCCCCCCACCCTGCGCCCCCCCTTCCTTTTCTTTTGTTTTATCCCTTTTTCTCCACCAAGTAACAGTGGTGTAAAAATCATAGCTGCCAGATTCTTAAGATTAAACCACCAGTACAACACCAGGGCTACCTTTCTATCCTTTCTGGTTCTTGTTTTACATAAATTCTTATTTTTTAGTCCAATTGTTTTCATATGAATTCATTTTCTTTTGGAGATTGTGCATTCCTGGAGTTTTGTAGACATATAATTGGGGATTTTGGTAAGCTAGCTGCTTCAAAACTTATGCATTCGTTATAATTTTTCTTATAACAGTCAAGCAATTCATTACTATGAGTCTGACCTTCTTTTTCTTTTGCTCCTTTTTAGACAGAACTCTTACATATGCTAGTCCTTGTCTTTTTTCTCGTAGATTGACACACTTCCAAACAACATTCTTTGGAGGAGGGGCTTAGAAAAAGACTTGAAAATAAAGATAAAGCTGAAGATAATTCTTTACTGCTCTTAAACAGCCGCCTAGATTTTTGTAAACTAGGCATGGAAACCCTAGATAAGAGTTAATGTTTTTGCAATATTATATCACCTTTTTATAAATTAGTACATGGGAACTGAACTATTAGGTTAGGCAGTTATTAATATATGTTTGGCAATATTCAAATTGCTATTAATGGTATTAAAATAATTATGAATGATGCCAAGAGTTGGCAGAGTTTCCCAAATGAATTTTCTATTATTACTTTCATATGATGAAAGACACAGTACATGGCTCACAGGAATTTTTTTCTCAAAGAAGCAGAGCAGATGAGAAACCTGAACTTTTCATAATATTAAAGAGGCATATGATTTTATTTCTTTTATCATTTGACTCTATTTCTCCATCAGTATCTACCTTTGGCAGTTTTTTCCTGAGCCAGATAATATCTGTGCTTCAGGACAATTGATTCTCTTATGTGCCCTATCTGTCACCTTCTAACCCAAGGACATTTTATTTAGCACCAGCACCATTGCTGGTTAAGCCACTCCCATTTTATTGACCAGCTGGCCTCATTGTTACTGTAATCTATCACCATCATGTTATGAGCACTAACTAGGAGGCTCGCTGATTATTCCACTGAGAAAATTTTTTTGAAAACTATTTTCACCATAATATAACAATGGCAGTCATAACCCAACCAGCAGCTATCAATTCTTGAGTTCATTTTCAGAAAGCAAAGCATTAAGAAGGAAATGGTAACCTCCTACTTGGTTCACTATTTTGTTGCTATGATGGATTCCACCCCCCCACCCCCCAAACTTCCACTGCATGAAGCAGTGTCAATTAGGGCTCCTACAATTGACTACCATTGTCTCAAATCACATCCCGCCAATGTTTCAAGAAAAACATTTGCATTCTTCCCAAAGCAAGGCACTATAGAGAAATGTGATTTTTTTGACTCAATATGGTGCAGCAGGACCGCACATCTGCTTGGCAGGAAGAGCAATGAGAGAGAAAGAGATTGGCTATGCTGCAGACTGGAGGAACAAGGAGACGCTTTAAAAATCAGTGGCAGAAGGAATACATGGAGACTCTTCATCATGAGCTAGCTAGCCTTACATTTGACCCAGGCATAAATAAGGTAATTTATAAATAATGTACTTATATTATAAATAATTTATAAATAATTCATAAATAATGCTAAGCTTTGGTTTATTGATTAATCCACAATTTGCTGGGTCTGTATAGCTACCATAATAAACTACAGATTGCTGCATTTATAAGGTAGGATGGGTTGGTTTGAACAATGTGCAAGGTTAAAACTAAATTTTACAATATGTAAATATGTACATAATATTACATAAGTAATATGTACTAGGATTTAGAAGACATTTGAGGTAGTTAACTTGTTAATCTGTTAAAGCTTTTTTCCCCCAATTCATAAAATTAAAATCAAATGCCTATCTCAGTGCTGGCAATTATGCCCCATCTTCAAAAACAAAAGGTTAAGATTTCCCTCCATTTTACAGATGGATTGCAGGGCAAAGGAATATTTTTCATGTTATCTCTCCTACCAGGTTACACTCGCATTGCATTATCCAATTTTGTGACTCAACACAAGTTAAAGCAGACATGACATCATTGGAAGAATTAGTAATTATTTTGTGTCTTTTCAAAGAAAAAGCAGCCACACATTATCATTGATTAAAACCAAATCTTACAGAAATACTTTTTCCTTTAATTTTTGCCACAGTCCTGGTTTAGATTAGAGGTCAGCACCAGAGCTGCTTGCAAGAAGAAGAAAGGATTCTACTACACCAATGTGGATTTTCCTTTAAAGGCAAGTAGAAGCAACAAGAGTTTTCAAGTCCAAATCTCTTCTCCACACCCTAGTACTGTTTCCTCCCCTAAAAATAAAACCTATAAAAAATTGAATAAAATCATGACTGTTTTGATGTATGTATATTTCAAATAGGCAGGACCAGTTTAGGGGAATTGCAGCCTATATGGGAATTTCCAAGCAGAACAGCTGGCTAGATGAGCTATAAATGGGTATGGATGTGAAATGAGCTATGGCTGCTTGAGAAAGTATGGGCTTTGCTTCAATAAGTCTTTCAGGTGGGCAGGTCATCCACATTCTAACCTAGCCATGGGGCATCCAATGGGAATTGAATCAGCAGGATTTTGGACACACAGTTTTAGTTTGTCACATAGCAGAAATCCATAATCAGTGTTAATCTAGGACTGCATAGGAAGTCTCCAAGTTTCTACAGTACTCTCCCCCTCCCCAAATCTTTTATACCAGCCTGAGAAAAGAAAAGTCTTTTCTAAATTCAGGAGGACTTTATAAACAATAACAATTCTTCATTATTATAGCCATCCAACTTGAGATGGTATTCCTGATCATGACAATGTGATCAAAGACCTGACCTTTTTTATGTGGACACTAAACAGTCATGGCCATTATATTAACTTTTTTGATCCCATATGCAATTACACACACACACACACGTGTCACACACAATTAAAAAAAATGTTTTAGAGTTTGTATATGCCCTGCCACTCTGTGTAATTTATGAAGGCAACCTATTATTTATGTGAGCCTGAAAAAAGTTGTTGTTGCTTTGAGATTCCCACAATTCTCTTTAAAGTAGCATAGTTTTCCTTCAGATTTGTGCAGGAAAGGCACCAGTTATATATGGAGTCCCAGGTATGCATGGGACTTTTATGGATTTCGCTTTGCTTTTTTGTGATATTTATTCATTGCAAGTGGGTGTTGCCAGATTGGGGAATGGAAGATACAGGTTTTATGGCAGAATCTGCAGACTGCTTTGAATTTGTATTATTTCCACCCCCCTCCTTTTTTAATATTGCTACTTTCTGTAAAACAAGTAGTAGTTGTGCTTTGTGAGGACAAATATGTGGTTTAAAATTTTAGTATCTAGACACCAAATCTCAATATTTGCCAAATAAACAGGAAGTGTAAGACATAGAACAAAAAGTACAAAGTGAAATTTACATAGCTTTAGAATCAAGGTCTTCTTTGACTAATTTCATTTTGCACTTCCATTGACTATGCATTATGTCAACAAGAGACACAGCGCAAAAAAAAATCAAACTAAATTTCCAGATTTAGACATAATTACAAGCCATGTTTAAAAAGTCCAGGAATCATAACCTGTCTTAAACTTTGGTTTCAAATGTTGGCTTTTTACGCTAAATAAATGTTTTGTTTTGAGTAGGTTCAGATAAGCATATGAATCAAAGATAAAACAAATCCAAAATTTGCACGTTTGAGTTTGTTGCAAAAGAACCAATATCCTCTGCTTCTCTTCATTAGAATGTCTTAACTCATTGTACTAATCATTTCAAAACAGAGCCCTGGGAGCAGTATGAGAGATTAGCCATCTCAGTGGTATCTGAACACATGAACAGTTCTGTTCAACAAGGGGAGATGGCAGTATCATCGAGAAACTGTTTTTAAAGTTTAAGGGCCTGTCACATAGGCCGACGGATGCAAAAAGTATGTAAAAAGGACACAGCGGACGAGAAAATGTTCCATCCATTGTTATCTGCTCTCAAAAATGTCCCAAATTTGCATAAACAGAGCGGACAACAAGAGAAAGGAACGGACGGAGAGAGGACGTAGCGAGGATGTCAAGCAGATGCTCCATGGAAGCCTAGCAGATGGAAGCGGATGGAAGCGGATGGCATGTCCGCAGGGCTTCCGGGGGAGCACAGCGAAGCAGACGCCAAGCGGAAGGAGCGGATGCAGAGCGATTGCCGAGCGGATACAGTGGATGCATCATGGAAGCCTAGCGGATGCCTAGCAGATGTAAAGCGTTCACTGCGCATGCGGGGAGGATGCACTGCATCAGCCCCACGGATATAAAAGGATGCAGCTCGCAAGCAGGTCACCATTCAGAGGAAAGACCTGCTGCCAGACACATCTCCAGCCAACAACCATGGGGAAGAAGAGGAAGCCTGTGCCATCTTCTGCCAGACCTGGCAAGAAGGACAGGGCCGCCATCCCACCCTCTGGCACTGACTCTGCTTCTGCTGGGGCTTCTGCTGCTCGGGCTGACTCTGCTGGTGCTGGTGCTTCTGCTGGTGCTGGTCCTGGTGCTGGTGCTTCTGCTGGTGCTTACTCTGCTGGCGCTGCTCTTGGTGCTGGTGCTTCTGCTGGTGCTTACTCTGCTGGTGCTGTTCCTGGTGCTGGTGCTTCTGCTGGTGCTTACTCTGCTGGTGCTGGTCCTGGTCCTGCTGGTCCTGCTGGTGCTGCTGGTGCTTACTCTGCTGCTGCTGATCCTGGTCCTGCTGGTGCTCCTGGTGCTGCTGGTGCTGCTGATGCTGCTGATGCTGCTGATGCTGCTGGTCCTGCTGGTCCTGCTTTTGCTGCTGCTGTTGTTGCTGCTGCTGGTGGTGGTGGTGTGGTGGACCAGCCCCTACAACCTCAAAACCCTTCTGATGAGGGCCCAGAAGGCCCTGCCAGAGGGAGGAAGAGGCATTTGCGAGATAGGGAGAGGAGGCAGTACTCCATCGAAGAGGAACATGAGGAGGAGGTGCTGGAATGGCTGAGGGAGAATGAGTACCTATGGCGGAAGGGACACAGGCTCTATCGAGACACCAAGAGGAAGCAAGCGGCTTGGAGAAAGAAGGAAGAGAGCCTGGGCTACACTTTGGAGGTCCTCCTCGGGTGGTGGAAGCACATGCACACCTGGTACGGGAAGCTGCACCTCAAGAAGTCTGGCCAGGCTGTGGTCAAGCTCACCGACCGGGAGACCTACATGATGGCCAAGTACAGCTTCTTGGAGGGTGAGGTCTGCCACCGAGGAGCAGCCCCTCTGTCAATCCTCTCTCTCAGGCAGCCCACAGAGAGCCAGTCCTCTTCTGGGCAAGAGTCAGCTCCTGTGTCCAGGCAGATATCTGTGGAGTGCCCCATGACGGAGACCCCCCCGACAGCTGCACTCCCCATGGCGGAGCACGTGGAGGACCCCCTGACGCAGTGGGAGCAAGGAGAGGGCGCTGACACCAGAGACCAACCCACACACACACCCAGCTCCACCTCCACAGAAAGCAGGCAGAGAGCCAGACCGGAGGGTCAGAGCCACACTGTCCTACTGGAGATCAGGGACACCATCAAAAGCAGTGTAGATCTCCTCTCTCAGCTGGTACACACCGACATACCATCCTCAAAATGAAAGCTCTTCCTCACCTACGTCAACCAGACCCTCATGGACATGTCCAAATCACAGTACCAGGTGATAAAGGAGAGGATCACAGGTCTTCTGCACAACCCTCCAGGCCCAGCTGATCCTGCTCCTACCACTCCAGGTCTGCTCCTCCACCCCAGGTGATGCCACAGCCCTTCCAAGGCTTTCCACAGGCCCTCACCTACAAAGGCTACGGCTACCAGGAGTTCCAGCAGCACAGGCAACCCTTCCCAGTCCAGCCACAGGTACATTGAACGCCACCAATGCCACCGATGCCACTGATGCCACAGATGCCACCCATGCCACAGATGCCACCCACGCCACAGATGCCACCCACGCCTCACCTTGCTCAGCTGCAGACTAGACAGCCCCATTACACTCCTCCTTCCTCCACCCCACAGCCAAGCCCGGCCTCAGAACATCTGTCATCGGTCTTGGGACTGACACCCCATGTCATGGAGGAAGGGCCTCTCAACATCACGGGACTGAGCCAGCTCTCTGAGAGCTTTCTCCACACACCATCCCCTGTTGTCCTCTCGGGGCCAGGCACCGTAATGGCACCTCAGACCAGCACTCCAGCAGCAGCCACCTCCACAGCACCTGGACCTTTCACCCCTGAGACGATGGGCACGCCTCAGAGTGACTGAGAAGAGTGCCAGAGACTGGGTTGCTACCTGTTGCTTGGGACACTTTACTTGGGTCATTTTGCTTTTACAATTTGTTATTAATAAAGTTTATCTTTGCTTCACACACTTGGTTCAGTTCTTTTAGTCAATAAAATCTTGGTGGAAACTTTTAGAAATGGTTTAAGCCTTTGCATGCTTGTGGGATGGGTAAGGATAGCAGTGGATAGGCAGGGATACTTGTGGGATGGGTAATAGCTGTGGGATAGGTAAGGATAGCAGTGGGATGGGCAGGGATACCTTTGGAGTGGGTAATAGCTGTGGGATGGGTAATAGTTGTGGGATGGGTAAGGATACCTGTGGTATGGGTAATAGCTGTGGGATAGATAAACCTCCAGTGCAAGCATAGTGGGACTGTGTGGTCCACCCTCCCAGGTGCCACACCTATGGCCCTTTATTATCAATAACAATGTAATCATTCATCAACACATTTCAACATAAACACAACTCTTTATTAAATGCCCTGTTCATTGTAGGGCCACTCAACATACATGGCACAATCTCATCCATGTGATGAGACAGGCTGAAGGAAGCATCCATTAAGCATCTACCATCCTGTCTTGC
The DNA here is from genome assembly GCA_015471245.1 of Laticauda colubrina. NCBI lineage: Eukaryota > Metazoa > Chordata > Lepidosauria > Squamata > Elapidae > Laticauda > Laticauda colubrina. Next base: position 5,696,300 of record BLBF01000051.1, read on the forward strand.
CACTCCACTGCTCCAGCTGGGGAGTTGCACCAGTGTTTCAGGAGGTTGCACTGCTTCTTCCCTTCACGTGAAGCTCTGTTGGGGACTGGCACATCCACAGTGTCTATCAGGTTTTGCCCTTGCCTCCATTCACCAGGCTCCATGTCCCCATTGCTTTGTTGGCGGTCCATGAACCTGTTCTGCAACACTAGGTAGCGGGTGTGCATGAGATTGTGCAGGATGCAGCAAGCTTCCACTATGTTCTCACGGTCTGTGGGCGATGTTGCATGGTGGTGAGAAGTACCTGGAACCTGTTGGCCAGGATGCCAAAGGCGTTCTCCACAACCCACCTTGCCCTGGACAGCCTGTAGTTGAAGATCCTCTCTTCAAGGGTGAGGCATCTGGAAGTGTAGGGCTTCATGAGGTAGGTTCTGAGGGAGAAGGCGTCATCCCCCACGATGAAGTTGGGCACATCTTGTGTGTCGTTGGGCAGGGGATCTGGATCTGGGAAGTCCATGATGAGGTTGCGTTCCAGCCCCTCCTTGAGGTGACTGGCGTTGTATACCTGGGCATCTGAAGATGAGCCGTTGCCTGAAGCATCGATGTACATGAACTTGTAGTCAGCATCGACCATGGCGAAGAGGATGATGCTGAAGAAGCCCTTGTAGTTGTGATAAGTGGACCCTGAGTTGGCTGGAGCTTTGCAGGCCACGTGCTTCCCATCTATGGCTCCAACGGTGTGGGGGAAGTTCCACTTCTGATACCACTGCTCTGCAACTTTCTTCCAGCCTTCTTCAGTGGAGGGGCACTGGAGGAGCTCCTCCAGGTATTCTTTGATGATGGCCTGCACCACTTCTCTGACCACAATGCTGATGGTGTTGTGTGGCACCCTCCAGGCATACTGCATGCTCCTGTATGTGGTCCCGGAGGCCAGGTGGCGCAGAGTCAGTGCCACCTTGAGCCCAGGGTCCAGGCTGGGCTGGAAGTTGGTGTTTGCCTTGGTCAACCTGGGTCTCAGCCACTCCATAACTTCGTCAAACATGGCTGGCGGCATCCTCATGAAGTTCTGGAATGCATGAGTGTCTTCGTTCCTGAGCTCCACCATCAGCTTGTCATACAGTCTGTACTTGGCTCTTCTCACGATCCATCTTCGGACCCAGACACTTCTTGGACATCCCCTTTTCTTCCCGTAGAACAGGTGAAAGAGCCTGTAGAGGGCTTTGCACTGTTGTAGAATGATGGTGGCTACCAAAAGGAGTGTGCAACCATCCATGGTGGAGATGACTGGATGCTGTGGAAGAGCAAGAGCAAGATGAAGGCTGCAGAGGTCTGCACAGCAGGGCTGCTGGACTGAAAGTGAGATCCAGGTGATTTCTCCCCCTTTTATAGGAAATATAGGTTTTCCCCTCGGTGTCCTTTTGCATCCTCTAGACATCCTGCAGACATCCTAAATATCTGAGATCTGTCCCCTATATGAACGTTTTTTCCATTTTAATGCTTTGTATGTGAGCTGCATCCGCTTTCAACCTTTCTACGTCCGTGCTACTAACGCTGCGTGTCCATTCCGCATCTGTTTTGCTTCCTCCCTGTGTCTGTTTTCCGCTGGAGCAGATGTGAGTTGCGCGGATGCACAGTGGCTGCCTAGCAGATATAGCAGACACGTAACGGATGACGATGGACGTATAACAGATATTCCCCGTATGTGTAGCGGATGTAGAACGGACCCGTTGGATACTTTATCCGCTCAAAAAGTTTTGTGCAGCTCAAAACTTTTTGAGCGGATGAAATCACAGTAGACAGATGCTGGACAGATAGAGAGTATGAAAAATGGACGCAGTGAGTACAGAACGGATGCATCGCGTTAACCAACGGATGGCAAGTGTTTCTCTCCGTTTTACATCCTCTTTCCATCCGTTGGTGCTGTGTGACATGGGCTTACCTTGCTTTGTTGCAATGATACAGATTTGCAAATTTTGATGTGGTTACTTCATTTTCCCATTGGTGGGAATACTTGCTTCACTTGCCTTTTGGCTCCTATGCTTTGTACATTTTCAATTATTTCATAGCATATTTATATGGAATGCAGGATTCATAGCTTTGTACCAAGCCATGTTTTTCAGAAAAAAGTGCTGCAGGTTTAACATTGACAATAGAAAACTGTTTAGTTAAAATTAAATTAAATCAAAAGCTTAACATTGAAAAATTATGATTGACACATTCAGATGCATGAGACACACTAGAGTGCTCTAGGGGTGGTGCACCAATGCTGGGCATACTGTATCTCTTTGATCTTCACCATGATTGAAGTATTAAAATAATTTATACAAAATTGTTAAAATTGTTGAGGAAATTATGCAAAGTCACCTGTATACATTTACATTTACAACAAAGATGGGGAACCATAAGGTTTCAGATCTTGCTTTAAGCATTCTTCACTCGGAATGATAAGAATTGTGGTATATTTTAGAGAGCTAAAAAGTGCCTATCTTGTGAGGTTGCTTTTCTTAACAAGTCAGAGTAATGCAAACTTGGACTAAATGCATTTCAAAAATTAATTACCATGGAGTGCAAGTATCTTGCTTCTTATCACATTCCAGACCACCTACCCCAAAAGATATTCAGCAGTGAAGCTCCTAGCAGGATAGTATCAGTCTAACGCTGGAGTAGATATAAAGTTCTATTAATTATTTTTCATGTGTATGTGTGGCATATGTGAGTTAAACCAAACCCAACTATAAATCACTCATGTACTGAATTCCACACCCACAGAACAGGGTGGGGTGATGTAAAAGAGATGGTAGCAGGGAAGGAATACTTTTGTTGTGCCTTAAGTTCCCTTTGGAGCAGGGCATACTTACAACAGAAAGAGAAAAGGTAAAAAGTTCAGGTGAAGGTCAAAAGGATTCTTGGTATGGATAAATCTACAAAAGGGGTATGGATAAATCTACAAAATCACCATAGGGTGATTTGCTTTTATTTTATAGAAAATGTTTATTTCCAGCATAGCCCATCAAGGCAGAAAGTCTTGCAGAGTCCCATATGGTAATTTCATGGTGCTTCAGTTTGGCTTTCCAAAATTGCCATATATTATTCAAAACTGGAGCCCCCTCACGGCCCAAACATAAATCAGTACAGCTGAAAATTTTAGTCATATCAGTTATCATAAAAATCAATCAAAATGATTGGTCATTATATTTCTCCTTCACTAATTCATGGGACAGAGACTAAAAGGCTGCCATTGCCAGAACAGTTGCATAGTTAAATTATTCCTTTCTCCCCCCTAGGTTCAGTTTTCTGGAAAGCTAATATTAAAAAGGGGATTTTGTTTACTCTGTTCACAAATTTAGCAGTAATTATATTTAAATGTGAAACAGTAAAACATTAATTTAAAAATAAGAATAAAAATAGAAGCACAGGAAAATAGGATTGCAGTCTTTCATTGTTCTGGAAGTAATGTCTTTGGACTTCGTTGTGTGTCTGAATTTGCAGCAAAATTTCACACTGGAAGTTCTACAGAGCTCTGGATGAGTACTGCTTCTATTGGTAAGAACCTTTTCCTCACTACTTGTCAACCTCTGGCGATCATATCCATCTTCTTAATTCCTAAGCTAGGTCACACTGGCCGACGGATGCAAAACGTATGCAAAAAGGACACAGCGGACGAGCAAATTTTCGGGGGTGGCTCCATCCGTTGTCATCCGCTCCAAAAAGTGGCAAAAATTTGCATAAACAGAATGGAAAAGAAAGTAAAAGAACGGACGTGGGTAGTATGTATCAGGGATGTTAAACGGATGTTCATAGGAAGCCTGAGGATGCATATAGGATGCAAACCGTTCACTGCTCATCCTTTCTATTTCCGTGCTACTAACACTGTGTAGACGTTCTGTGTACCTTTTGTTTCCTCCCTCTTTCCGTTTTCAGCTGCAGCGGATGTGAGTTGCGAGGATGCCCAGAGGATGCAGAGAGGATACAGCGGACGTTTAATGGATGATAAACGGACATAGAACGTTTGTTGCTTGGATATCACGGATTTACATCGTACACAGCGGAAAGTTCATCCGTTCACAAAGTTTTGTGCAGCTTAAAACTTCTTGGGCTGATGAAATCGCAGTGGACGGATGCTGGAGGGATAGAGCGTATGAAACACGTATGCAGTGAGTACACAATGGATGCATAGCGTTTTCCAACGGATGGCAAGCTTTTTTTAACATTTTACATCCACTTTGCATCCGTTGGTGCAGTGGGACATGGGCTTAAATAAAAAATCATTTGGTGGCCCAAACAAATGAATGATTTTTTTCACTTTTTTATTTTTGACCTTTCTCTTCTCCTGTCTGTTTTTCTTAATCTCAGCTGAAGGCATGTTCTGAAAGGATGGAATCAGAGGTGATATTCAGCAGGTTCTGACCAATTCTGGAGAACCGCTAGCAGAAGTTTTGAGTAGTTCAGAGAACCAGTAAATACTATCTCTGACTGGCCCCAACCCCATCTATTCTCTGCTTCCGGAGTCCCAGAAGATTGGCTGGGTCTTCTTTTGTTGCCCTGCACAGGAGAATGGAGCTGGAAAGCAGATTAGTGGGTTGGGGAGGGAATGGAATTTTGCAGTAATCTTTCCCTGCCATGCCCACCAAGTCATGCTCACCAAGCCATGCCTACCAAGCCATGCCTACCAAGCCACGTCCACAGAACTGGTAGTAAAAAAAAAAATTGAATCCCACCACTGGATGGAATTTATGTACCTGAACCTGGTGAGCTCCATTGACACCTGGATGAAGAGTGCTTTTGTGGTTTTATGAATCTGGATAAGCCATTTAGAATCATTATATGAGATAGTTTCATATGTCTCATATAAGCAGCATATAACTCCTGGAATTGTCTAATAAGTTAGAATGATGAAAACATGATAAATTCTATTCAGTGGTTTGCAGGCTTAACCATATTTTTTTTAAATAGGGTCACATATCCAAACACAATTTCTCCAACAGTAGAGCATCTTATTTTGCATATAAAAACTTTTCAGTTTAATTTCCAGATTTCAATCCTCAATGAGGAACATTGAGCTGGATACATTGATTCTTTGGGTTGCTTTGCAGCTAATAAAATATGTCAGTTCAAATCACTATAGATTTGTCTAGTGTAGCTCATTTCAACTTGCTGTCCTTTGGCCATTCCAGCATTGTGCAAAGTGCTGGATGTCGCAAAATAAAATCTTAATGAAGTAACAAAATGGTTTTAAAGAACAGTTTAACTGAAAAATATAGTTCACGTTTAACTGAAAAGTATAGTTCTTAAACTTGAGGAAAACTTCATGGGTTTAAAAGCAATGTTTGATTCAGTACCCAGAAAGAAACAATAGGATAATTTGATCCCCTCTTCCATTCACTGATATCTCTTTAATTATGAAAGTCCATCAGAACAGTACCAGATAATTCCATTGTGACTCAAGTATACCAGAGCTGTGGTGGTGCACTGGTTAGAATGCAGTACTGAGGAAACTGCAGGAACGTTGGGTGAGAATGACCATGTCATACTAGAATTCAACATAACACAAACACAAGCAACAGAACATAATGACACCAGAGTCTTGGATTTTAAAAGAGCTGATTTCAATAAACTCAGAGAGAACTTGGGATGAACATGGATGAAAATTCTAAAGGGGAAAACAACTCAAGAATCTTGGGGAACTCTAAAAAATTTAATCATAGAAGCCTAGACCAGCACAATACTACTGAGAAAGAAAAACAAGAAATCCAAGAAGAAACCAGCATGGTTACACAAGATCTCTCTGGCAAATTGAAAGAAAAAAAGGACAAGTAAAAAAAATGGAAAGAAGGACATACAACTAAGGCAGAATATCAGCAGATAGCCAGAATCTGCAAAGATGAAGTAAGGATAGCAAAGGCTCAGAACGAACAAAGACTTGCAACAAAAGTCAAAGATATAAAAAAAGTTTCTTCCAACATATAAATAACAAGAAAAAAATCAAGAAAACAGTCGGTTCACTAAAGAGAGAAAATGGCAAGGAAGTAACAGGCAACAGAGAGAAAGCAGAACTGTTTAACTCATTCTTTGCATCTGTCTTCATGCAAAAAGAAACTATAGTTCAACCCACCAAAAACATAATTGTAAAAGACAGACCAGAAATAAAAGTTAAAATAAGCAAAAAAATAGTAAGAGAACACCCGCCTCATCTTGATGAAAACAAATCACCATGGCCTGATGGATTACATCCCAGAGTTTTAAAGGAGCTGGCAGAGATCATCTCAGAACCATTGCACCATATCTTTCAAAAATCCTGGAGCACCAGAGAACTACCAGAGAGCTGATGTGGTTCCCATCTTCAAAAAAGGGAAAAAAAACAGACCCAGAAAACTACAGACCAATTAGCCTAATATCAATACCCAGGAAGTTACTGGAAAAGATAATAAAAAACAGATCTGCCAACATCTAGAAACAAGTAAAGTAATAACTAGCAGTTAGCATGGGTTTGTTAAAAACAGATCATACCAAACCAATCTTATTTCATTCTAAATTACTTATTTCATGACTAAATTAGTAGACCAGCAAAATACTGTGGACATAATATATTTAGATTTCAGCAAGGCATTTGACAAAGTAGACCACAACCTATTTCTTAGTAAGCTAGAAAAAAGTGGAATAGATAGCACCACCACAAGATGGACTCAAAACTGGCTGCAAACCATACTTAATGAGTCTAAGTCTTCATGGAGGAAAGTAAGCAGTGGGGTGCCATGAGGTTCCGTCATAGGCCCAGTACTCTTCAATATCTTCATTAACAACTTAGATGAGAGAATAAAAGGGGAATTTACCAAATTTGCAGATGATACTAAGCTGGCAGGAATAGCTAACACCCAAGAAGATAGGCTCAAGATCCAGATGGATCTTGACAGACTAGAACACTGGGCCGTATCTAACAAAATGAAATTCAGTGTAGAGAAAAGTAAAGTCCTACACTTAGGTAAGAAAAATCAAAAGTACACATATAGACTGGGTAAAACCAGGCTCAATAGCAGTAACTGTGAGAGGGATCTTGGAGTCTTAGTGGACAACCAGCTAAATAGGAGCCAGCAGTGTGTAGCAGTTGCCAAACAAGCTAATGAAATCCTAAGTTGTATTAACAGAGGGATACAGTCAAGATCAAGGGAAGTACTAATACCACTCTATAAAGCCTTAATAAGACCACACCTAGAGTACTGCATCTAGTTTTGGTCACCACATTATAAAAAAAATGTTGAGGTTCTAGAAAAAGTACAGAGAAGAGCAACCAGGATGATTAGGGGACTGGAGGCTAAAACACATAACGAACGGTTGCAGGAGTTGGGCATGGCTAGTCTAGTAAAGAGGACCAGGGGAGACATGATAGAGGTCTTCTAATATTTGAGGGGCTACCACAGGGAGGAAGGGATCAAGCTATTTTCTAAAGCTCCTGAAGGCCAGACAAGGAATAATGGTTGGAAACTGAACAAGGAGAGATTTAACCTGGAAACAAGGAGAAACTTTCTGACAGTGACAACAATCAACCAAGGGAACCGTTTGCCCTCGGAAGTTGTGGGAGCGCCATCAGTTGAGACTTTCAAGAAGAGATTGGACTGCCATTTGTAGGATCTCCCACTTGGGTGTGGGGTTGGACTAGATGACCTACAAGGCCCCTTCCAACTCTGATTATCTGTATCTGTATCTGCTGGCTGCCAGCAGTTTGATTCTCTCACTGGCTCAAGGTTGACTCAGCCTTCCATCCTTCTGTGGTTGGTAAAATGAGAACCCAAATTGTTGGGGTACAATATGTTGGCTCTGTAAACTGCTTAGAAAGGGCTATAAAGCACTGTGAAGCAGCATATAAGTCTAAGTGCTATTCCGATAAGTTCACAGTTTCTACATCTATCCAGGAAGGTGTGACATACATCTGCATTTTACTGTCTATGTTTTAATTTGCAATATAAATTCATTTGTGTACTTCAAGACAGAGTACATGGAATAGGACATTGTGATGGCCTTGCATCAGTCCAAATAAAACTAAAGTAGTTTTCTCAAGAAGCTCTTTTATGTCTTCCATCAGTTCTGGAAAATTAATGGTATCAGTAATGAACACGCTAAATTCATTAAATATCTTGGGATTTCTTTCTTGGCATCAACTTCCTGCAAAGAACAGATAAGAATTCTACCTATAAAATCTCACAAAGCCTGTTCATTTTGTAATGGCAACCAGTTCTTAAGGCTCTTGTTAGGGTGCCCTGCAATGTATCGAACCTGTTAATGTTGGAGTTGGTTTGATCTTTACTGAGATTTCTAAGGCAGCTTTGCTGCCTTACTTAATGGGCTTAAACTAATTTAAATTGAGAATCTTCTGGCTTCTTTGATTTTGTGAAATGGCATTAAATCTTCATGGTTAAATAAAATAAATTTGGATTTAATATTTAATAAATTTGGATTTAATATTCTGTAAGCCCACTGTTCAATCTGAGCTTATTAGATAGCCACATGTCAGTCTATAATATTCTCATTTATGTATTAGACTTACTTGGGCAGTTCACTATCTTACACAATAGGAGAGCTTAACTCTAGCTACTGGCTACATATGGTGTGTTGCCATAAATGTCATTTTTAAAGATGTCTTCACACTTCTTTGTTATTATTCTTTTTAAAAAATGAGATAAAAAGCATAGATCATAAATTCATTTTTTTCTGTTTTATGCAAAAAGCTCATAGGGAGTTTCCAGTCAGCAATAAACATAGATATTGTCTATTTTCTGAAGTCAATTTGGCCATCTCAGCAAGTTCCATCATCTTCCCTCATCATTCCTCTATTGTGAATAATGGTGAATCTTTTTATCCTTGTGCACTGAATAATCTGACATTGTAGATATCATTTACAAAACAAAGTTCCACAATTTTTTTCCAACTGTTGTCTATTAATCCCAAAAGTAAAACCTCTAGTTTTAATTGTATATTAATCTTAAAAATCTTCTGAACCAATGTGTTTAGTGACATACACCACCAATGTTACATCATTTCATAAAAATTCTCTTTCAGATTATAACAAAGTGTAAATTTCAATCCTTTCAGCCACATGTTTTCCCATCATTTCATTTGTATATTATAAATGAAATTTATGCTTCATCATAAATTCTTTCACTTGTTCTTCTCTTTCAAATTTCAATAAAAAATAATACATTTTAGCAATTATGTGTTCAATGCTATACAGTTCATATCAAATTTGGTCTTACAATGATCATTTCTTGTTTACTTTAAATGTTTCTAATAATTATAAATAAGAAAAGCATCGACTACTTTATCCTTTTGTCATCAAACCTCTTGATTTTACTTTACATTGTTCTTGACAAAATTCTAATATATCACCATAATAGCCCTTTCAGTTTAATTGAAAATTGCTTCATGATATTTTATGGGAAATAGTATATAAATATCTAAAAAAAATAAACAGAATTTTTTTTAATGGCTCAATGCTTTAAAAAAGAGTTAATTGGTAGCTGGGGCCAACTTTTTTATCTAGTTCTTTCTTTTCTGCTGATCTCCGCATCACAAACAATGCCAGCTGGCCTCACTTTCTTGACTTCTGTCTTGGAAAATATTCAAAGGTTGTAAGCGAAACTTTTGGTGAATCTGGGTGCCAATCTGGCTTGGCTTCCCTTTTCCAGCTGCTGTTTCTCCTCTTCTCTCAAGGCTGCTTCCATGCAGGTGCTGAGGAACTTCTTAAACCTTAATTAGGAATGGGGAGCAATATAGAAGGGAGGGGAGGAGAGGCAAAGGGAGAGAAGGAGGGGGGAGGGAAAGGTCTCTTATTCCCTCAGGGCAGAGCACATCAAAAACTCAAGCTGGCTCTTGTGAAACTGATGGCAATTTCCTCTTCTGTCATAAAACAAATTATTATTTGTCAGGAAAGCAGGTTAGCTGGTTGTGGAATGCCATGTGCATGCTGTGCCCTACAGCCTGGGTGTATTGTGCTGGGGCCTTAGCATGGGGGGAAAGATATAGGATGGTTGTGGTTGATACACAGAGCTTATCAGAAGGGAAGAGAGGCTCAGAATCATAGGATATTTGTTCTTGTGAATATTTTGAGGTTTCCTAAAATCAGAAAATGGTTTTGGGAGTCCATAAAATTTAGATGAGCCTAACACAGCCTTATTCAATCTGGCATCTTATAGATTTGCTGGTCTTCAACAATGAACTAGAGGACATCAAGTTGAGGAAAGCTATTCTAAAACCTAGACCTAGAGCCATTATATTAAAATTTATTTTTTTATATATAAGTCTTTTCTCTGAAATTAGTCTCACTATAACCAGCAGTAACCATATAAGTGCACTATTGTATGGGGACAATCCATTGGGAGAGTCATCTTCATGCAGCAGAAAAATCAGAAAAGAGAGCTTTTACCTGGGTTATGTGCTATAGGTCAGAAATTTCTACGTAATTCTGCAAATTTTACTGGTATTTCAATAGTGAAGTGAAAAATTCAGACTAAGAATTTCACTTCACTACTGAAGTAGTTAAGTTTGCAGAATATCTCCACCACAGTTAGCTACAAAAACAGATAACCTGCTTAGCTTTTTTATCCTTAAGTCCCTGTCCCACTGCACTTACGGATGCAAAGAGGATGTAAAATGTTAAAAAAAGCTTGCCATCCGTTGGAAAATGCTATGCATCCATTGTGTACTCACTGCATACGTGTTTCATACGCTCTATCCCTCGAGCATCCGTCCACTGTGATTTCATCCACGCAAGAAGTTTTGAGCTGCACAAAACTTTGTGAACAGATGAACTTTCCGCCGCGTACGATGTACATCCACCACATATATGGGCAACAAACGTTCTATGTCCGTTATCATCCGTTAAACATCCGCTGTATCCTCTCTGCATCCTCTGGCCATCCCATCAACTCACATCTGCTGCAGCTGAAAATGGAAAGAGGGAGGAAACAAAAGGTGCACCGGAATGTCTACACAGCATTAGTAGCACGGAAATAGAAAGGATGTAAGCATATGCATCTCGTATATAAAGGATTAAAATGGACAAAACGTTTGTATCTGGGATTTATCTCGGATATTTAGGATGTCTGCAGTATGTCTAGAATATGTAGAAGGACACCTAGTGGATTACCAATATTTCCTATAAAAAGGGGGAGAAAATCATCTGGATCTCAGTATGAGTCCAGCAGCCGCGGTATACAGACCTCTTCACCCTTGGTCTTGGTCTTCCACATCATCAATTGTTCTCCACCATGGATCATGACACAGTCCATATGGTAGCTGCGATCATTCATCACCAGAACCAAAACCTGTTCAGACTGTTTCACCTTTTATACAGAAGGAGAAGAAGGAGACCTCCAAGAACTGTGTGGGTCCGAGGATGGATTGTGAGAAGAATGGAGTTTGGACTGTATGACCAGTTGATGGTGGAGTTGAGGAATGAAGACCCTCGTGCATTCCATCACTTCATGAGGATGCCACCAGCCACGTTTGATGAAATTGTAGAGCGTCTGAGACCCAGGTTGACCAAGCCTAGCACCAACTTCCATCCCAACCTGGACTCTGGACTGAAGGTGGCACTGACTCTGTACCACCTGGCCTCTGGAACCACATTCAGAAACATTCAGTATCCGTGGAGGATGCCACACAACAGCATCAGCAAAGTGGTCAGAGAAGTGGTGCAGGCCATCATCAAAGAATACCTGGAGGAGCTCCTCCAGTGTCCCACCACTGAAGAAGGCTGGAGGAAACTTGCAGAAGAGTGGTATCAGAGGTGGAACTTTTCCCACACCGTTGGAGCCATAGATGGGAAGCACGTGGCCTGCAAAGCTCCAGCCAACTCAGGGTCCACTTATTTCAACAAGGGCTTCTTCAGTATCATCCTCTTTGCCATGGTTGATGCTGACTACAAGTTCATGTACATCGATGCTTCAGGCAACGGGTCAGCTTCAGATGGCCAAGTATACAACGCAAGTGACCTCAAGGATGGGCTGGAATGCAACCTCATCATGGGTTTTCCAGATCCAGACCCCTACCCAATGACACACAAGATGTGCCCGACTTCATCATTGGTGATGACGCCTTCTCCCTCAGTTCAAGATACCTCACCCGTGAAGAAAGGATCTTCAACTACAGGCTGTCCAGGGCAAGATGGGTGGTGGAGAACGCCTTTGGCATCCTGGCCAACAGGTTCCAGATACTTCTCACCACCATGCAGCATGAGCCACATACTGTGAGGAGCATCGTGGAAGCTTGCTGCATCCTGCAAAATCTCATGCACACCCGCTACCCAGTGTTGCAGAATAGACTTGTGGACCATCAACAAGGGAATGGGGACATGGAGCCTGGTGAATGGAAGCAAGGACGAAACCTGATATACACTGTGGATGTACAAGGCCCCAACAGAGCTTCACGTGAAGGGAAGAAGCAGCGCAACCTACTGAGACACTGGTGCAACTCCCCAGCTGGAGCAGTGGAGTGGCAAGACAGGATGATAGATGATTAATGGATGCTTCCTTGAGGCTGTCGCATAACACTGATGAGATTGTGCCATGTATGTTGAGTGGTCCTACAATGAATAGGGCATTAATAAAGAGCTTTGTTTATTTTAAAATGTGTTGATCAATGAATAAATTGTTATTGATAATAAAGGTCCATATGTGTGGCAGCTGGGATGGGGGACCATACAGTCCCACTATGCTTACACTGGAGGTTTATCTATCCCACAACTATCCTTATCTATCCCATAAGCATGTAAAGGCTTAACCATTTTTTCAAAGTTTTCACCAACACTTTACTTAAGTAAAAAAATGAACCAAGTGTCTTACGCAAAGATAACCTTTATTAACTGTCTTAGGTAAACTTTATGACTTTATTAAATAAGCAAAATGAACCATGTAAACTGAATTAAGTGTGTTAAGCAAAGATAACCTTTATTAACTGTTTTAGGTAAACTTTATGACTTTATTAAAAAAAAGCAAAATGAACCAAGTAAAGTGTTTTAAGCAAAGATAAAGTGAACAAGTAAACAACTCAGTCTCTGACACTATTCACAGTCACTCTGAGGCATGTCCATGGTCTCAGCTGTTAAGCGGGCAGGGACTGTGGAGGTGGTTGTGGCTTGAGTGCTGGTCTGAGGCGCCATTGGGGTGCTTGGCCCCGAGAGTACAACAGGGGATGGTTTGTTCAGGAAGCTATCTGAGAGCTGACTCAGTCCCGTGAGGTTGAGAGGCCCTTCATCAAGGACCTGAGATGTGAGGCCCAAGACTGATGACAGATTGTCCGTTGACGGGCTTGGCTGTGGGGTGAAGGAAGGAGGAGTGTAGTGGGGCTGTCTGGTCTGCAGCTGGGTGAGGACTGGAGTCTGTGGTGTGCGATGAACCTGGGCCTGGACTGGGAAGGTCTGTTTTTGCTGCGGGAAATCCTGGTAGTCGTAGCCTTGGTGAGGGGCTGTTGAAAGCCGTGGAAGGGCTGTGACATCGCCTGGGGTGGAGGAGCAGACCTGGATTGGGTAGGAGCAGCTTCAGCTGGGCCTTGAGGGTTGTGCAGAAAGTGCTATTATCTTCTCCTTCATCACCTGGTCCTGGGCCTTGGGCAAGTCCCTGAGGGTGTGGCTCACATAGGTGATGAAGGTGTTCCGCCCGAGGATCCTCTGTCCAAGTGGACCAGCTGAGAGAGAGGTTCTGTGCTGGTCTTCATTGTGTCCCTGATCTCCAACAGTCCCTCCAGGCCCTTCAGTCTGCCTCTCTCCCTGCATTCTGTGGAGCTGGGGGTGGGGGTGGGGGTGGGTTGGCCTCTGGTGGCTGCTGCTGCTTCCTCCATTTGTGACAGGGGATCTTCCAAGTCCGCTGGCATGGGGCGTGCAGCTGTTGGGGGAGTCTCTGCCATGGGGCCCTCTGAAGACACCTGCCTGGACAGGCTCGCTGGCTCCTAGCTGGAAGAGGACTGGCTGTCTGTGGGCTGTCTGAGGGAGAGGGGTCTCAGAGGGGCTGCTCCTCGGTGGCGGATCTCACCCTCCAGGAAACTGCACTTGGCCATGACGTACATCTCCCAGTCAATGAGCTTGACAGCGGCCTGCCCAGATTTCCTGAGGTGTAGCTTGCCATACCAGGTGTGCATGTGCTTCCACCATCCCAGGAGTACTTCTGCAGTGTAGCCCAGGCTCTCTGCCTTGTCTCTCCAATCTGCCTGCTTCTTCTTGGTGTCGCGATAGAGTCTGTGGCCCTTTCTCCAGAGGTACTCATTCTCCCTCAGCCATTCTTGCACTTCATCCTCATGCTCCTCAGAAATGTTGTACTGTTTCCTCTCTCCCTTCTCCTTCCCTTGCCTCTTCCTCCCTCTGGCAGGGGCTTCAGCAGGGCCTTCAGGGGCTTGAACAGCAGGGCCTTCAGGGGCTTGAGCAGCAGGGCCTTCAAGGGCTTGAGCAGCAGGGCCTTCAGCAGCAGAGCTTTGAGGACCTTGGAGCAGCAGCAGATTCAGAGTCAGTGCCAGGGGATGGGATGCTGGTTCTGTCCTTATTGCCAGGGCTGGAACGAGTAGGCACAGGCTTCCTCTTTTTCCCTGACGAACCATGGTGTTCCTCCTAGATGTATGTGGCAGCATGTCTTTCCCCTGAATGCTGACTGCATGCATGCTGCATCCTTTTATATCTGCGGAGCTGACGCAATTCATACTCCCTGCATGCGCAGTGAACACTTTGCATCCGATATACATCCGCACGGCATCCGCTTTGCTTCCTATAGGTGTCTGTGATGCATCCGCTTCATCCGCTATGCATCAGCCGCTTCCGCTATGCGTTCATTTTGAAATTCTCCCCCGAACCTCTTTGGAGGTGTCATCCGCTTCCATCCACTGTCATCCGCTAGGCTTCCTATGAACATCCATTCAACATCCCCACTACGTACTACCCACGTCCGTTCTTTTCCGTTCTTTTCCGTTCTGTTTATGCAAATTTTCATCACTTTTTGGAGCGGATGACAATGGATGGAGCCACTCCCGAAATTTTGCTCGTCCGCTGTGTCCTTTATGCATAGTTTTGCGTCCATCGGCCAGTGGGACCTAGCCTTTAGCTGTTATGCTGTCTACTGACTTTGAAGGAACTTCAGCTAATGACCCTGCCCCAATTTCTCATTATGTGCTTGAAGGACTGCTGTCCTTCCTTCTTTCTTTCCTTTTCCAGGTGAAATAGATAAGAGTTTGCATAGTTTCCCCTTCTAGCCCAAGAAACAAGAAAGAATGAGAAAGTTATGCTGACAGACATAGGGGAAATTGATAAAGGGATGCTCATATTAAAAAGCTCTTAATGGGAACAACATTTTTTTAAACAATGGGAAGGAAAACAGCAGGTTCTTTATTTTCAGGTGGAATAGGTGGGAGACCTAGAGAAGCAGGGGAGTTCACCAATTGGAGGCCATATTAGTCACAGCCCAGACAGAAGATCAAGATATTGCTTTGGCCACAGCATAGTAGGTTGAAATTGGAAGTGATTTCTTAAGCCAGCAGCTTCATTTCCAGATAAATTCATATTAAAATGTTACTCTTTAAAAAAGATTATAATAAAACAATAAAACCAACTTACATAAGCACATCTACATACTGTTGGTTCCTCGTGACCTGTTCTTCCCAACCCATTTTTTTTTTTTTGTTTCCTTTCAATCCTGCCCAATTCTTGGGGATTGCCTGGACAAGTTTGTGAAGCTTTCTTGGCAAGATTTTTACTCCTCCTTAAATACATGAGATTTCAGAACTATTATTGACCAGAGCTCCATTTATTTATACTAATAAGAAATGAGTGTTCCAATTGTTGATTTTTAGACTGAGCTATCAAATTTCAATTCAAAAAAATTCCAGACACCCACATAAGTAGTAAACTTAGTATTTATTGTTAAACACTAAAGAAATTACAGTAAACCCTAAAACACTATCATAATCTAATAACTATGATGATTTTGGCAAACCATATCTAATAGCCTGATTTTATGATAGACAAAATAACAGTATTTATATACAGTGGGGAAGTATTCGTGGGTTCAGAAAATCTTCTGTCTTGAAGAAGTATTTTTTTAAAAAAGGGAGGAAATAATAATTCAAGGATAAAAAAAAACACAAACCTTTCAAGGAAACCTAAGCATGCTCAGTGGGCTCAGAAGGGTACATTCTAGGAAGATAGATATCCCCTTTTTTGGCATGAAGCTTTCAGGGGTCTCTTTGGGATCACTCTCATTTTAGGGATCTCTAAAGTCTACTTGAATTTATGTGATGCAATTTTGGCACTCAGAAAATGAAAGTTGGGGGGACTTTAATGACCAAGGTTATGATCACTCCCCATGATTTAAAATATTAGTACAAAAACTGGATGTATTTCCTCTGGGATGATCATGTGTCCTCAGAAATTGTTTCAGTGGAACAGCTATCAAAGGTATGTGGGTGTGAATAAATCTTATTGCTTTTCCAGTAAAGGCAGGGAAAAAAAAGTACTTTTCTTGCATATATATTCTGTTGTGGGTGTGATAAAGAGGATGTGGAACAACAAGATCCAATTAATTCAGCAGCCATTTAAAAAAAATCACTTGATCTACTGTAAAAATATGATAGAATTAGTCTACAACATTTTTAGGATTATTGTAAATTAGAAATTTCTTTAGAATTATGGTTAAGTGCTCAAAAGTTTGATATAACAGATCTACAACTTCAGCTCCCTTGTCTAATATTTGCATGCCTCATTTTCCTTTTTTTAATTTTAATTTTTTAATTTTAATTTCACAAAGGAAAAGAGCTTCCACTGGAACCACAACAGTGTTTCTATATCAAAGATCTTGTCTGAAATTGGAATATTTCTTCCACTTTTGGAAAAGGAAGCCAAAGAATCTTATGACCTCTAAGGTGCTCTTTCACAGATCGTAAATTTTAACTGAAGCCAACTAAGGATTTTATGGCTTATGATATTTTCACAGTCTTCAGAAAGTATCACAATTACTGACAGTCTGCACTTAAAGTGAAGAACAATTTCTTTCAAAAGTTAGCTAATTAAACTTAAGCCCTCCCCCATTGCTTTTTTTAAAGATTTTATGAAAACTCACTGTCACCCCTGATTCCTTGGGAGATTATAGTTTGTAAAGGTTTATTTGGGGAGGGGTTCTTCACTTAGCTTTTAATACCCAAGTAATTAAATTTAATTAATATGCTATTATTAATATCTTATTTCCTTACAATTTTATTTTCTCTCTTTTTTGGTATTTGAAGAATTGTAGTTAATTCTTTTTACAGCCTTCATCTATCTATTTTACATTTTCATTTGATTCTTAATTCTCTTTATATTTTATAATTTTAGATTTATAAGAAACATTATTGTAGTCAATGCCTACAATTTATAGGAAGTATGATGTTTCCAAATATTAGAGGATCAGAAGAAGTCCAGCTCTCAGTTCTCTCAACTTTCAAGAAGCTGTTAAACATATTTGTGGCCACCAAATCTCCTCAACCATTCAGAGCATGTTGCAAGTGGTCAATCAGTTTAGATGTCTCTGTAAATAATAATAAAAGCGACACATCTCAAGTTCTACAGCAGAAATGTTTAATGTAAGGATTTGGAAAATTTAAAAATGGAAGGAAATGGAAATAGTCGGACATTAGAAGATCAAATGTGTGCTTATATAAAAATAAAGTATGTGTAAAATTAACGGTGTTGACACAAGGCACTAGGAGGATGAGAAACTGAAATAGGATCAAATAGTTTACTTGCTTTCATAACTAAACTATCATGGGTCTTAGGTATAATGTTATATACATTTATCTTGAATATATGCAGAGATTGGTAGTGTGTTTTCCCAACCCTTTCCTTTAATCTTCTTTTTGCTCTTCTTTTCTGCTTAAATTGTATTGCATTTATAGCTAAACTATCTTGGTTCTTAGGCATAATTTTATATAAACTTATCCTGAATATGTTCAGAGATTGTTAGTGTTTTCCCCAGCCTCTTCCTTTAATCTTCCTATTGCACTTCATATCTGGTTAAATTGTATTGTATTTATCATTACAAGTCTTCAAAAAGTCTCTGAATGGTTCTGACCTTTCAGAAGAAGAAAACCTTTCCTTTCCTAACATTTTCTAAAACAGTCAGTTTATTTATTTTATTTATTTGATTTGTCAATTGCTTACAAGATAATAGATATAAGTATAAACATGAGTAAGAATAAGGAAATAGGTACAAATAAATGGGGACCATAGGACAGGGACGTGGCATGATGGTGCACTTATGCACAGCCTTGAATAATTCATGTCTGATTTTTAATTACAGCAACTTCCTTTCCCTCCCTATTCTCATTAGAAAACATATATTGTCATCTAGGGAGGGGAGAACCTGTCTGACCAAATTTAAAGCTATTGAAGGAAATTTTTCAAGATTTAAAGACAAATAAAAGTGATGATAGAAACAGAAACAGGAATTGCTGCTCAGCCCACACCTAAATTTCATCATCTTGGGACTTATTTGAACTTGTTAACATAAAACAGACAATGTTTTACAAACAATTAAGTCCACAAAGATATCATGGAAAGTAATTTTTGAGTTTGGGTTTTTGAGGCTTTGAGTTAGAATCTAGGCCTTTCTGTTACTAAGGTTTTTCCATTTCTTATCAACTTGGAAAATCATAAAAGAAATGGGGATTGCTAGGCATGTGCAAACCATATATGGTGCTTGGTTGAAATGAAGGCTACTTACATAACTATATTTTAACCTTTTCTAATTTGACACAATAATCCCTCTCTTATAATTATAGTAATTATATTTAATTATAAATGAAATAAAATAAAAATTACTTTTAGTTCCATCTTTCAGAGGATGATAGCACTAGCATTTAGACATATAGAATAGAATAGAATAGAATAGAATAGAATAGAATAGAATAGAATAGAAT
>BLBF01000051.1:5723932-5820594 GCA_015471245.1 Laticauda colubrina
TATATATATATATATATATATATATATATATATATATATATTATTAGGATATCAGAATACAAGTGTGCATGTCTATGAGTCCACAGAACCTTTTGAGAGAGGGGAGGGAGGGAGGGAGAAAGAGAGAGAGAGAGAGAGATTACAAGAATTTATACCAGTGGTGGGATTCAATTTTTTTTATTACCAGTTCAGTGGGCATGGCTTGGTGGATGTGGCTTAGTGGGCATGGCTTGGTGGGCATGGCAGGGGAAGGATAGTAAATCCCCATTCCCTCTCCATCCCACTAACCTGCTTTTCAGCTCTGTTCTCCTGTGCAGGGCAACAAAAGAAGACACACCCAATCAACTGGGACCCTGATCAGCTGGGACTCGGGAGGCAGCGAACTGATGGAGTGGGGTCAAAGATAGTGTTATATATTTGCATACTCACCTAGGATAGGTTGGTCCAGATGGCAGGAGATTTGAAGAGCTGTCATTGGCTATGAGCCGTGAGCAGCCCACTATAAAAAGGCTGCCACGGTTTCGCCAGCAAGCAGTTACTGGAGAGAAAATAAAAAGAATAGAAGATCAACTGGATCTCAAGTCTTTTTCTTCCACAACCCAACACTGGTGACAAAGGTGGGATACTGAGACAAAGGAGCCCAGTTGTGCACATGGCAACGAGGACCAAGCGAGACAAAATGGCCGGGAACAACTCGCCACCTGCAGCATTCAGCCCAGCAATTGAAGACTGGGATTCCTACATCGACTGATTCCTCAAGTTTCTAGAAGGGAGCAATTTCCAAGGAATATCCAAACATAGGAAGAGAGCCGTCTTCCTCATCCACTGCGGTCCCACAGTATTCAGAATGGCAAAGGCATTGGCATCACCCCACGATGTAAAGAAAATGGCGTGGACGGACTTAGAAAAATGCGCCAACCATTTCATGCCTCATCAAAAGGCACAAATTTTATTGGCGTGACCAAAAGGAAGATGAGAACATCGGAGATTTTGTTGCAGCATTAAGAGACATTGGCGGAGCATCCGAATTCCTAAACATGGATGAGGCCATGAGGGACTGCGTGGTCCTTGGATTAAAGAACCTTACACTACAGGGTCGACTACTAACAAGACCTAAAATAACATTAATGGAGGCAATAGAAGAAGCCACTGCAGCAGAAGCAACACGAAAATCAACAGCCACCATGCGACAAATGAATAAATTAGTAAAGGAAACCCCAAAAGACACTAGTCAAACACACAATAAGACACCAGAGGAAATTCAAAAACTTGCCACCACAGCACACCACGAGGTCGCTATCAAAAGACGAAGAGGAAGAAGAAGAGGTAAATCAACTCCGGTCAGAAAAAGGAAGACAGGAGTGAAATGAAAGGAAGTCAGAATTCCATTGTGCCGGGTGCGGAGGAAACCATCCACGTTCCGAATGCCATTTTTTCAATGCTATTTGCAGGTATTGTGAACGGCGGGGACACATAGCTAGGGCATGCCGAACTAAAAATAACTATAGCCCTAGACAAAGATGGAATACCCCTCCCAGGGAGAGGGAAAAGCAAATAGGGAGCTGTTGGAGTCAAGAAAACAGAAACAAGCGGTGGAAAGAAGCCAATAGAAAAGAGGAAACACATCAAACAATAATTATTGGACACTCAAACTCAATCAATGCGAAAAAGGTACATGTGCAAGTCATCATAGAAGGTCAGCCATGCGAGATGGAGGTGGATTCAGGCTCGTATTTATCTATTGTATCGTGGAATACCCTAAAAAGACTAATACCTGATATAAACAAGAGAGAGCTAAAAATACAAAAACTCATACTAAAAGATGACTAGGGAAACAGAATTCCTGTAGTAGGAACCGGATATTTCAAAGTTGAATTCAAAAATACACTAAAGTCCTTCCATTAACCATAGTTGACAGGGATTGTTCCAGCCTACTGGGACTCGAATGATTTGCACCATTAGGAATCGGAGTAACCAGAATAAACAATATCACTGAGACAGACTGGGAAGAGAACCTGATGAAAGAATTCCAGGACGTGTTCAACAGAGAACTGGGCAAGTACCAAGGATCTCCTATCTCATTTAATTTAAATCCAAATATAGCCCCAATAAGGCTCAAAACGAGGCGAGTTCCTTTCGCGTTAAAACCAAAAATTGACGAACAATTAGATAAACTTATCGCACAGGGGGTATTAGCACCAATAGACCACGCAACGTGGGAAACCCCAATTGTTACCCCTATTAAACCAGATGGGTCCGTACGTATCTGTGGAGACTACAAAGCAACCCTTAACCATGTACTACAACAAAGCACATACCTAGTTCTGGTGGTAAAGCACTTATTACACTCTTTGAGGGGAGGTAGAATCTTCGCGAAATTGCACAAGCCTATCAACAATTACCAGTTGACCCAGAAATAGCGGAAGCACAAACAATTGTGATTCACAGGGGGGCATTCAAATGCAACAGACTGCAATTCAGGGTTAGCGTGGCCCCAGAGCTTAATAGATTCCAGAGCTTAATGAAACACCTATTGCAAGGAATAAAGGGGGTGGTACCATACTTTGACGATGTATTAGTATCAGCCAAGGACAAAGAACAACTGAAAGACCGCCTAAAGGAGGTCTTAAAAAAAATTAAAGAGGCAGGACTTAAAGTTAAAAAAAAGAAGTGCCAATTAGTCACCGACAAAGTTGAATTCCTGGGATACCTCAAAGACAAAGAAGGGATCCACCCCACTAAAAATAAAATCAGAGCAATAAAGGAAGCTCCCAGACCCAAAAATAAAACATATTTGTAAGCTTTCTTGAGACTTATTAATTTTTACAATGTATTTTTGCCACAGAAAGCAACGATAGTGGAACCACTGCACAGGTTGCTTGATAAGAAAGCTACCTGGACCTGGGGGCGACGAGAAGAAACAGCATTCTGGGGAATAAAATACTTACTTATATCAGACTGTGTGCTAATACAATACAGCAAAACCCTTCCACTAACATTAACATGCGATGTGTCACCATTCGGCATTGGTGCCATACTCAGCCACATATTACCCGATGGAAAAGAAGCACCAATCGCATTCTATTCAAAAACTCTATCAAAAACGTAGCGGAATTACAGCCAACCAGATAGAGAGGCGTTGGCTGCAATAACAGGAGTAAAACGGTTCCACGAGTATATCTATGGCAGAACTTTTTCACTTGTCACAGATCATAAATCTCTTCTAGGAATTCTCGCAGGAAACAAATCTACACCTAACATACTGTCACTGCGGATGACAAGTTGGTCTGAATTCCTCGCTGCCTATAACTACAACTTGATCTACCAACCAGGAAAGAACATAATACACACTGATGCCCTGAGCCGTTCCCCCCTACCTGATTTAAAAGATGATTCTGCACCAACCATATCAACCCTGCAAATCGAGACATTGGCAAACCTACCCAGAACAGCAACAGACATTGCTAGGGAAACCGCGAGAAACAGAAACCTGGTGCGGATCTTAAATAGGGTAGGTAAAGGGTGGCCAGAGACTGCTAGTGACAAGACTGTTAACCGTTTCAGAATAGACAAACTGAACTATCGATCTTAAAAGGATGTTTACTATGGGGGGATAGGGTGATCATGCATGAGGGTCACCCGGGTATTGTCAGAATGAAGTCCCTGGCTAGGAGTTATGTATGGTGGCCAGGGATGGATAAGGATATTGGGGAATGGGTAGCAACGTGCAAACGATACCAAGAATCTAGACCTGCACCCCCTTCTGCACCTGCACTCGAATGGGAAACACCTAGGGGACCATGGTCTAGAATACACATTGATTTTGCTGGACCAACTAGAGAACATACATTCTTAATAGTGGTAGACGCTTACTCAAATTGGCTAGAGGTAAGCATTATACACTCAACTACAACAGAAGCTTTTATTAGACAACTAAGGAAGCTTTTTACAATACATGGATTGCCGGATTTAGTTGTATCTGACAACGGACCACAATTCACAGCAATAACATTTGAGAGGTTCCTAGCAGAACAAGGGATAAAGCATACACTAACAGTGCTGGGTCGGCTGGCTATGAATGGACAGGCGGAACGCATGGTCTGTTATACTAAGGAAACACTACACAAATTGGGAGCTGGAGATACACAGGAAAAGAGATACAAGCTACTAAGTATACAACACATTACACCAAACACTACAACAAATAAAAGCCCAGCAGAACTATTAATGGGAAGAAAACTAAGATCAAACCTAGACAGACTATAACCCACATATAGCCCAGAAAAGCCAACAGACTCCTCCAGTAAGTGCCGCACATTCAAAATAGGGGACCTCGTCTATGCAAAAAACCTCACGGGGCAACCATTTTGGATACTGCCAACAATAACCCAAATAACAGGACTCCGGTCATGCAGGATAGAGACAGAGGACAGAAAGAGCTGGAGGAGACACGTAGACCAAATCAGATCGAGGACCATACTGAGAAACACTAACAATCAAGATGAGGAATGGGGAGAACTTACACAAACAAAGGAATCGCCTCAAACATTAAACAAAAATAGCCAAACCAGAGAGGGGGGAGACCCCTCAAACACAAATGAGAGGGGAGGGGGAGACCCTCCACAAGTAAAAGAAATAACAAAACAAAGCCTAACAACGATACAACAATCAATACTAACATTAGCCCCGATCAGAAATCGCAAACATGTACCTGAAGCCATAGAAGAAGAAGAAAACTTGGAGAGACTGGAGCAGGCTTTGGAGAACCATCAAGAAGCTATTCCTGGTGGGAGCGGCCGAGCCGACTCAACCAGCCAGGAAAGGCCTGGCGGGAGCGGCATGACTGACTCTACTTTCCAGGAGGCTCCATGGAAGAGAACGGGAGAAACAGCAACCCCGTCCGAACAGTCCAGAGACAAACCCATGACTGAACTGCGCAGGTGCAGTCGAAACCATAAGAGCCCCACCTACTTACGTTACTACATAAAATAAGGGAGGCCTGATTGGCTGAACTAGACCACATGGGGAGGGGTGTTATATATTTTCATACTCACCTAGGATAGATTGGTTCGGATGGATGGTAGGAGATTTGAAGAGCCGTCATTGGCCATGAGCTACGAGCAGCCCGCTATAAAAAGGCTGCTGCGGTTTCGCCGGCAAGCAGTTACTGGAGAGAAAATAAAAAGAATAGAAGATCAACTGGGTCTCGAGTCTTTTTTTCCCACGACCCAACAGATAGTATTCCAAATTTCTCAAAATTTCAGTACTGGTTCTCCAAACTACTCAAAATTTCCGCTACTGATTCTCCAGAATTGGACAGAACCTGCTTGAATACCACCTCTGATTTGTATGATTATTATACATGCACATCATCTCTTCTTCATGCTGCTTTCTGCTTTCTGAGCCCCTGCTAGCCATGCTATTGCTGTGTCATAGTGAGATCCCAGAAGATAGGAAGGAGGTATTTAAATCACAACTGATCACTCATGCTGCAGCAAAATGCTTCCACTTCTGAAGAAGCAAGGTCCTGTTGGTAATTAATTTTCCCTATCTGCAGGAAAAATTGAAGATGTAGATATTTTTTTAAAAAGTGATTAGGTTGATTTAGTACTGAAACTCCCCTGTATATATCCTTTCTTGAAATACATCCAAGCAAAGGACTTTTTGGTTTAGGTCCTCATGAGAATGCAACTCCTTAGACTTTTAAATATACTCAGTGTCCCATAACAGTCAAGGCAACATTCTCCACATATATCTAAAGGACTGTTTTAAAAAAATATCTACAGAATTGTGCATGTTGCCACTGTCTCCTGTAGGGGCAGGTCAATGAATCACATTGATGACATACAATACTTGCATTCTTGGCTTGTATGTCTCTCCTCCTCCCTGCTTCATTGTGGAGTTAGAGATATCATGGTCTAAGTCTGTGTTCTTTCCAACTCCATCTTCTCCCCAAACCTGTCAGACCAGCTGCCTTTCTTCCAAAAACCTGTCTGATTGCCTAAAACCTGCAGATCTTGGTGTCATGGTTTTCTGAGAATAGAAAAGAAAGCTGACAGCTTAGAAATGAATCAAGAAGGTACAACCTTTCCAATAAGTGCTTTTGATCATTTTTTTAAAAAATGCAAAGCTGGCTCAATACCTTTGATAATGCCTATGGCAAAAAATTATAACAAGCAACACATCTCCACCATGGCAACTAATTGTTGATCACATGGTAATAGGACATCTTTGTTCTCTAAAGCCATCCAAGAACTATTTGCATGACATTTTTTTTGAGAGGAGTGGTTAAATATTTCTATACTTATATCCCACACATTTCTACATTACACATATACTTCTTTAAAATGCATAGGAAAGATGAAAGGAACAATTTGAGAGGACCAAGAAAGCAATATATGGCTGTGTTTTCATAGCACTCTGGGTTAATACAGAATATTATATAATAATACAACTAGTTTATTTCAGGCTATGCTGAAAGAGTGCAGTTGGTTTAGTGTGAGACAAACTTAGACAGTAAGAACTGATCTAACTGATCAGTTAATAATGAATACATTACATTGTTTGTGCATATCTTATAGGTATTGTTGGGGATTTTACACCTTCAATTTTTCTCTATATGATGAATTGGTGATGATACCACAAATTTTATAGTAGCTGAACTGACCTTAACTTGATTAAGTACCTTGTGAGAGCTTTTAATAATTTATACATATAACATAGGTTTTCAGGAGATAATTGAGGTTTCAGCCAGGAAGAAAATCTGTAAGATTGTGTGCATGCTGGCTTTCTAATATGCAAATATATGTATTTAGAATGATGTCAGCAGGTAATGGAGGTTATTCATAGTGCTCTGGATAATATAATGCCTTATGAAGCTATTACTACTTTCAGTGGTGCCAAGGTCCTCAAGCTAGCAGTAATTCTGACATCATAGTAAACAAGAAGCAAATTTAGATAGGGAAATTATGTGTATAAAATTATGATGAAGAACAAATGTTTGATGAAAATGCACAAATGTACATTTCTTGCTTTTTAAAGTGATATTAGGGATACTATTGCCATGTTTTAGCTTTGAAATGGCTGCTTTCATTTAAATTATTATTAATTATAGTTTTATAAATATTTCAAAAACTCAAACAGGACTTGCTGAGGTTATGGTGGCACAGTGGTTAAAATGCAGTACTGCAGGCTAACTCACTCCTTACTCCAGCAGTTTGATTCTCACCAGCTCAGGGCTGACTCAGCCTTTCATCTTTCCAAAGTCAGTAAAATGAGGACCTAGATTGTTGGGGGGATTATGTTGATTCTGTAAACCACTTAGAGAGAGATGTAAAGCACTATGAACCAGTATATAAGTCTAGGTGCTATTGTTATTGCTACAGCAATATTAATGATCCAAAATATTGTACTGCAAAATCATTTGCCTCAATTTTGCAGGGTGAAGTTCAGTTAAATCTGAATGATATAAAGAACTGTATATAATAAAGAAAAACCTGAGATTATTTTTGATAACATTTGTGAATTACTCCAAGTGATACAACTAAATCAACAAAGTAGTGAAACTAAATGAATATGTTAAACAGGAAAAGCAAAGTTCCACTGTCCTCAAGTCAAATGCCACTTAATAATTGTAATTTGCCATTTCTCTCCTAAATAAAAAGAGTACTGAAGTAAAATATTACAGAAAACAATAGTTTTTATTAGCTAATGAATGCTGTTTGAGTTAACAGATGTGCAATAATAATTTTAAGAGTACTATATAAAATATATTAAATCAAACCAATAAAAGTAATTTATTTATTTGTTTGTTTGTTTGTTTGTTTATTTATTTATTATAAATGTTATATTTATTGGGTTCCCCTTTTTCCCAGATGAATTACTACTACTATCAGAAATTACATTGTTTTCTAGTGGGATCAGAAATACTATATAGCTTCTGAAAATGAACTGTCTTGAGTTGTATGAATACCTGTCACCCATTTAAGATACACTAAAGTTGAAGCAAATTTTTCAAAATGTTTCTTTCAAATATAGAGCCCTAAATGAATCAAAATCAGGAGGTCTTTCTTAATTTCTTAATTCCTATAACACTGGATTTAATCCAACAATCTAATATGGGTCTTTTCTCCTATTTCCCACCTACCCCACCCCTGGAATATTCTCCCACTGAGGAAAGGTCTGCTTCAACATTCCTGGCCTTCTGAAAGAGCCTGAAAATTTAGTTCTGCCATCAGGCCAGGGGTTGTTGACAGGGGCTGCTACATTGGGGTTGATGGGATAGAGATCTCCACTCCACCAGATCCCCCATAGTCTTGAATGTCTATGTGAGTTTCTTAATTCTAATTGTCTAATGTTACCCTTTTTTCTTTTTATTATATTTTAAATCACCCAGAGTTCCTGTATCAGTGAGATGAGCAGCATTAAATTAAATTAAATTAAAAAATTAATTAAAAGCATAAAACAAGATGGGCAGCATAAAAAAACAAAAAAATGTTATTACAGAACATTAGCTCTTTAAGAGCTCAATGAATCAGCATATTGCTTTTAAAATTCTTCTGTTAAAGTCATTTGATTTGAGGATTTTGCTGCCTCTTCAACTTGCTAATTCTTTTGATAATATAGATTAATTCAAACTTTATCCTCTTTGATTATAGACAGTAAGTTAATATGTAATAGATAAACTTTAATTTTATCTTCCTCAAGAGGCTTTTTTTTTGTATAAATTGGCAAATTAATTTGTACAAATTTACAAAATAATGTTGAAACAGTAGTTTCAAGGCCATCTGTATCTCATTCTACAAATCACTTTTTTATCATTTTTGTATTTCAAGGAGTAGCCAAGGTACTATTATTGCTTTTTATAGCAATAATTTCCCATAGTAAATTTTACTTGATTAGATACTTACAATTTCCTTTAATTTCCATAAAAGTATTTTTGTACTTTTCTTTCATAATATCAGTGGCTTTTAATTTGTCTATTGAACTTTATTTCCAGATTTATAACATCAATTTCTTAATATAATTATCTGTCCTAATAAACTTTACAATCAACCTAACTACAGACTTCTAAATATTTTCTTTAAAGCAGTTTCCAAGAATGATTCCCAGGGCAAATCTACTATCTTTACTGTATTTGCATTATGGGTAATAATACTGTATCGCTTATCGCCTGAAGATAATTTGTTATCCTTTTTTCCCCATTATTTTTCAATTATTAGTGAATTGACAAGAAATATTTGTTTATTTATTTACAGGAATTATATGGCCACCTAGTTCATTCTTGGTAGCTCACAACAACCCATAAAAATTCAGATAAATACAGAAGTATCATTTTGTCAGGAACCGGATCAAAGAGCTTCCCAGCTTAAATCATGTGTTCAGAGCCCCCTGAGAGACTTAAAAAGTAGGGATCTCTGTGATCTCTGGTTAGAGTGGAGCTTTACCATGCCCACTCCATCTAACCTAATAGTATGGGCAGATATCCTCAAGGAAAGGGAGTCCCACAAGTAATGTAGACTTGTGCCATATGGGACTTTCAGGATAATTGTCCAATATCAGTTTGCTTGCAGAGATGGCATTTACTGTATTATTATTATATATGCAATGTGAAATCAAAGATTTCTTTAAGTTGGCCTTCATGTGCCAACTTAATTCTTTCAAAATATGTTTTGTATGGTTTATTTACCAATGTAACATATAAGATGTCAGTCCAGCATTGTATCCTTTTTTAATTGGAAATGTTGGCAAGACATAGATATTCTAAGTACTATCCAATATTTTATGATATGGCATCCACTGTGCCAATAATCACTAGGGCCACAGCAGCCTATTTATGCTATAATTCTTCAATTTTGATTTTCAGTCTTGATCTTTGTGATTTTGTCCAATTATTAGTCTTTCATTCTACTATTCCCTGGTTGTTTTTGTTGTTGTTATCATTATTTAATTATAGCTATCCATAGATTCTAGGTAGCTTACAAATACAAAAACAATAAAAGCAGTTAGAAACATGTTTTGGCATGTGGCAAACCAGACTAAAAGCATCTTAACAATAACAAAGCAAACTACAAACCCACAATCACATTAACTCCAGGTTTTAGACAAAACCCAGTTCTTTAGGGCTTTCCAGAACCCCAGGAAAGAAGGTAGCATTCATATTTCTGGGAAAATAATGTTTCAGAGGAGGCAAATATCCTTATTCCCATAATAGTTTAAGACAATGAAGCTGAGTTGTACTCATCTTGCCAAAATCTAGCTGGCAGAAATAGTTGAAGAAACATGGTTCTTCAGGTATCCAAGCCTTTTCCTTATACTTCAGGAAAGGGTAATCATATGAACAATTTATTTTATTTTATTTGAGAAAATAGGAATGGTGATTCAGAATTTGTACCTAGTTAGATCTCAAATCTTTCACAAATTTCTACAACATTGACTGCTCAGAAAAAAGGACATTTCCTCTTATTCCTAAAACTTGCAGTATTTCTTTATTATGGGCACTTGTTTCCATAATCCATGGATCATAGATCTACGACAGATATGTCTTTTAAATCCTAATGTCTGTAAGTTTATTTATTTGTTCATAATCTCTGCTCAAAATGTAGGGCCTTATCTCACCTGCACCATGACACAACCAATATCTTTCTTCATTATATGCACTTCTGAGATTGCTTTCATCTCCTCCCCTCAAGTGAGACACACTTAAGCTGTTAGTTGGCACAGGAATTAAAGTGGTATTTTTGTCATTACTCCAATACCATCCAGGTGTGTGGGCTAAAGGTACTAAGGCCAGAGATAAACAACCTGAGACCAGACAGAATAATTTTTAAAACATGGTGCAGGTGCCCGCCACATGCAAGTGTAAAAAACAAGCAGCAAAAAGTCCGCTGCTGTATTCAGGCAAGAGAAAGTGATGTAAGATTTAAAACTTGGAATATAAAGAGAGTTGAATGGCAAGATTTTGTGATGATTTACTTTTATTAGAACACTCTTTTTATTTCCAACAGCAAAACCTTATCCATATCAAACATACTTCAAGTATATTAAATGTTTGATGTTTTTAACCCATTTAACTATAAGGGTAATCACATGACTGCAAAAGTGGCAGAGGCAGTATAGGGGTCAGAAATACAGGTGGAAATTTTCATGCTACTATATTGTTCCTACTGACACAAAGTATAGCATTTTGATTCAGCAGCATGAAAAGAACAGTTTAAGTTCATGAAAGTTCTCCAAGTATGTCAAAACTTCATTGCTCAGATATTTGCAACAATAAGATAAGCTGGTGATAAGATATCTGAAAGATTGTGAACCTATTGTAGAGTTGTATTCAATATTTAATACCTGTTCTTTTACACAGATTTTATAGACCTCAGATTATAAA
This sequence comes from Laticauda colubrina, assembly GCA_015471245.1. Taxonomy (NCBI): domain Eukaryota; kingdom Metazoa; phylum Chordata; class Lepidosauria; order Squamata; family Elapidae; genus Laticauda; species Laticauda colubrina. The sequence goes on from BLBF01000051.1 coordinate 5,735,316, forward strand.
ACGTGAGATGGGAGTTATGCAACAGAATCTAGAGCAGAGAAAATAAAGTTTAGTAAGAGAAGTTAGGGTAAATTGTCTTATAACTGGGTGGGATTGTTTTGATAGCTGGTAAAAATAACATCATTGCTGGGTTGTGTTTTTATTAATAATAATTGCAATGGGAACCTTTAACTGCAATTCTAAAACATCTGGAGCACCACTTATATGCCATCAATATTTACAAAATCACCAATAGCAAAAGGCAGTTTTATTAAGAACATCTTAAATCCTGCAATTATACTTTTAATATTATTAAGCAACAATATCTGCCTATCCAAGATCCTTGGGAATGACTCGATAGATGGACAAAAATGTAAGATTTAGGCTAAACATCTGGCTAACTCTGTGACCAACCATAATAATATAATCATTGGTGACTGCTTTGTCTTGGTCTTTATGGGGAGACTACAGTCTTGTATATTTTTTTCCTGCTTAACTAGAATTCAGTTGCAAGTTCAATCCTATTATATTCAACTCTGCTATATTTGTACACATTTTCATATAACATTATTATCATCCTTACGTTAATTTATTGTGAGAAGCTGTAGTAGGAAATGGGATACTCTGATTTTATCTTAAATGATACTATGCCTCTTGCATTTTATTCTGGCTATTAACTTCCTTTTTATAACTTATTCCTTTTTTTTCTTCACTCTGCAAATTACTTCTCAAATTAGGAGGCCACTTCAAAATCTAGATGTGGGCTTTTTAGTCCAGTGTATGATGCACTATAATTATAAGGTACCAAAAAGATTACTTTGAAGTTGAAATGGCATGATGGTTATAAATAATCAAACTTGAACGGAATTATTTAAAAGTCACATAATCTTTTATGGTAGCAGTAATACCAGTGGCTTACTCTTTTATATCCATAGATTGGTTGTTGAGAACTGTTTTAATCTGTTTAGGGGATGCCCAATTTAAATCTTATAGAAATTAATCTTTTAAGAATTTGATATGATTTTTTTAAATTGATACTATGGCATCTTCAGCCAGTCAGTATAAAAAATACCATCAGATATGACTCTGATTTTTCACCAAGAATATTTTTTTCACTTGGAAATTAATGTTTACAAAGTTAGTTTTGAATATTACAATGCATCAGGTGAGGATATTTACTTTGGTAGATTGTTTTGTGAACTTGGGACTTTTTCTTACTCTTAGCATATTTATTTTTCTTTCTTTCATTTTTTCTCTTGGAGAGAATTATAGAAATATTAATATTATTAGAATTAGCAACATATCTTGTGCATCTTAATTGTTAAACTTTATATCATTGTTCAGGAAACCTTAATGAAGGAATGAATAATTTGTAGCCCATTAGAAGTAAGCCTCTAAAAAGTAATGCAAATTACAAAGGCAGGTGGTGAATGAAATTCAAAAGCTTCATGAAGATGCATCATCTCTAATCAACAGCAGTTCATTGCCTAAGGGATTAAAGTCAGTATGTCTGCAATAAAGACAAATATTCTGTATAAAACAGCTGATGAAGAAAAGAAAAAAAAATCAGATGTATGGCATTACTTCAACACCTGGTTTAAAACATGCATTACAAAGTATAGTAATATTTAGTGATATTCATGGGGTTAGAAATATTCACATTGGGGTAATTATATTTCTAAAATTAGTTCCTATTTTCTCTGGGAGGGAAACAAAAGTAATATGAGTTTGGAAGGAGATGTGACATTCTAGAAGAAGAAAGCTAGATTCTGAGACTGAACACATTCTATTCCCAATTGTAAACGATGAGTCCAACAATACAGTTCTGTACAACTGTCTTTTAAAAAGCTTGAATGAACTCAACAGGATTCACAAACAATATTTTATCAAGATTCAGAAATCCAAAAATTGAAAATGAAACATTAAACTTTTTTACTTACTGATGTGATTTTTTTTTTACATTTGTAGACATAATGCTCTACTCTCTACATTCTTGACATATCTCTTCAAATGATTTCTGCTTCATTCTGTTTTTCTGTTCTAAGAAGACAACCATTTGTCTGAAATAGGGTTTCCTGCTTGAGTAGGTGTTTGGACGAGAAGACCTACAAGATCCCTCCCAACTCTGTTATTCTATTCTCTTATTCTGTTAAAACAGATTACAAGCTTCCAAAGGATCACTAAGACTAATTTAAAATGCACCAAAATTGTTCTTGATTATTTGACTAATTTCAGATCTGTTTAGATATCAGAAAACCTATGAGTACAAACAAGGAATAATGGATAGAAACTGAACAAGGAGAGATTTCACCTGGAAATAAGGAGAAACTCTCTAACAGTGAGAACAATCCACCAATGAAACAGCTTGCCCTCAGAAGTTGTGGGAGCGCCATCACTTGAGACTTTCAAGAAGAGATTGGACTGCCATTTGTCAGAAATGGTGTAGGGTCTCCCACTTGGGTGGGGGGTTGGACTAGATGACCTACAAGGTCCCTTCCAACTCTGATGATCTGTATCTGTAAGTTTATAATTTAAGCTGACAATATTTGCCATTTTGGTTAACAGCTGATCACGGATAATTAATAATAAATCAGCACTCCCTTGGATGGTAACTAAGCATTTTATATCACCCAGTTGGTTTCAAATCTATCCAGACATCTATTTTATCTATTCACACAGAAAAAACAATTGCTAATTTTTCCTGGAATTTCAGTATTTGCAACATGGTACATGATCTCTATTATCTTTCAAACTCTTAATATTGGCATGCCAGTAATTTTGTATTTGGGTTTCTTTTCTTAATCATCCCAGCAACTGAGACAAGACAGGCCAAGAATGCTCTCAAAAGCAAGAAGACACTCTTCCTTTCAAGTACAAATTCATTGTCTTGTGATGGCATTTCTCTATCTATGGACACTTTACAATTGGCACAGGGATATAAACTTATAATTGCCAGCTCCTACTTATAATAGAATGGGTTCAAGTAGAGATCCCCATTATTGGGACTCCACTTTTGTTTGAAAGATCCATAAAATTTCAGACACTAATGTAACATTTCTTATGAATGACATTAGACAATTCACTCCCCCCCCCAAACTCATGTAACTCAGTTTTCTCATTCATGTGTTTATATACATTACTTGCAAATTAAAATAATTTGAGTCCTTTGAACTCCTCCCATGTCAGGTCACATTGGCACAAAAAGCATTAATGGAGAATAAATGTTTTAATGTTTAATGCTGCATTGCTGCAGCAGACTAAGCAGAAACCCCTTGTCTTTCCTGTTCTTCATGCCTATTAGCAATATATTTGCCTTCATTATGTCACATTGTTCACTCTTAATTGTACAAAATTTGTAGGAAGGCAGAATTAATATGATGTCATATGAACATTGTTTGAGAGTAATCTAAGGACTCCAGCTGTTACACTGTACAGATTAACACCACCATTGGTTAGTTAATTAGACAAATATTTTGCCCTACAGTATTCTGCAATTTGTAACAAAGACAGTATAGTACTTTTTTATTTTATATATGGAGCAGGTGAACCTTTCATTAACATTAGTAATAGAGGGACAACATCTTAAGTGGGACAACATCTTAAGACAACAAATTAGGTTAGGATAGGTAGGAATTGATGTGGCACACTCCCATTACTCCAATACAGAAGTAATACTTCTGGGTTGAACAGTAATAATTAGTATCATACAAAAATAAGTGAGGTTCACTGAGATGCCTTGTTTAAATGTATTCTCAAAATAAGAAATGTAGAACTAGAGTATACCTAACAGCTAAGTAAAAAGAATAATTCAATTAAAAATTATCAAAACAGAGTTTCACTGACGTTTTCAAATTCAGTTTCAAGTGAGTGTGGAATTGGAAAAGGAGTTATAGTACCTGATTTGTAATAAAAGAAGAAAAAGGAGGCTCTACATTTTAATATTTAAGCTGTTTTAACTGAATTTTTAAGTTTTAATGTTTCAATTATTATATACTTTATTCATCAAACATGAAATTTGGTCAATTGAACATTCAAAAATGCATCATAAATACCTTTGACTGGTACTAATGGTTGATACAGTTGCTGCCAGCATCCTAGGTATCAACCAAATACTTTCTTAAAATGATGATGATTATGATGTATTTTTAACTATGTTGAATAATGGTCAGAGTCACTTGTTTTGTGAGATGGATGGCTATATATATTTGTAATAATAAATAAATAATATTTTTAAATGTAAATGAATAAAATAAACTAGCAAATTCATTTGGAAAAGGAAGGAATGTTTTAGTTGCCATGGATGTTACAGAAAATAAGAGGTGCAACATGAAAAATTGTCAAATAGCAAAACAAAATTAATGTTGATGCATGAGTAGAATTCCAAGATATTCTGGGTCCTATCCTGAGGTCTGGCATCTGCATCTTAAAAAACTGGCACAGCAATGATGTGTCCATTCCCATATTTTCAACAACTATTAATATTTATGGGTTTATGAGTCAATGCCTGAATAATACTATGGGAGCTTCTATAATGCTATGTAAAAGTAGTAACCATGAGTTTCTGTGCCAGGCTAAAATCATCAGGCTTGAAATGCCCAGCTCCCATTGGCAATCTTTATTCACAATGCAGGCAAATGGTTGGTTTTATCTGTACTAAAGGCTAGGTCTCACTGGCCGACAGCTGCAAAACGTATGCAAAAAGGACACAGCGGACGAGCAAAATTTCGGGGGTGGCTCCATCTGTTGTTATCCGCTCCCAAAAGTGCCCCAAATTTGCATAAACAGAATGGAAAGGAATGGGCGGGGGTAGTACATAGCGAGGATGTTAAGCGGATGTTTGTAGGAAGCCTAGCGGATGATAGCGGATGGAAGCGGATAACACATCCGAAGGGCTGCCGGGGGAGAATTGCGAAGCGGACGCATAGCGGAAGGAGCTAATGCGTAGCGGATGACGCGGATGCATCACAGATGCCTATAAGATGCATAACGGATGCGTAGCAGATGCATAGCGGATGCAAAGCGTTCACTGTGCATGCGGGGAGGATGAATTGCATCAGCTCCGCGGATATAAAAGGATGCAGCTCGTAAGCAGTCAGCATTCAGAGGAAAGACGTGCTGCCACAGACATCTTCGAATAACACCATGGTTCATCAGTCAGAGAAGAAGAGAAAGCCGGTGCCTACTCCTGCCAGCCCTGGCAAGAAGGACAGAACCACCATCCCACCCCCTGGCACTGACTCTGAAGCTGCTGGTGCTTCTGCTGCTGGTGCTTCTCCTGCTGCTGCTGCTGCTGCTGGTGCTTCTCCTGCTAGTGTTGCTGCTGCTGGTGCTTCTCTTGCTGCTGCTGGTGGTGGTGCTTCTCCTGCTGCTGCTGCTGGTGCTGCTGGTGCTTCTCCTACTGGTGCTGCTGGTGCTTCTCCTACTGGTGCTGCTGGTGCTTCTCCTGCTGCTGCTGGTGCTACTGCTGTGGTGGACCAGCCCCAAGGCCCTCAAAGCACTGCTGCTCAAGCCCCTGCCAGAGGGAGGAAGAGGCAAGGGAAGGAGAAGGGAGAGAGGAAACAGTACATCCTTTCTGAGGAGCATGACGAGGAGGTGCTGGAATGGCAGAGAGAGAACGAGTACCTCTATCGCGACATCAAGAGGAAGCAGGCAGCTTGCAGAGAAAAGGCAGAGAGCCAAGGCTACACTTCAGACCTACTCCTTGGATGGTGGAAGCACATGCACACCTGGTATGGCAAGCTACACCTCAGGAAATCTGGGCAGGCCGCTGTCAAGCTCATTGACCAGGAGATGTACGTCATGGCCAAGTGCAGCTTCCTGGAGGGTGAAGTCCACCACCGAGGAGAAGCCCCTCTGACAACCCTCTCCCTCAGACAGCCCACAGACAGCCAGTCCTCTTCCAGCCAGGAGACAGCTACCATGTCCAGGCAGGTGTCTTCGGAGGGACCCATGGCAGAGACCCCCCTGACAGCTGCACTCCCCAAGCCAGAGGATGTGGAGGATCCCCTGTCACAAATGGAGGAAGAAGTGGCAGCCACCAGAGACCAACCCATACCCACCCCCAGCTCCACCTCCACAGAAAGCAGGCAGAGAGGCAGAGACAGACTGGAGGGCCAGAGCCACACTGTCCTGTGGGAGATCAGGGACACAATCAAAACGAGCACAGATCTTCTCTCTCAGCTGGTCCACAGCGACATACCATCCTCAAACCGCAAGCCCTTCATCACCTACGTGAGCCAGACCCTCATGGACCTGCCTGAGGCCCAGTACCAAGTGATGAAGCAGAAGATCACAGCACTTCTGCACAACCCTCCAGGCCCAGCTGAACCTGCTCCTACCCAGTCCAGGTCTGCTCCTCCACCCCAGGCGATTCACAGCCCTTCCACGGCTTTCAACAGCCCCTCACCTACCAAGGCTACCAGGAATTCCCACAGCAGAGGCAGCCCTTCCCAGTCCAGACCCAGGTTCATCACACGCCACAGACGCCTCACCTCACCCTACTGCAGACCAGACAGCCCCACAATACTCCTCCTTCCTCCACCCCACAGCCAAGCCCGTCAACGGACAATCTGTCATCAGTCTTGGGCCTGACATCCCAGGTCCTTGATGAAGGGCCTCTCAACCTCACGGGACTGAGTCAGCTCTCTGAGAGCTTCCTGAACACACCATCCCCTGTTGTACTCTTGGGGCCAAGCACCCCAATGGCGCCTCAGACCAGCACTCCAGCCACAGCCACCTCCACAGTCCCTGGCTGCTTGACAGCTGAGACCATGGACATGACTCAGAGTGACTGAGAATAGTGCCAGAGACTGAGCTGTTACCTGTTCACTTTATCTTTGCTTAAGACACTTTACTTGGTTCATTTTGCTTTTTTAATAAAGTCATACAGTTTACTTAAGACAGTTACTAATAAAGGTTATCTTTGCTACACACACTTGGTTCATTTTTTTTACTTAATAAAGTTTTGGTGAAAACTTTGAAAAAATGCTTAAGTCTTTGCATGCTTGTGGGATGGGTAAGGATAGTTGTGGGATAGGTAAGGATAGTTGTGGGATGGGTAAGGATAGCTGTGGGATAGGTAAGGATACTTGTGGGATGGGTAAGGATAGCTGTGGGATAGATAAGGATAGTTGTGGGATGGGTAAAGATAGTTGTGAGATGGGTAAGGATAGCTGTGGGATGGGTAAGGATAGTTGTGGGATGGGTAAGGATAGCTGTGGGATAAGTAAGGATAGTTGTGGGATGGGTAAGGATAGTTGTGGGATGGTTAAGAATAGTTGTGGGATGGGTAAGGATAGCTGTGGGATAGATAAACCTCAGTGCAAGCATAGTGGGACTGTATGGTCCACCCTCCCAGCTGCCACACATATGGACCTTTTTTATCAATACTTCATTATTAATTGATCAACACATTGCAAAATAAACAAAGCTCTTTATTAATACCCTATTCATTGTAGGACCACTCAACATACATGGCACAATCTCATCAGTGTTATGAGACAGGCTCAAGGAAGCATCCATTAACCATCTATCATCCTGTCTTGCCACTCCACTGCTCCAGCTGGGGAGTTGCACCAGTGTCTCAGGAGGTTGCGCTGCTTCTTCCCTTCACATGAAGCTCTGTTGGGGCCTTGTACATCCACAGTGTCTATCAGGTTATGTCCTTGCCTCCATTCACCAGGCTCCATGTCCCTATTCCCTTGTTGATGGTCCACAAACCTGTTCTGCAACACTGGGTAGTGGGTTTGCATGAGATTGTGCAGGATGCAGCAAGCTTCCATGATGCTCCTCACAGTCCCTGGGTGATGCTGCATGGTGGTGAGAAGTACCTGGAACCTGTTGGCCAGGATGCCAAAGGCGTTCTCCACCACCCATCTTGCCCTGGACAGCCTGTAGTTGAAGTTCCTTTCTTCACGGGTGAGGTATCTGGAACTGTAGGGCTTCATGAGGTAGGTTCTGAGGGAGAAGGCTTCATCACCCACGATGAAGTAGGGCACATCTTGTGTGTCATTGGGTAGGGGGTCTGAATCTGGAAAATCCATGATGAGGTTGCGTTCCAGCCCATCTTTGAGGTCACTGGCATTGTATACCTGGCTATCTGAAGCTGACCCGTTGCCTGAAGCATCGATGTACATGAACTTGTAGTCAGCATCAACCATGGCAAAGAGGATGATACTGAAGAAGCCCTGGTAGTTGTAATAAGAGGACCCTGAGTTGGCTGGAGCTTTGCAGGCCACGTGCTTCCCATCTATGGCTCCAACGGTGTGGGAAAAGTTCCACCTCTGATACCATTGCTCTGCAACTTTCCTCCAGCCTTCTTCAGTGATGGGACACTGGAGGAGCTCCTCCACGTATTGTTCGATGATGGCCTGCACCACTTCTCTGACCACTTTGCTGATGCTGTTGTGTGGCACTCTCCACGCATACTGCATGTTTCTGTATGTGGTTCCAGAGGCCAGGTGCCGCAGGGTCAGTGCCACCTTCAGTCCAGGGTCCAGTTTGGGACAGAAGTTGGTGCTCGGCTTGGTCAACCTGGGTCTCAGATGTTCTACAATTTCATCAAACATGGCTGGTGGCATCCTCATGAAGTGCTGGAATGCACGAGGGTCTTCATTCCTCAGCTCCACCATCAGCTTGTCATCCAGTCCAAACTCCATTCTTCTCTTGATCCATCGTCAGACCCACACAGCTCTTGGACGTTTCCTTCTTCTCCTTGCGTAGAAAAAGTGAAATAGTCTGAACAGGGCTTGGTTCTGGTGTTGAATGATCGCAGCTACCATAAGGACTGTGTTATGATCCATGGTGGAGATCAATGGATGATGTGGAAGAGCAAGACCAAGGGTAAAGAGGTCTGTACACCACGGCTGCTGGACTCATACTGAGATCCAGGTAATTTCCTCCCCCTTTTTATAGAAAATATCGGTTTTCCGCTAGGTGTCCTTCCACATACTCTAGGCATACTCCAGACATCCTAAATATCCAAGATACATCCCAGATACAAATGTTTTGTCCGTTTTAATGCTTTATATACAAGATGCATCCACTTACATCCTTTCTATTTCTGTGCTACTAATGTTGTGTAGACGTTCCATGTACCTTTCGCTTCCTCCCTCTTTCCATTTTCAGCTGCAGTGGATGTGAGTTGCAAGGATGTCCAGAGGATGCCGAGAGGATACAGTGGACGTTTAACAGATGACAACGGAAGTAAAACGTTTGTTGCCCGTATATGTCGCGGATGTACATCATACGCGGCAGAAAGTTCATCCACTCAAAAAGTTTTGTGCAACTCAAAACTTCTTGCGTAGATGAAATCGCAGTGGACGGATGCTCGATGGATAGAGCGTATGAAACACGTATGCAGTGAGTACACAACAGATGCCTCGCGTTTCCAACGGATGGCAAGCTTTTTTGTCCGTTTTACATCTTCTTTGCATCCATTGGTGCAGTGGGACATGGGTTTAAGGAGAGAGCTGGTGAATTTTCCAGCTTTGTTTCCTTTTCCATTAGAAAAAGTCAGATGGTGGTTGGAAAATACTTGCCAATCATTCTGCTTAATACAATATTAGATTGGAGCTGGAAAGGATGCAAATGTTGATCAATGGTCTAAAGTAAACCAGATGCTTAGCTATGCTCTAACTTTTGAGTAGGTGTGTTGAAAGGATATAATATCGGCTTATAATTGGATTGGTTTTGAAGAAAGGTTTGTGCTATTCTCCAAGAACACTGAACTCATGCTTCGAAAAAGCAGAAGATGAGTTTACAGTATTTCAAAAAAAGGATACCACCATGTAAAAACCATGAAAACAAAGCAGTTTTATCTCCTCTGCCACTTTAACATATACACACATACAGACAAAACACTACTGTTGGACAGCTGTTATTCAAATCAACCCAAGAGTTCAAGGCAGGGATTGATCTGGGGAAGCAGAATGGCCCTAGAAGGCAGTCACTCAACCACTAGAGAGAAAGGAATCTGCTAGCATTGGCCTAACTGACCAGGCTAAAGATCACTCACCACATCACTAGCAGAATGGTCAATGAATTGTCAGAACAATAAATCTACTGGAAAAGTTATGTGAAGATAAAGAAAAGTCTATTTTAAATCCATAACAGCTGAATATGAGTTAAAGCTGCCTCTGATATGTGTCTGGGACCATGTGAAATTGATATCATGAATTCAGGGAGCAAAATATTATTGGACAATATTTGTGTTGTGGTTAGGTGCAAATGAGGAAAGGTTTTGATTTGCCTATTCCTGCTCAAGGAAATATGCAGGGTTGGATCTCATGAGTACTTTTAGAGCTGTAATTTGTGATTCTCTCCCCCCCCCCCCCTTCAAACTTGTGAAGTCAAATGGAATGCATCTTCCAAGTTTTTATTGGTATTTCCAGAGTTAGTTTGTGGGTTTTAATAACAGGACTGAAATAGGATTTACACCTCCCCAATGGAAGGATATAATTTTTCAGATGCTGGTCAAATACTCAGGCAGTTGAGAAGGTAGTGCTGCTAACACAACACAGAACTTTGGGACAAGTTTGAGAAGTAATAGAAATAAAATAAATTGGCTCAGTTTGCCTTGAGAATCACTTACCGAGATTGATAGTTCAAGTGACAATAGTTGATTGGGATTTTTAGTCCCAATTCAAGCCTGTCCCCATAATCTCTGTTTTCATGCAAACATATTGAAGAATCTAATTATATGTGTTCATATTTACATAACATTCATTTTAAAAATTCATTTCATTCAGACTCAAAAGTGGATTTATTTTCTAGCTCTTTCAAAAAACAGAAGTTATGATTCATATCATATCTGCATTAGTACTAGCCACTGTGATGGCTAGTCATACAGGTTTGACAAACCCAAGGTGGGCTTCTACGTACATGAAATTGCCTCTTTGGGCATTTCCAGTTCACTAACATTTTCAACTCCCAAACTTTTTTGAGTCCCCTTTAAAACTTGATTGAGAATGTTTAGTCTATTGTGTATACCATGATGGTAATATTCATCTATTTGCCAGGCGAGGGAACTGCACCACCTAATCCCCTTTTTGGCTAATTCTAGAACACTTAGTATTAGTATCATCTCTAATGATCTAAGTCCTAGAGCCTACTGTAACTACATAGCCAAAAAGGCATTAAGAGTTGTTAATCTAATCCTATGTAGCTTTTTCTCTGGTAATATCACACTACTAACTAGAGCATACAAAACATTTGCTAGACCAATATTCAAATGCAGCTCATCAATCTGGAACCCACATTACGTATCTGATATTAGCACAGTTGAGAAAGTCCAGAAATATTTCACAAGAAGAGTTCCCCACTCCTCTACTTGTTGTAGAATACCTTATGCCACCAGACTTGAAATTCTAAACTTAGACAACCTAGAACTATACCACCTTCAGTCTGATCTAAGTATAATATATAAAATTATACATTGCAATGTCCTACCTGTCAATGGATACTTCAGCTTCAACCATAACAATACAAGAGCACACAATAGATACAAACTCAAGGTAAACCGCACCAAACTTGATTACAGGAAATAAGACTTCACCAACAGAGTGGTCAATGTCTAGAATACTCTATCTGACTCTGACGTTTCTTCCCCAAACCCCAAAAACTTTAACCTTAGACTTTCTACTATTGACCTCATCCCTTTCCTAAGAGGCCTGTAGGGGCTTGCATAAGTGCACCAACATGCCTACCGTCCCTGTCCTATTGTTTCTTTTTATTTTTCTTATATGTATCCATTTCATATATTAATAATTATGTTTATACTTATACCTATTGTAAGCAATTGACAAATCAAATAAATAAATAAAATAAAATTGTCTTCAACTTACTTGTTCCATCCTGCTTGAACTAAACACATATCCTTTCCCTTAAGTTAAAAAATAAGTAAAATAATGTTCCTTTGCTTACATAGTGGAAGATTCCCATAGAAATTAAGATAGGATTCTGGGTTCCTTTATCAGCCCTAGGTTAACTTTTAAGCAAAATAAACATATGCTTAGGGAACCAAGGGATGGGGGCATCCCTGAGATTTTTTTTCTCCTAGTGATGTATCCTTCACTCTTTCACTGCCACACTAAAAACTTTAGTCACTTTTCAGTAATTGTCCTAGTCTACCATGTTTAATCTGCATTGCCAAAAAGTTTTCTTTGGAAGGCTGAGTGACTAAAAGTTTGCTTTGAAGGTGTTGTCAGAGTTCTTATTTCTTTCCATCTCATGGCATGAATTTTGCTTCAGTTGAGGGGCACCATTGTTGAGCTATGTTTAGGGCATCAGTTGGCCTTAAGCTGGAACAATAGTAAAGTAAAATAAGGGTTGGGAAGTGGTACAGGGGAGAATACACAATGCCTTTAAAAGAAAGCAGTAATCTATTCCCAGTTCAAGACAGCAATTGTCCCCTTGACAGTTTTGTCAGCAAGAATGTTATTGCCCCCACCAGCTGATCTTATACTAAGAATGAACTATGTTTTCACCTGGAAAATCTACACAATGGTTAGGCCTAGGACTACAATGATTCAGGTTCAAATTTACATTTGGTAATGGAATTACAATGTACTGGCTTTAAACCAGATACTCTCTCAGCAAAACCTACTTTTAATTTCTATGGGAATCTTCCACTGCATAACCTATTTTTGCAATTACACATGAGTATGACAATCATATGCCAGCAAAGAAATATATATAGAATTCTAATATTTGGATATAATTCTAATCAACAAACATGAAAATAAAAGTTTCAAATATCTTACAACTTTCTTGGCTGCTTACATAATGTACTAAAACATCATTGATGTGCTACAGGTGTTTGGCTTTAAATACTATTTCTCAGTATTGGCTTTAAATACTGTTTTACACAACTATTCAAGGCATAACTAATATCATTTTAAAATTGGCTTGAGATTTGTCTTCTAACTCACTAGGAAAAAACCCAAATCCTTTTTCAGAACTAATAATAGAAACCTCTAACCACTAGCCATAGCTATTAAAGTGTGTGTTTTTTTTAATTACCTAGATCCATTGGTATGCTTTGTGGTTCGTAAAGTCAGTGCAGGAATTATTATGAGAGGAGCTGAACTTAAACTTTTAGTATAATAATGCCTTGAATGAATCTGTGGCCATGTTTCATGCTAAATGACCTATTGATTTGAAATATATTACAGTTCTATTTGTTTATATCAAAATACGAACGATAGTATGATAGTATCATGGAATATGTGGATGACCTTAGGGAACATGGATAAGAGATGCTGCAAAAGAAAAAAATCAGGCAAGAGGGGCAGGAGACCACAAGTGACTTAACAGTGCAAAAAAGAAAGTTAGGAAGAAAATATCTTCCACTTGACTTCATTGGAGATCCAGAACAGAAAAATACAATGTTGAATTTTGCATATTTAACTTGTGGAATTCTGTGTTAGAGAATAGAGAGATAGCGTAGTCAGACAATCTTTTTATAGAGAATATAGATCAATTGAGAACTACTGTCTACAAGATGAAATCTCCTTTTTCAATATCTCTAAATAACAGATGCTCACAAGGTACAAAGTTGATTTATTTGCAAGTATTAAAAAACAATTCTAGCATGTGCTTTCCTGCCTTTGTATATTTAGTTTATACATTAATATACATTTTAAATAATAATTAAGGTTCAAACTAAGAAGAAAATGGAAGAAGAGAAGAAGAAGAAGAAGAAGAAGAAGAAGAAGAAGAAGAAGAAGAAAAAGAAGAAGAAGAAGAAGAAGAAGAAGAAGAGGAGGAGGAGGAGGAGGAGGAGGAGGAGGAGGAGGAGGAGGAGGAGGAGGAAAATGAGGAATAGTATGCTCAGAACTTGAGCTAATGATGGAACCAGCAGAAATAATGGGCTGGGGTCCTAATCCAGCAGGGCTCTGCTTTTGTTTCATAAAGCCACAACTGAAACTTAATCAAATCTAGCTACAACTCCAAAGCTCTTGCTTTAAAGCAGTTTGCATCATTTTTGTTAAGTGTTTGATATAAAGACCTTGTGGCTGGGGTGAGGGGTAGGGTCCAGAAGGGAGGGTGAGCATCTGCCAAGGCTCAATTTTAAGGACCAATGGTTTTGGGAGTTGCACCCGGCTGCCAGGGAGTGAGTAAGCCAAGGGAGCGGGTACATGAACAGGAGGAGAAGGTAATTAAAGAGGGAGGCACTCGCCACAGCAAGTTCCCACAAATGAAGGCCCCGAGGCTGTAGACACCAAACAACAAAGGACCAAGCAATTATTTGGCTCCAGTGGAAGGTGCTGGTCCCAGCAACGAGCTGGTTTTAGCTGGCCACCCTGGGGCAATGCTGAGGTTTGGCAGAGAGGGTGACGGGCATGATCAGGGGAGGGGAGATGGCAATGCAGCAGAGTTTATACCAGTGTCGTAGCTATTATATAGCAAATACAATTGTGTCCCTGTTTTACGTGTAGAAAGGGGGATGCACAAATGAAGCCTCCAATATGTTTATAAATACATTACAAGCTTATAGTAAAAAAATATATATTTGCAGTGGTTGTGTGCATGTAGCAGTAGGCTCTGCGGGGAACAGAGAATTCAATGTCAGGCTCAAAAAATAAGGAACAGGAGTTGGGTTCAAAGCACCTGAGTTTATTTTTGCCACCTATTCAAAAGAATCTGAGCAATTAATTGTCCAAACTAAACTGGCACTAGGTAAAGGTCAAAGAAATTCATGGGGGGCTTGATTAGAGTCTCTTATGGCTGCACAATGACTCCATACTAATGACACAATTAAATCTGCCCTCCAGCTCAGGCTGCTCATTTCCTATAGAAATAATTATTATTTATAATGAAAATGTCTTACTGTTTTCTTGCATATTGTCCGTTGGCTAAATCATTAAAGTTTCCATTCTATACCGTTCTGTTCTATTGTATTCTGCAAACTTTGATGGATCAAGAACTCAACTATCATATCGGAGCTGCAAAAAATATGAGTAATCAGTGGAAGGCAGCAAAGATTTAAAGTGTTCTGTCTTTCTTGGCTAGAATCTACTGGGTGTCTGGATTTTTGCAGACAATATACTATATGGTAACCATGCCCAGACTTGCCACAATAAAACTTCACACACAGAAACACACACCTTATTGACTTGCCCTAAAGTCCTGTTTTAGACTATATTGTCCTGCATAACAGAGTTATCAGATTTACTTATTATGCAGTCTTCTAGACAACATCAGGCTTTACAGTGGTGTTACTGTTTGTACAAATTGTATTTCTATGCTGGCACAGGATTGCCCATATCATATAAAGATTGCTTTTCTATAGACAGTTCCTCCATATCTTGTATTCCAATCATAAACTTGTATGCAACCTTAGAATTAAAAATGTATTAGACATTTCCCTACTCTTTTTGGTCACTGACATCAGCTCAATAGCTCAGTACTCAGAAGTGTATGGGAAAGCTCAAAATTCTGAAACAATTCAGCTGTTTAATTTTATGGCTTTTACTGAAATAGACCAGCCTATTGTTTTAAATACTGAACCAAAGTTGGGGACCAAGCCAACTAGTCATAAAAAGGCTAGTGTAAAAGGAATGGCCATTTTGTAAGATTAACTTAACTATCGGGGCAGAGGGAAAGAATATTTAAGATTGCCTCTATTTGCCAATTCTCCTTCACCAATCTTCCTGCTAGATAGACTTAACTCAACTTTCCATGAGGAATTATTAATTTAAAAGTGAAGCACACACATACCTTAAAATTCAGATTAGAATTACGCAATGCTGTCAAGTACATAACATAACAGAAAAGGATTAAGGGATGCTTTCCCTTAGTAATTCTTCCTTGTGATTCTTTGTTTTAGAATTAGGAAACCCATGCTTCTTTTCACCATGCAGTTCTGTCTTAAATAACCCCCATATTAATTCTCATTAGATGTGGCAACAGTACCTTATACATTGGAGTCTAAAGTTACACTTCTTTCTTGAAGAAGAGCCTTTGTATTCCTAGATGTACTGCATCTATATTATTGCTAGTCTTTGACTTATGACTGGTCTCTTAGCAATCTTTCAAAGTTACAATGGATTCTCCAATGGATTCTCCCCAAAAGGTACCTACAGTTGAGTTTCTGAAGTTCCAATTGCTGTCCTCCCTGGCAGTCACATGATTGTATTTTGGACACTTGGTGACTGGCACACATGTACAGGCAATTGCAGAGTCCTATGGTCTCATGACCATGATATATGATATTTTTACGTTGTTTCCAGTTTCTGGCAAAAAAAACTGCCCCTAGCAAGTAATGGGTTCACTTAACAACTTAAGCATTTGCTCATGACTGATGCAAAAATAGTTCATAAAATCAGATCAGACACATAATGACCTGCTTTACAACAGTCATGACTTATGACTGTAATTGCCAGTCTCAGTTATGGTCATAAGTCAAGGACCACCCATATAGCAATCTGATTATGATAATTACTGCCGCTGAACCATTCCTATACTGGAGAATCCAATCTGGTTCAATATAATTTCTCCCAAAGAACTCTGGGAATTTGATAATATTGCAAATTCTGGAGCTATATAATTTAATTGCCATTAAGATTAAGCTGATCTAAAAATGGTTTTAATTGTGATCCTAGATACAAAGACCATCTATCACAACTCAGCAACTAAGGCCAAGCCTAAGGCTGCTGATATATATTATAAATTTATCAAAATGTTCAGCTCTTAGTGTTGCCTCATAACAAGTCTCTTTCTTCTATCAAAGAAAGTACACATTAAATATATTATTGTAGCTCCTGAATCCATTCCTAACAATGGACAGTTTCAGCGGCAAAAATACAAACTTAGTTTGCATCCTTACTAGCAAATCATAAAAATATTACTATTTTCCAGGACAAATATACCTTACTGCTATGTTTTCCTTGTAACCTGGATTCCCACCATAAACTTGCATACAGCTTTTTCTTTTAGCTTGCCCTTTACATTTCTAATTGCTTTTTAGCAACACACAAGTCTGCTCAAGAGTTTCCCATTATTTCCTCTATGCCCATTTCCCTCCCTTCACATAGACACAGCTGAACGGAAGCTGAGACACAGACAGATAAACACAGGTGCGGAACTGAATGTGAGCACTAGTTTATTTATGGTACGGAATCCACCCATGGCGACGACAGGATTCCTACATTACAGTCCCTAATCTTGCCAGTCGGATGCAAGTCTCCATTCATTCTGTTTTAGTTTTAAGCTAAACAGGACAAAAAATAGAAATATTTCTCCACACTCTGCTGAGGGCTATCTGGCCACTGATTTGCTTCCCTTTTTACACTCATATGGCAAAATGTATTGCTGATCTATTCTAACTTTAGGTTATCCATGTCCACACCACAGAAAATCAGGGCAAAATAAGTCAAATCTTGATTAAACAACCGATATGACACTTTGAGTGGGTGTGTGGGTGTGTATCCACTAATAATTTCAAAGAATTTCAAAGATCATTGAGTTTAACTTGCTGTTGATGCAAGAAATAGATTGTTATGATATTTGTTAATAAGTAACTATACCTACAGTGAGCATATTTTCATGGAAAGAATAAAGGGCAAAATGAAAAGATGCATAAGGGAAAAATGTATAATTGCATGAGTTTATAACTTTGCTTTTCAAATGAAAAATTCAACAGCAAAACCACAAAAACTTTACAAAATTTCATATTCTAATGAAAATATCTCAAATCAATATACACACTATGGAAAATATATAAAATCAATAACATTTTACCATAGAAATGGTACCACTTAATGTACAATTTTTCATACTCATATGAAAAATGTAGAAATTGTCTTTTTAAAATAAAGCTATATATCATTTCTACATTTTTCATATGTATATGAAAGAGTGTACATTAAATGGTACCATTTCTGTGGTAAAAGTTAATTGACAAAATAAATACAGTTTTTGAAAAATAAATCAAGAGGACATTTTTTTTATAATAAAGGGTATGGTCAGGGGTGGGATTCAAAATTTTTAACAACCGGTTCTGTGGGCCTGGCTTAGTTGGTGGGCATGGCTTGGTGGTCATGTGACCGGGTGGACGTGGCTTGGTGGTCGGTCATGTTATTGGCTGGGCATGGCCATCTCAATATCATTCACATTGAGGCACACATCTCCTTGCCTGGCCTCTCATAACTGTGGGGATGCTGCAACAATTGTAAGTGTGAAAAATGGTCATAACTCTTTTCAGTGCCATTGTAACTCTGAATGGTCACTCCACACAAGCAAAAGAAGGAAAGAAAACTCCAGAGATGTTCCACAGACAGGAAGTCTAGTCGTGCCAAGAATAGGGTTAATGGAGAGGCAGTTTCTGTAAGCAACACCAGAATGTTTCCTTCCTGCCTTCCTTACAGGATTAGACAAGTAATTTCTTCTAACAACCGGTTCTCCGAACTGCTTAGAATGTTAACAACTAGTTCTAGCGAATAGGTGCAAACTGGTAGAATCCTACCCCTGGGTATGATGTAACTATATGCCAAAAAATTATTAAGGGAGAAGGACTTCAGTTTTTGAAGCAATTTGTTCTAAATCAAATAGGACTGTTCTTCCTGAGAATAGTGAAAAATTGTATTAATGGTATAAGATATATTAAAGTATAAGATATTAAGGTTGGTGCTCCAGCATGCTAGTTACCTGCCCTAACATTTGCTCTGATTGGTTACTTAGAACATTTCGAGAAGATACTGAAGACTTGGAAACCCAAAAGGATGAATCTGCTCTATCCAAAAGTATTTTTCTGTGCAGTCAAATCCCATTATCAAACCAATGAGATACTTCATCACATGTTCATTTCCAAATCCCAAAGAGCACTAATTCTAGCATATTTCAATACACTCCCCAACAGCAGTTTTGGAAGACCAATATTAAAACATTTTTATGAGATCACTGAAACTGTGGAAAGGGACCACTGAAACCAGCTCATGTTCTACTGTATTATAGCATATACATATATTACTAAGAAAAGAGGTCCTAGGGTACTTATAACCACCTTAGGACCTCTTTTCTTAGTAAAACATCCAGGATATTTTTTAAATGTACAGTTACCAGATCAATATGATTTAGTTTCTTTGAACATAATCATTTTCTATACTGCTTGGAAAATTAGACATATCTAGATTGTCCACTGATGAACCCACCACCAATTGTATTATTCTTTTCCTGCTTTTATTTTTAATGTGTTTGATTTTTAACTCTGGTTAAATAAAGTTTTGCGTATTTTTTTTTTTTTTTGCTCACATTTTTCAAGTTGGCTATAACTTATTGTTTCTTACTAACCTTTCCCCCATATAAAATATATGCTTTCTTTATCCAGGTATAACCCAACTATTTCACTGTGTTGTAGTTTTGTCAAATTTACAAGAAATTATTTAGCTGCCCAACCTTTTATATACATACTGCACCAAATAATCCTTCTCCACTCAAGGACATAGATTTGACTGGTCAACAATAAGCCCTCCTTTCTTTTCTCCATGTGTAGCCTCCTTGAAACATAAGTACCATAAAAGATCAGGAGACTTTACATCAAAGGAAAAAGACAAACTCCTCTTTCCCCTCAACCATATACCTTTTTATTTTTATTTATTTGATTTGTCAATTGCTTACAAGATAATAGGTATAAGTATATACATAGTTATGAATACATGAAATGGGTACATGTAAGAAAAAATAAAAGAAACGACAGGGACGGTAGGCATATTGGTGCGCTTATACACGCCCCCTACAGACCTCTTAAGAAAGGGGTGAGGTCAATAGTAGACAGTCTAAGGTTAAAGTTTTTGGGGTTTGGGGAAGAAACTTCAGAGTCAGGTAAAGTATTCCAGACATTATCACTCTGTTACTGAAGTCATATTTCCTGCAATCAAGTTTGGTGCGGTTAATCTTGAGTTTGTATCTATTGTGTGCTCTTGTGTTGTTATGGTTGAAGCTGAAGTACTCATTGACAGGTAGGACACTGTAATGTATGATTTTATATACCATATTTATATCAGACCGAAGATGGTGTAATTCAAGATTTTCTAGGTCTAGAATTTCAAGTCTGGTGGCATAAGGTATTCTACAACGAGTAGAGGAGTGGAGAACTCCTCGTGAAATATTTCTGGACTTTTTCAACTGTGCTGATATCAGATACGTAATGTGGGTTCCAGACTGATGAGCTGTATTCGAGAATTGGTCTAGCAAATGTTTTGTATGCTCTAGTTAGTAGTGTGATATTACCAGGGAAAAAGTTATGTAGGATTAGGTTAACAACTCTTAATGCCTTTTTGGCTATGTAGTTACAGTGGGTTCTAGCACTTAGATCATTAGAGATGAGTATTCCAAGGTCCTTTACAGAGCTTGAATCATCAACAAAATCATCAACAAGATCAACAAGGCATGGCAACAGAAATTTGACCCATTTTACTAACTTTTTTTTTTATCAGTATTAAGTGAATCAATTTGGCTTCCCACATTGACTTTGGTTGTCAGAAGCTGGCTGGGAAGATTATAAGTGGTGATCATATGACTCTGGAACAGTGCAACTGCTCATAAATACATATTCATTGCAAGTGCCTGAATTTGATTATGTGACCATTGGGATGCTGCAACAGTCATAAATGTGAAAACTGGTCATGTCACTTTTTTCCAATGGTGTTGCATCTTTGAATAGCAAAAGCAATAGCACTTAGACTTATATACCACCCCAGAGTGCTTTTACAGCACTCTTTAGGTGGTTTATCAGCATAGTGCTCCCAACAACTTGGGTCCTCATTTTACCAACCTCAGAAGGATGGAAGACTGAATCTCCCTTTAGCCCCATTAGGATCAAATTCCAGACTGTGGGCAGAGTTGGCCTGCATTATTTTCTTTTTTCTTTTCTTTTCTTTCTTTCTATTTTCTTTCCTTTTTCTTTTTTGAGATTGGGAGCCTGTTTAATGAAAAAACTGTTTTTAGAATACATATGTAAAAGTGCTGATGCTGTATGGGTTTTATTGTTGTGTCCACACAGCTGCAGACACAGAATAGCCTGCTGTTAATAGTACGGAAAATACAGTTACTTAATTGGCTAACAGCATGGCAGGCAGCCGCTATATAAGGGAGTCCACCAGCCATTAGCCCTTGTTGTGTTGCAGTTGGAATTGAATATTTATCAGTAAAACATTGATTTTGGATCCATTGTCTCTGGCTCCTTCTTTCCCACAACACAACATTTACCTTTTGTTTCAATTTGATTTTCTGAGTTTATTTATTTAGAACTGGCCTGCACTCTAACCACTGCACCACCAGGGATCTTGGTCATTAAATGATTGTAAATCAAGGACTATCTATAGAAAAAACTGCACAGATGGAGATTGTATATATCTAAAAAAATTGGGAAAATACTTTAGTACAGCAAAACACATAGGAAATCATAATGCAATTTCACAAGTATTCATTGATTTTTTTAAAAAAATAAAATTTTATTTTTACAAACATTCCATCTTTTCTTGAAACAATGTGTCATCTGGTTATAGATATCTTGTGTCATAATATTAATACAATTAATACAAATCCCTTACTATAACAATAATTACATTATATTCTAAACTACTATACATAATATATCTCACAGTTGTAATCATCCCCTTCCTAACTCCTTCCCCTCTATGTTCATATATGTTCTGTACACATATATCTTCTATGTTCATACTTAATTTCTAATTTCCATTTTTTTTTCTAACCATTGATAAAATAATTCCCATATCATATAATATTCATTTTAAGTAATCATTGAATTAATTTTGGTGTTTATTTTCCAGCCTGCCCATTAGAAGACAAAATATATTTTCTCCATTGGTCATTGAAGAACAGTGACTTTAAAGAGAGGTGATATTTTCCAATTCTCCATCCTTACAAATCCATGGATGCACATTCCAAAAAATACAAATTAGTCTTCTTCTATTCTGCCAGCCAAAGTACAGGAGGTAATAAGTTCTCCTTAGTTGCACTTGCAGTTGCTACAGATTAATTTTAAAAGTAGATGAAAAGTAAAAGAGGATATATGTTTGGTTTGCAAATACTTTCAAGATTTGTTTAAAACTTTTCTTTTCTGAAATCTTAATCTGGGTCTATGCATATCGTAATCTATGTATATCTGGTATGGGATGAGGACAAATCTCCCTTGCGATAACTCCTTGGCAGTGAAGGATTTCATAATGAAAAAAAAAATGCATCTGTAGTGTAGTTAATAATGGAGATTCATAACAGATTTGGAAACTGAACCTTGGATTACACTAATTCTCAGCACTCAGAATATAGTGAATGTCACAGGGCAAGCACTGAATATAATCATCCATTAAACTAAAACCAATACCCATTTATGTTAAAAGGCTTTTATATTAGAAACAAAACCTTGATATATAGTAGCAATAGCAATGGCACCTAGATTTATATACCACTCTATAAAGGGTCAATCCTTTGCTTTTTCTAAAGGTTCATCACTTACTACCCATGTGAACTTTGCACAGAATTTATATTCTGCACTAATAGATCAATTAGAAAAGTGAGCAGTAAAGAAAGTGGAGAAATATCTGTCACTTTCTAAGATTTTAAACTACAGATTTACAGATTAACAGAGTTGGAAGGGACCTTGTAGGTCTTCTAGTCCAATCCCCCACCCAAGCAGGAGACCCTTCACTATTTCTGACAGATGGCAGTCCAATCTCTTCTTGAAAGCTTACAGTGATGAAGCTCCCACAACTTCTGAGGGCAAGCTGGTCCGTTGGTTGATTGTTCTCACTGTCAGAAAATTTCTCCTTATTTCTAGGTTGAATCTCTCCTTGATCAGTTTCTATCTGTTATTCCTTATCTCATTCTTCAGAAGGGTGAAACATTTGTTTTGTAATATATGTATATAAGCTGATATTATGATCAGAAATGTAGCAGTTCCCGAAGTTATGAGACTGATTATGAACATTGCATATCTGTTATAGATTTTCTATAGATTTTTTTTAGGTAATAAGATACAATTTTGTATTCTGTAGAAAGGGAAGATAACAATTTTGAGCCATTTAACATACCTGGTATTAGTTTCAGTAGGACAAGAATTTGTAACTCTTTTAATAGTGAGGGCATTTCTGTGTGACCTTCATTGCCATATCCAGATAAAACTTCTTTCCTATTTTACAATTCTGGGAGAAAGTGGGAGGGGGCACATGAAATTTATTTAGTTAAATTGATTACTTAAGTTACTCTGAACATGTGGCTTTACTTGCCAGGAATGCTATTAATAGCAGAAGAAGGAAAAGAAAAATAGAAGAAATATCTCAGCCAATGTTTGATCACACTTGTACATAAAGATTTAGTGCCAGGCTGAAAGCAGTTCTAAAAGTCTTTTAATGTTTGGAAAGCTACAGTGTTGAGTTAATGTAGCTCAGCTGCAATTTATTCAAACCTGTTGCAAATGGAGGAGTTTGGTGGGATTGGAATGTTGAGTTTTAAGTCTAATCATGAAAATGTTAGCTCGAGGGCTTTCCATCTCAGTTGCCCAGACAAAACATGGTTTCATCACTTTTCTCCCTTCTGGTCAGCATAAGAATACACCAACCAGAGCCATGCTCTTGTGAGATGGGTAGCCATATAAATATGATTGATTGATAAACAAATAAGAAAAAGGTTAAGTGGGTATGCAAAATGCCAGGTTCTCTCTTCTTGTAAGATTTGTATTAATGTAATACCTGCAGCACCGAGAAATGGGATAGTGGTATTTATTCCCATTCTCTTCATTTCAAGTCAGTTAAAATGAAGAGAAACACAGATCACCCACGAAAAACTTCCATATTAGAAAGGAAGCAACACAATATATCCTGTGATTTCCCCTCACTTCTCTGGTATGTTATTTTCTAACTAGTACTATTGCTAGTAACTTTCAAACTTGAACTAGTTGTTCTACTCAAGGTAAACAAGAGTTATTCATTATTCATTATAAATATGCTTCAGGGTTTTCATTATAGGTCATTATTGAGCTTCTAGCAAAGCCACACTCCCAGTATGCCTGGAAGAAAACACAGTAGTATCCTTTAAAAGGACTCATACCTAGTTTGATCTTGTGGGTCAAACTTGCAAGATCACCTTTCTTGTGGCGCAAACTTTGCACCTGTGAGAATAATGCAAGGAATGCATACTCAGCAATAACACACTCACAAAAGAAAGCTGTAAGCAGAAACATAGTGCCCTGCTTGGAATCTTCTGCCTGAAGCAACTGTTCTCAAATGCCTTCTTGGAAAAAAAAACCCTAATCTGAATCTAATGAAAGTAAATCAAATCTAAATCCAGTGAATTTTGAAAGGGACTTTGATAAAATAGAGCCAGGTCAACTAGGCTGCTAATAACTTGCCTTTTACTTCAATCCTCAAATTATATTCTTTGCTATTTAAATTCAGGAGTTGTCTTTGGTATACTATATTTATGACTATTAAATCCCTAATTCAACTGTTAATTGTTTCTCTCAAACTCCAAAAGAAAAAGCCAAAGCAAAGGCTAGTTTCAATTTCATTCTGAAAATTGGACATTCAGGTTGAAAAAGTGATTAGAAGATTATGGCTTTTATGTTTAGCATAATCAAAACAATTTTGCAAAGTAGGTTCTAAAAATTAAACTAAATTAAATTTCATCCTGCAGTATGGCCCTTTTATGATTTATGGACTTCAACTTCCTGAGCTGGTCCATAAAAGGACCACAGTTCCTCACCCCTGGCCAGATGAACATGGTCTCAAGCATCATGCTCTATTGATTACAGTTCAATTACAACAGTAATGGATTTTCTGTCCTTTTTGTGTGTGTGACTGTCATATGACCATAGTGTGTATGTGTGCATCTGTGTGCAGCCATCAGAATTTCAGAACCAGGAAATAGAAAGCTTTTGGTGAGTCCACCATAATTTCCAAAGATGGGCAGCAAATACATTTACCAAATAAATACATAAACTTCAAACTTCAAATAGTGGCTAAGTGACTGTCATTAAACAAGGATTATCTGTAACAGGCTTCTTGTTTTCTTTTGGCTTACATTGGTATAGTTTCTCTGTTGTCAGAACAAGAGGCATATTCAATCAATCAATCAGAATAGAGCTAGAAGGGACCTTGGAGGTTTTCTAGTCCAGCCCATTGCTCAAGTAGGAGATACTATACCATCACAAATAAGTGACTGTCCAGTCTCTTCTTAAAAACTTCCAGTGATGAAGCACCCACAACTTCTGAAGGCAAGCTGTTCTACTGGTTAATTGTCCTCAATGTTAGGACGTTTTTACTTAATTCCAGGTTGCTTCTCTCCTTGATTACTTTCCATCCATTGTTTCTTTGATATAGAAACTCACTATACAAAATCTAGGTTAAAAACTCTTGCTGATTCTATATAGTAGGTACTGACTCATTTGTTTTATTCAGACAAACAGCTGAAAAAACTGAGCCTCTCATCTCAGTGGAATCTAGCTAGGAGAAACCTGAGAATGCCTTCCTGCCTTTCATTCTTTAGCTTTTTCCTGTGCAAGTTTCTAGCCTTGAGGGTGGGAGAGGAAA
This sequence comes from Laticauda colubrina, assembly GCA_015471245.1. NCBI lineage: Eukaryota > Metazoa > Chordata > Lepidosauria > Squamata > Elapidae > Laticauda > Laticauda colubrina. The sequence continues at coordinate 5,760,842 of BLBF01000051.1, forward strand.
CCCCAAAAACCATATGAGCAATTTTAACATAAAGTTCAGAAACCACAAGCGTCCCCTGCCGGCAGCTGCATGGTTTGAAAAGTTTTAATCCAGTGCCAAGTCATCATTTCCTTGGAATATTAAGTGAATTATTTTGAAATTGTTCTTTACCCCATTCGTACCTTCGTGGTTAGAAAGAAGTTAGCTTTAGGCCTTGGAAGATAACCCAGGTGCAGTTTCTCATTTTGTTCCTCAATTCTTTTATATGCAGCCATAAAGTTGTCTTTGGTGAGCTTTATGCCTCAATTTCCCAACAGATAATAACCTTGTATCATCTTAAAGAATAAAAAGAGGGGGTATGGCCAGAAACTGCTACTTCTCAACTGGCTACAACCTGTTTATCTAGAAATGAAGCAGTTATCTTCTATTTCTGTAGCAGTGATGATTTATTAAGAGCTTGTAAAAAGGCTTATAAAAATGACAGATGTACAAAAAAACAAAAAGTTATTTTACTGTACTACTATTTATTATATGCAGGGAGTATTCTCAGAAGTCAGATTAATTGAAAGCCTACTTATATTCTGGAACATGTAAGAATATTAAAAACCTTGGAATGCAACTTTCTTCCTTCCTTCCCCTTTCTTTCTTTCCTGGTTGTTTAAAATGCTCTGAAATGGAAAGAAAGAATAGATTAGGGCTGATTTTGATGAGGGATTTTTTGGCTGCTTTAGATGCCATCTGGCATAAAGAGGGCCAGTTTTACATAGTGCCTGGGTCAGAAACCAAGAGAACACTGAGTTCTAGTTCTTAGGCATGGAAACTGACTAGGTGACTTTGGGCCAGTCCAGGCACTTTCACTCCCAACCCAACCTTCTTTCTTCCTTTTTATTCATCCTTAAATTTCAAGAAAGGTATTCCTTAGATTTTTGTTTCTTCACCTCCATTTGCTGGAAGGTCACATTCTCCATTAAAACTCAGCTCCTTCTCCCTTGTAGCCCTAAAGCAGACTTACCTCATGACATCTCTCCTTCATTAAACCAGCCATGAGGTGGGAATAAATCCCGACTCTTCAGATACATAATCCCACATTCAGGAACCTGCTTACAACAAAAGCGCACAAACAAAACACATATATGTTATATATTTTGGACTAGATGGAAACCATGTATATACAGCCTACTGTAAAATGCAGAAATGTATGTCCTCTTTTCTTTCCAACTCTTTTCAAGTCAATGGGAATTTAGCTTCCCCCTCCCCAACCTTGAATTTAGATGTCAGGGATATCAAACTTGATTTCATGGAGGGCCACATCAGGGTTGTGTTTGACTTGGGTGGGCATAGCCAGCTCGATGTCACTCATGTCAGGGGCACTGTGGGCCGATCCTTTGATGTTTCTAGGGTGACTCCATTGGCAGATCTAACCACTCTATGGGCCAGCTCCGGCTCCTGGGCCTTGAGTTTGACACCTCTGAGATATGTCACTGGAGTATTTACATAATGGTTCTGTCAATGCAGAGACTCTCTTTTCCCCTTATTGGCTTCAGCCCTTAATTGTTTCTTGGAAAGTTAACATCTAATTGGTTAATAGTATTTTTTCACGATAGGAAAAAGTTCTCCAGGAAAGAATATTTTTAACATAAATTTCAATATGTAGTAAATTAATCAGTATATTATTTCATTATCAAATATTTATTTTAAGCATAATGTATTTGCTTCATCTTGACATTAGCCAATTATGGGTGTCTACAAAGTAGCCCAAAAAAGTTAAGACGATTGTAACTGTGGAATTGATGCTTTGTCCCCTTTTTTTAAGATGTAATGTATCTATGACATCATCTTGACTTTTTTTGATCTATACCTGCAGATGCCTCTGGGCCTAGAAAGACAGAGAACTAATAGAAAATCTGTATATTGCATAAGATACAAGTAAAACCAAATATTTCTATTTTCACATACAACCACATGGTTCAGGAATGCAAAATAAAATCCAAGTAATCAAAAAATATTACACACTTCAAAAAGAGTGCAATGGTAGTAGTTGCCATTATGACCCCTTTATCTGACATCCCTGCAATCAATTCTAAAAATGCATAAACTATGGTTTAATGATGTATAAAAGTACATAAAGATTATGCAAGATATGAATTTAAGATTTTATGTGGGGTCCTTGGTTGTTTTCTAGCAGATGTTTCATTACCCAAACTAAGAACATTATCAGTTTTTCCAGTGGCGAACCGTGAGCACTACAGCTAGGCCTTCACCTCAGCCCTCACTGTGAAACGCAGAGCTGGGGAAGTTTTCTCTGTATGAGGCAAACTTCTTGGGGTCCAGAAGGGCAAGGAACATCAGTTTTCCATGATCCTTGAACCTGTTCCTCAGCTGAGCGAGAATGTTCTCCAGGATTTCACTGTGCAGCTGCTGGTAGGACTTCACGAAGGCCTATGATCTTCTGTTTTTGTCCCGCCCACTTAAAATCAAACCGTGATTGGTCAGTTTTCTCATCACTCTCCAAACCAAAACACATAGCTTGGCCTTCCCCTCGATTCATAAAGTCCTAACCAATTAATGAGCCAGCTAACTGGGCTTTGATAGAGACGGACGATGCTGATTGGATAATATGTTTCAGGACGGTAACCCTTTCATTGCTGATGTGAACTTGACAGTAAACTTAACTTTAGAACATAGATTAGAGAAAATGTATTAAATGTATTGTATTAAATTAAATTAGATAGATTATATATAATAATTTTATACTTATATTTTTTGGTCCAGATTTTTTTAAGGCCTTCTCTGAAGGCGTAGAAGGCCCTGAAGGTTCCCCTCTGAGTTTTTCTGATTTTATGTTTAAATAATCTTGATTTTAAAAATCATGTTTCTCTTGAATTAATTTCATCTTTTTAAGATAAAAATATTTTGTATCTATCTAGTTAGATGTTGATGAAGATTGGCATTTTTGGTGGTGTGCCAGATATAAATATTTCTAACTTTGCATTTACCATATACATTTTAACTTTTATTAGCCATTTTTATTTACTAATAAGTTATAAAGTTTGCTGAAATCCAGTTATTATCTGGTCCTCCCCAAAAATGTGCATGTATGTACTTTTTGCTAGAGAATAAGAAAGGAATATATGAGATAGGTTGTTTGGAGTTTGGTTCTCAAAAGTTAGAGTCCTTATTGATAAAAACTTTGCAAGCTGAATTTTTCCATATTAAGTAATCTTCTGTTATTTTCCCACACTTTGACCAATAGATACTGAGGCAAAAGAATTGTTGATAAACACTTTAATTTCACATGCACACACAGGCACGCACACATACACACACATATATACATACACATTTAATTAAAATGGTTTCATGTATGAACTTAAATCCTGTGCCTGTCTGCTACAAAAATGAGCTTAATCTGTTAACAAAAACTTTATTTTTCAATCTCAAATATCTGCATAGCATGCAATTTATAAAGCATTACTAGATGATATTGATCTTGAAGTTCCTCTCAAGTAGTTTCACATGTAAGGACTGCAATTTTTTATTAATCTGTAAATTTATTCTTTTAAAATTTATGATCACATTCTCACTTCTCCAGTGAATGATGCCTCTTTCTCTTGCAACATTTCTAGTTCTATGGAACAGAATGCAACTGAACTAAGGGTGCCATTTCAGGTAAATATCTGACTATGCAATAATCTCCAAGTCAATTATTTCAGTGATGCAGTGACTCTTGTCTGGTCTGAGAGCCAGCTGAATCCTTCTATAATCTGGTGATTTACTGCAATTAAGACTCTGAAAACATTTATAATCAGCCCCAGATTCACAGAACCATCCCTTCTCATTTGAACCAAATGTACATGCATTGCCCAGGATAGATACACTAAGTGCCAACAAAAAGGAAAAGGGTGGATTTATTATGCTGGATTCTCTGGGTTTCTTCAAAAATGTGTGCCAAGGAAAGATTCTAAATGAGGAAAACAGCCATAGTTTGTTTCAAAATGCTTTGCAAGAATAGTAGATTAGGCATAACTCAATGTAGAATTCAGTGTTACTCCCATACTTTTTTAATGCATGCTGATATTCTATTTTCATTCTAATAAAGAAAATAATCTTCCATGTTTTGTGATTACAGAATGTAGCCTGGAAATATTCTCACAGAGATAAGAAATATAATTCTTTTAAAAAGCAGCAGCCCACTTTCAATTTTTTTAGGCTGTTACCTGGTTTCAACTCTAAACAGTTAACATCTCAGCTCTTTATGATGATTCATAAGTTAATTTATGCTTAATCACCAAATAAATAAATTAGCAAAAGGGACAACCATTGATCTTTCATAAAAGCAAAGTAAAAGCAAAGTATCTTCCACTGGCTATTTTTGTTGCACTTGGAGGGTAAACCACAGTTCTGTGGAAGATGCTGAATTAAATGGAAGATATTCCCACCTGAACCCTTTATGAAGAATTCCTGCTTGTTATACAAAGACCAATGCCAAGGACATATACTGATGAGAAAGTCCCCATCTTATCTCTGTATTACCCCCAAGGCAGGTGAAATTTAAGTTGTTCCAACATTCATGTAAGTAGCATCTTCTGTGTTACAACAGTTGAAAGCCTCTAGGACAGGGCTATCAAATTCGTGGCCCACAGGCCAGATGCTTCACATGCTGGATACACCCATGCCCAGTTTACGGAAGGGGGAAAAAGTCGCAATATGTCATCTGAGACCACTATGATGACACAAGTTTGAAACCCTTGCTCAAGGAGCTTTTGGAGGTTAGAAATTTGCTTTACTCCAGTGGACCAATTACAGGCCTTTTCCCTCCCATCTAGTCATAGGGTTATCCGCCTCCAAAACCATTTTTCCTGTGTTTGCCAAAGGGGTTGGATAGGCCACTTTAATTATTTTCTTCAAAATTCTAAAATGTGAGCAGAGACGTTTGCTACAAATGTCTCTGGCAAAGTATCAAGATGGAGTAGTGGTAAAACAGATCCTAAAATCTCAAAAAGAAAAGTATTACATGTGGCTTGAATCAGTGGATGAGAAAGTAAAGAGACCTTGGATTACTCTGACTCTGATGAATAAACAGGTGTATGACCTTATTGTAAAGGATTCTCCTTATAAGACAAATAATAGCTTGAGAGGAAACTGTTTTAAGGGACAAATAGTAGGAAACAGAAAAAAAGATGGGGGACAAGCAATTTTTATTTACAGAGTGCTATGAGAATCACTCTTATTGACACTAATAGGATTGGTCCAGAATGGCAGTCACACTGTTTCAAATTCAGGACAAAAGACAAGTAAATAGAGTTAGTAGAAAAAAAAGATGGCTGGGATTCTACCAATTGCTGACTTGGAAATACTATTTTAAAGTCTCTAGTAGTTCCTCACAATCAAAAAGGCTAGATTCTAACTGAGTCTAATTAGCCAAATATATGGAAAGGACAAGAGAGTTTGATTACAGAATGTTGGGAAATAGAATGTATACTTTAACACATACCTTTTCAAAATGTTATTGGGTATGGATTTTTGATCATTTTGCTAACTACCAGATATTCTGCAAATCATTCTTTTTCCCAGACTTCAAGAATGTGTTACATCTGCATTGATGTAAGGAAAACATGCTACGACACTTATATATTGTTGAGTCCTGAATAAAGAAAAGATAAGACAACATGTAATTCCCCACAAGTTTTAGACTAGGACTACTTCCATGTACTCATGATTACCAGTTCTGTAATCATCTGAAAGATTTGTGTATTAACTTTGCAATTGTCCTACTCGCACCTTCCAGTGGCTTGGTCTAGACTAGCCAACCAATTTTCTCTCAGCTGAGCAATAAGGGATAACAAAATCAATATATAAGTAATATTCTATATGAGGTTAGAATATTATTATGGGAGCTCCAGGAGTGATATATGTGTATGTTTTGTTATGAAGAAACAATGCAACTATAGTTGGGGTTTTTAGTTAAATTCTTTATGTTCATAACCCAGAGTTTCTTGAACAGATGAGTGACTATATTTACTGAACTTACTAAGTAAACCCTCTCCCTATCCTTGCTCTGCTGCATTGGAGAGGGGGAAAAGGAAACAAACAAATAAAAACTAGTCATATGCCCTTCTGTTCTACTGAGGTGAAAACACTATAGCATTATAATAAACACCATGGTTTTACAACTGCGGGATGGAAGGATTGCTAAGGAGACAGGAAGCATCATCTCCATCAGTGCAAAGATGACCTGCTCCATTGTACACCATAGAACTCCAGTCCTGAAAAGTGAAAGTTTGCCATTTGATCTTTGCAGTTAAGCTAGAAATAAATTTGCTCAGTTGCCCAACACTGTTGATGGATTAAACCAGAGAGATGAACACTAGTCCAGAAATTAAATCAAGTCTCTTCGGGTTTATTCACATGTTCTACTTGCTTAACATGTTTGTTCACATGTGCATGTCCTTCTGTTTATTGAGGACACAAACACACAATGACATTCTCAAACCAACCTCCACTACTTTTTTCCTTGCCCTATATCTAAATGCCATTTTTCAACTTCTGTTTGGTATAATCCATGCCAAGTGCTTAATCTGTAGCAAATCATTCTACAATAAATTTAAGGGTATAAACCTTCCTGTTCTTTATCAAAACTTGACATAATTTGGGACATGCTTCCCAGTTTCTGACAACCTATGGATAGCTATGGATATTTCTGATTGGCAGTTATGCTGTCTCATAAAAATGGCAATTAAAATTCAAAATGCTGAAGGATATACAATAAGTGTCCCTCTGTTTATTAGAAGGACCCTACTTCATATGTATACAAAAAAAGTCTGTTCAGCTTTCTAGGCCCATTTGATTTCCATGCTAAAGAGGATTTTTGGAAACAGTATTTTTTTTGGAAGATCCAATGTTCATTACACATACACTTTCATACAATACAGTTCCAGAATTCCCTATTCAAGGGGGGGAGTGTTCAACCCAACATTCACATGTGTTGACATGGTTATGATGCGTGACCTGCTGTTAAACCCTGCCTTGCGGAATAGCCCCAAGGAAGTTGAAAAGATTTACTATTGATGTGGCTTCCTACCCTCTGGAAAGGGAGAGGTCAAAGCCTGGCAGTTCTGTAGGTGTGGTCAAATTTATGGTAACAAGCATATATTGAGGAATGTATCTGTTTTGGTCTTTAGGGACAGGTGTGTGAGGGGAGGGGGAAAGGATTTTTTTTCCAAGGCAGTTTCAGCTCTGGCACCTTTCTTTTTCTCAAATATTAACTATCAGATAAAGAACCCATCCCCTATTTTTCCAGTAGAGCTGGCAGATATAACCATTTAAAGGTTCTTTTTCTTTCCCAAGTGCTTTTTTCCTGGAGTTTTTGAATGGTGCTGGTATTTTTCCAGCTTGAAAATCTCTGTCTGCTCACTTGTTTCAGTTCCATTACTTTTTCCTTGGTAGAGGAACTGGTTTGCTTCTCCAAGGTATCTAATTCTGCCTGGGAAAAATAGCAGAAGGCCACTCATGTTGTAGTGATTCATTTCCAGACAAGCGATCTGAAATTTACAACTTTTTCTTTACCCCTCTATTAAAAGGCAAAATTAATATTTAGATCAGATTTTCTTCCCAAACTTGGCATTTTTAAAGCGTGTGAACTTTAACTCCCAGAATTCCCTAGTTAACATGCAAAGCAAAATTCCAAGGCATGCTGGCTGGAGAAGTCTGAGAGTCAAAGTCCACACACCTCAACAAATTGCCAAATTTTTGGGGGAAAAAAACTGAGTTTAGATGATATATCAGATATGAATATCCTTTTTAAGGGGGAAAATCATTTGTGATATACTCATGCATAGCTTCCATTTCTCTTGGATCTGCCAGAAAAACTAATGTGGGGAAGGTGAACAAATCCATGTTTAACTATATTCAGTGGAGCCTTCACAGCCTCCAGTTAGCAGTTATTACTTATATTACAAAGTGTGGGTAGGAAATGTCATTTTGTGGGAACTCAGTAAAATTATTAATGAAAAATAGAAGGTTTGGGTATTTTTATTTGAATGTGAAATGTTTTGAAAATATCAGTTTTCTGACTAGTGGCATAACTGAACCTTAAAAGCATTTGAAGTTGCCTTGTCATCCTTGGGAGCTGTGTGTTATAAATCAAACATGATAAAATTATAGACCATGGTTTATAAGTCCAGCCTATTTTAGTTTATTCAATAAACTATGACTAAACAAAGTATTATTTAGTATAAAATAAACAACTCTGCTGTGGCCCCTGATAAACATCATAAATGTAAAATTTTGTGTTCTTTTTGGCTGTTTTAATGACCTGTTGAACAATAAACTAGCAACCACAATTTAGTCTCAGTGGTGTGGTTTATGGTTCATTGTATTGTCTGAAGCAAGTAATTGGATTAATTCTATAAACAATTATTTAACCATTGACAAATACGTCACACAAATACAACATTTGTGTGTATACAGAGCAAAGAAAAAGAATCTGTTGCTGTTTCAATGTTGTTAAACCACACCTTCCAGCAGGCAAGGTTTTCATTGCAGTTCAGCAACACAGAGAAAGATGTAAGACTCCCCGTCATCACAACATTGCATATTTTCCTTGACAGTTCTATAAAATGCCATGCATGCAGTCAGTCTGAATTGCTTGTGCCTGGCTGGTTTCACCACCTTAATGAAATTAGGTCTTTGTCATCTTTCCATTGCAAGTCATGTACTTACCAACCCTGTGGCTTTGGGATAGGCTAGAACCTGTGAGGATTATGGGGAGGGGAAATCTATAAAAAGAAAAAGGGAAGACACCATACCTTCCCTTTTCTTTGAAGATAAATCAAAGATTGTTAGTAGCACTGCAACTGAGACATTATGAGAAGGTTATCAATAAAGCTATGCTTGCTACTGCCCTGGATGTTAAGGTATTGATTTACACCGCAACACAAGTCATTCCAGATCAGAAGTGAAATGAGAAGAACAGATCCTACTCATGAGATTCATTTCTATACAAATTATCTCCTAAATCAACTTTTGATGGTTAAATACTGGAGTAGCCAACCACTGACCCTTACTTTCTCAAAATGCTCCCTGCCATCCTAGTTTATCTTTGTTCTTTTTTTTTTTTAGGCAGATGAGATGACCTAAAGTATAGAGCTGCAGTAACCCTATTATTTCCTAAAATAATATTAGACCTATGTGAGATCCAGAGGCATTTTTGTAAATATAGACAGACCTTAGAGGCTTGTGCTTTGCTTATTAGCACGTAGCTTCCCATTTCTAAAAAAATAAAATCAGAGTGAATAAGGAGACAGGCAGACAACAAGGACATGGGCACAAATATGCTCTTAAGGCCCAGTCCCACTGCTGACGGACGCAAAACGTATGCATAAAGGACACAGCGGACAAGCAAAATTTCGGGGGTGGCTCCATCCCTTGTCATCTGCTCCAAAAAGTGGTGAAAATTTGCATAAACAGAATGGAAAAGAACGGACGTGGGTAGTATGTAGCAGGGATGTTAAACGGATGTTCATAGGAAGCCTAGTGGATGGAAGCGGATGACACCTCCGAAGGGGTTCCGGGGGAGAATTTCAAAGTGGACGCATAGCGGAAGGGGCGGATGCAAAGTGGATGAAGCAGATGCATCACGGATGCCTATAAGAAACAAAGGGGATGTTGCACGGATGTATATCGGATGCAAAGCGTTCACTGCGCATGCGGGGAGTATGAATTGCGTCAGCTCCACGGATACAAAAAGGATGCAGCAGGCATGCAGTCAGCATACAGGGGAAAGACGTGCTGCCACATACATCTAGCAGGAACACCATGGTTCGTCAGTCAGGCAAGAAGAGGAAGCCCATGCCTACTTGTTCAAGCCCTGGCAAGGTGAAGAAGGCCAGAACCAGCATTCCACCCTCAGCACTGACTCTGAAGCTGCTGCTGCTGCTGCTGCTGCTGCGGTGGTGGACCAGCCGCAAGGTCCTCAAAGCCCTGCTTCTGAAGGCCCTGCTGCTCAAGCTCCTGAATACCCTGCTGTTCAAGCCCCTGAAGGCCCTGCTGAAGCACCTGCCAGAGGGAGGAAGAGGCAAGGGAAAGAGAAGGGAGAGAGGAAACAGTACACCGTTTCCGAGGAGCATGAGGATGAGGTGCTGAAATGGCTGAGGGAGAACGAGTACCTCTGGAGAATGGGCCACAGACTATATCGGGACACCAAGAAGAAGCAGGAAGCTTGGAGAGACAAGGCAGAGAGCCTGGGATACCCCAGGCTCTCTGCCTTGTCTCTCCAAGCTGCCTGCAGATGTACTCTTGAGATGGTGGAAGCACATGCACACCTGGTATGGCAAGCTACACCTCAAGAAATCCGGGCAGGCCACTGTCAAGCTCACTGACCGGGAGATGTCCATCATGGCCAAGTGCAGTTTCCTGGAGGGTGAGATCCGCCACCGAGGAGCAGCCCCTCTGAGACCCCTCTCCCTCAGACAGCCCACAGAAAGCCAGTCCTCTTCCAGCCAGGAGCCAGCGAGCCTGTCCCGGCAGATGTCTTCAGAGGGCCCCACGGCAGAGACCCCCCTGACAGCTGCACTCCCCATGCCGGCAGACTTGGAGGATCCTGTGGAGGATGCCGCCCTGCTGTCACAAATGGAGGAAGAAGAAGCATCCACCAGAGGCCCACCCACCCCAGTCCCACCTGGAGGGACTGTTGGAGATCAGGGACACAATGAAGACCAGCACAGAGGTTCTCTCTCAGCTGGTCCACTTGGACAGAGGATCCTCGGGCCGGAACACCTTCATCCCCTATGTGAGCCACACCCTCAGGGACCTGCCCGAGGCCCAGGACCAAGTGATGAAGCAGAAGATCACAGCACTTCTGCACAACCCTCAAGGCCCAGCTGAAGCTGCTCCTGCCCAATCCAGGTCTGCTCCTCCACCCCAGGCGATGTCACAGCCCTTCCACGGCTTTCAACAGTCCCTCATCTACCAAGGTTACGACTACCAGAACTTCCCACAGCAGAAGCAGAACTTCCCAGTCCAGGCCCAGGTTCATCGGATGCCACAAACACCAGTCCTCACCCAGCTGCAGACCAGATAGCCCCACTACACTCCTCCTTCCTCCACCCCACAGCCAAGCCCATCAACGGACAATCTGTCATCAGTCTTGGGCCTCACATCTCAAGTCCTTGATGAAGGGCCTCTCAACCTCACAGGACTGAGTCAGCTCTCTGAGAGCTTCCTGTACCCTCGGGATCAAGCACTCCAATGGTGCCTCAGACCAGCACTCAAGCCACAGCCACCTCCACAGTCCCTGCCTGCTTCACAGCTGAGACCATGGACATGACTCAGAGTGACTGAGAATAGTGTTAGAGACTGAGTTGTTTACTTGTTCATTTTATCTTTGCTTAAGACACTTTATTTGGTTCATTTTGCTTTTTTTAATAAAATCATAAAGTTTACCTAAGACAGTTAATAAAGATTAGCTTTGCTTAACACACTTAATTCAGTTTACTTGGTTCATTTTGCTTATTTAATAAAGTCATATAGTTAAGAAAGTTAATAAAGGTTATCTTTGCTTAAGACACTTGGTTCATATTTTTACCTTAATAAAGTGTTGGTGAAAAGTTTGAAAAAATGGTTAAGCCTTTGCATGCTTGTGGGATAGATAAGGATAGTTGTGGGATAGATAAACCTCCAGTGCAACCATAGTGGGACTATATGGTCCACCATCCCAGCGATCCAGATGATTTTCTCCCCCTTTTTATAGAAAATATCAGTTGTCCGCTCGGTGTCCTTCCACATACTCTAGACATACTGCAGACATCCTAAATATACGAGATATATCCCAGATACAAACGTTTTGTCCATTTATTTCCGTGCTACTAACGCTGTGTAGATGTTCCGTTTACCTTTTCTTTCCTCCCTCTTTCCGTTTTCAGCTGCAGTGGATGTGAGTTGAGGGGATGGCCAGAGGATGCAGAGAGGATACAGCGGATGTTTAACGGATGATAACGGACATAGAACATTTGTTGCCCGTATATGTCGCGGATGTACATCGTAAGCGGCGGAAAGTTCATCCGTTCACAAAGTTTTGTGCAGCTCAAAACTTCTTGCGCAGATGAAATCGCAGTGGATGGAGTCTCGACAGATAGAGCGTATGAAACACATATGCAGTGAGTACACAATAGATGCATAGCGTTTTCCAACAGATGGCAAGCTTTTTTTAACGTTTTACATCCTCTTTGCATCCGTAAGTGCAGTGGGACCGGGCCTTTAGGGGCTTCTTTGATCAAATGGGGTTTATTTGATGTAAGATATAATAAGAATACACCTATACAAATTGACAGATAAAATGAAACACCTTAAATACTTAGGACTGGCACAAAAACATCTGCAGTGCAATCCCACCTCTTTTGCAGGCTGATCAATCACTTTCTCCTTCCCTCACCCATTCTAATTTCTCTTCTGATCAAATTCCTTTTAGAGCTCAACTTTTTATGATTGCTAAATATGTTCTGTCTTCCCTTTGCTGTTATTGGTTTTTTTTTCTCTACTGAGATTTCCTTTTAAAAAGCAATTTGGATTGTTTTGGCAAAATTGAAACTTTATTAAGCAAGTTGCAATTTTGCTTCTTTTTGGGAACAAAGGCACTCAGCAACCAAGTTGGCTGCCTTGGTTTCCAGAACCTTCTACAGAAATGGCTTACAGACAATTTGATATTTTAAGTTTTGTTTGGGAGACACTTTTATAGTATTGTAAATTGCACCTGTGATAAATAAGAAAAGTCTTTATGTATGTCCATCTTTCATATGTCTCATTTTAATAAAATGTGTTTCTGAATTCAAGAGACAAAAAGGAAAATCTCACCTCCCTTGTCTTCCTCAGTAAAAATGTGGCTTAGATAGAAGCAAGGTTGTCCTATTCTATGCATTTAATAAATCTTTTGTTTAAAATTCATTGATGGCTAAAAACCATGCTCAGCTTCCAAGAGAACTATATTTCTTTAGGCACTGGAAGCCAGCTGGGTGACTTTTGTTATTGTCTCTCAACTCAACTCATTCAATAGAGATGAATGGCAACAGGATACAGGAGCATTATCTATATATAGCACTTTGATTAGATTAAAAATAATGGTAGGATAAAATACTTAAACAAGTAAATAGCAAGCCTTTTCTGTTTGGATGAGACTTGCTACTATTTAATTATTAGATTCTCTTTTAGTATTCAATTCAAATATCTACCATTTTTCAAATTGGAAACCTCCAAAGTTCTAAAATGTCTAGGATTGCTTGTTTAGAGTACTTCTAAAAAGCTTCTCAAGGACCTTGTCCCATTCCCCATTACTAAACACTGTATGTGTTTAAATGCTATCCAGGCAATTTTTCTTCCACTTTTCTGCTTCTATCCACCTTAAGTCCATTCCTCTCACACTTCTGGACCCAGATGTGACCATTTGCAGCCTGCTGCTTTCATTACTTTCTTCATCACTGCCTAGAGATGCATCTCTCTACAGGAAATAAATTTGGGGGTATGTTGCTTTGCTTTGGGCTTTCAAAATTTATCTGTGAAATGTGGGGTTACCTAAGAAATATATAAGGAATGAGCAAGTTGAAGACCACATGTGACCACTGAACCAACTTGGAATGATTTGAGCTGAGAAAGAATTAACCAAACCTGACTTACAGGATTGTTGCTATAAGAATAAAATGGAAAGCCCTATGTGTACCAATTAGAACTAAGAAAAGATGTAATATAAATACAAAAATAATAAAAAGCATTTTTCTCTAACCATAGAGTAGTTGGTTAAAAATGCAAAAGCAGAACATTTTCTTTCTAAAAATTCAAACTTTGAACTGTAAACCTCATATCACTAATCAAAATATTCTAAAGTATTCTAAATGTTTTTTAAAATCATTTAAATATTTATATGGACATAATGAATGATGGTAGAAACTTAAAAAGATAAAAAAATATAATTTTAAGCTGCCAATGATCAGTTGCAACCTTATTTTTTTAAAAAAGAATTACCCTATAAAAAGGCAAAAGCCCTGTAGAATATTTCAGCCAAGTACAGCTTTCTAAGTTGCATCATGCCTACCATTTCTCCTGCAATCTCCTCGATCAGCGCACATTACCCCTCTTCTCCATGAGTTGCATTGTTTATCAATATATACTTTCAAATTTAATTCAACATTGCACAGATAAATTTTGATAATAATCCTGAAAACTCTTCATGTCATGGGACCATTTTATCTGAAGAACCATCTCTCTCCAATTACATCTATCTGCCGGCTAGTTCCAGAAGCAAGATGGTCTGGGAATATCATCTGATGGAGCCCCAAAAGAAAGTTTTTTTTTTTGTGGTGATGTTCTCTATCTTTGAAACTTTATCCTCCTGAATATCATGACCTTGACCCTAATGGCCTTTTGGAAGGCTTTGAAGATATAGTTTTGCCATCATGTTTGGCTATCCAACTGTGATGTAGAGTGTTCAATAGTTGTAGTGATAGCTAAAAATGTACTGTAGCTTGGTTACCGATTATGATTCAACATGATTTTTAATAATTTTATATTTTGTTGTCTTATTTATATTTTGCTTGTATTTTTGTTTTGTTTGTTTTGTTTTTGTTTTTAATTGTGTGAGCTGTCCAGAGTCACATATGTGAGATGGCTGGCTGTATCAATTGAATGAATAAATAATATAAACCTGAAATGATACGATTCCTAGGATCACCTGTCTGTCCATCATTTTCCTCACACAGAAAGGTGAGTCTTTCAAAGCTAGCAGTTACTGACACCTAATGGGATAGGAAATTATTACAGCTACCTCAAGGGTAACTGGCCAAAGGCAGGTAGATGGTTTGGAAAAAAATCCTTTAAAAATATATATGTAGATGAAATTAGCCATCAGAGCCAAAACATTTTCTCAATATCCAGAGAGCACAATATAGCCAGAGGATCACATTGACATGCTATCCCACCAGTCCTTAAGCCCATGTCACACTGAACCAACGGATGCAAAGAGGATGTAAAACGGACAAAAAACCTTGCCATCTGTTCGAAAATGCGATGTACTCACTGCCTCCGTTTGGCTTCCTCTCTATCCATCCAGCATCCGTTTATGGACGTTTCATCCGCTCCAAACGTTTTGGGCTGTCTAAAACTTTTGCGCGGAAAATGTATCCAGTTCGTCCGTTATGCATCCACTACACATCCACTACGCATCCGTTACGCATCTGTTACGCATCCGCTATATCCGCTAGGCATCCACTACGCATCCGCGCAACTCCATCCGCCCAGATGTGGGGAGAAAGCGGAACGGATGCAGAACGGATGCAGAACGGATGCAGCACAGAAACAAAGTGTTTAAAATGGAAAAACCGTTCGCAGAGGGGACCTATCTCAAATATTAAGGATGTCAAGAGGATGCCTAGAGGATGCCTAGAGGATGCCTAGCAGAAAACTTATACTGCCTATAAAAAGGGGGAGCAACTCGCCTGCATCTCACTTTCAGAACAGCAGCCCAGCGGTGCAGACCTCTGCAGCCTTCATCTGCCTCTTCCTCTTCCACAGCATCCAGTCATGTCCACCGTGGATTGTAACAAAGTCCTTTCGGCAGCCACCATCGTTCTGCAACAGTGCGAAGCCATCTGCAGGCTCTGTGAACACTACTGAGAGAAGAAAAGGAACCACCCAAAAAGAGTCTGGGTCCGAAGATGGTTTGCCAGAAGAGCAGAGGACGGACTGTACAACAAGCTGATGGTGGAGCTCAGGAGCGAAGACCCTCGGGCATTCCAGAACTTCATGAGGATGCCTCCAGCCATGTTTGATGAAGTTGTGCAGCGGCTGACACCCAGGTTGACCAAGGCAAACACCAGCTTCCGGCCCAGTCTGGAACCTGGGCTCAAGGTGGCATTCACTCTACGCCACCTGGCCTCAGGGACCTCCTACAGGAGCATGCAGTACGGTTGGAGGGTGCCATCCAACACCATCAGCATTGTGGTCAGAGAAGTGGTGCAGGCCATCATCGAAGAATACAAGGAGGAGCTCCTCCAGTACCCCTCCACTGAAGAAGGATGGAAGAAAGTTGCAGAGCAGTGGTATCAGAAGTGGAACTTCCCACACACCGTCGGAGCCATAGATGGCAAGCACGTGGCCTGCAAATCTCCAGCCAACTCGGGGTCCACTTATTTCAACTCCAAGGGCTTCTTCAGCATCATCCTCTTCGCCATGGTCGATGCTAACTACAAGTTCATGTACATCGATGCTTCAGGCAACGGCTCATCTTCAGATGCCCAGATATACAACACCAGTCACCTCAAGGAGGAGCTGGAACGCAACCTCATCATGGGCTTCCCAGATCCAGAACCCCTGCTCAACGACATACAAGATGTGCCCTACTTCATCGTGGGGAATGACGCCTTCTCCCTCACAACCTACCTCATGAAGCCCTACACTTCTAGACTCCTCAGCCGTGAAGAGAGGATCTTCAACTAAAGGCTGTCCAGGGCAAGGCGGGTGGTGGAGAACGCCTTTGGCATCCTGGCCAACAGGTTCCAGGTACTTCTCACCACCATGCAGCATTGCCCAGAGACCGTGAGCAGGATCATGGAAGCTTGCTGCATCCTGCACAATCTCATGCGCACCCGCTACCCAGTCTTGCAGAACAGGCTCGTGGACCTCCAACAAGGCAATGGGGACATGGAGCCTGGGGAATGGAGGCAAGGGCGAAACCTGATCGACACTGAGGATGTGCAAGGCCCCAACAGAGCCTCACATGAAGCGAAGAAGCAGCGCAACCTCCTGAGACAATGGTGCAACTCCCCAGCTGGAGCAGTGGAGTGGCAAGACAGGATGGTAGATGCTTAATGGATGCTTCCTTCAGCCTGTCTCATCACACGGATGAGATTGGGCCATGTATGTTTGGTTGGCCTACAATGAACAGGGCGTTTAATAAAGAGTTGTGTTTTTGTTGACATGTGTGGATAATTATTACATTATTATTGATAATAAAGGGTCATAGGTGTGGCACCTGGGAGGCTGGACCATACAGTCCCACTATGCTTGCACTGGAGGTTTATCTATTCCACTGCTATCCTAACCCATCCCACTGCTATCTTAACCCATCCCACAAGCATGCAAAGGCTTAAACCATTTCTAAAATTTTCCAGCAAGACTTTATGAAAAAAAAGAAATGAAGCAAGTGTGTGAATCATAAATAGACTTTATTAACAACAAGCTAAAAAAAAAAAATGAGTCTCTGGCACTCCTCTTGGTCGCTCAGTCTCAGGGGTGAAGGGTGCAGGTGCTGTGGAGGTGGCTGGTGCTGGAGTGCTTGTCATCAGCTCCTCCAGAAGCAGAAGCAGCAGAAGCGCCAGCCCCAGAAGAGCGAGCCCGTGCTGCAGAAGCCCCAGCAGAACCAGAGTGAGGGCCAGGGGGCGGGATGGTAGCCCTGTCCCTCTTGCCAGGGCTGGCAGCAGATGGCTGAGGCTTGCTGTGCTTCCGCATGGTTGTGGGGTTGCTGGCTGGCAGGGAGGCTGGCAGGAACCAAGGCTGGCAGGAAGGCTGGCAGGGAGGCTGGCACCAAGGCTGGCAGGAAGGCTGGCACCAAGGCAGGCACCAAGGCTGGTAGGCAGACATGAACCAAGGCTGGCAGGAAGGCTGGCAGCAAGGCTGGCAGGGAGGCAGGCACCAAGGCTGGCAGGCAGACATGAACCAAGGCTGGCAGGAAGGCAGGCAGCAAGGCTGGCAGGCAGACCGGCTGGCAGCAAGGCTTGAAGGCAGGCTGGCATCAAGGCTGGCAGGGAGGCTGGAAGCAAGGCTGGCAGCAAGGCTGGCAGGGAGGCTGGCAGCAAGGCTGGTAGCAAGGCTGGCAGCAAGGCTGGCAGCAAGGCTGGCAGGCAGACATGCAGGCAGGGCAGGCAAGGCAGCCGATCCGTCCGGCAGCAGGTCTTTCCTCTGAATGGCGACCTGCTTCCGAGCTGCTTCCATTATATCCGCGGGGCTGACACAATGCATCCCCCCCGCATGTGCAATTAATGCCAGGCATCCATTAGGTTTCCGCTGTGCATCCGCTAGGCTTCCGCTCTGCATCCGCTTCATCCGCTTGCATCCGCTCTGCATCCGCTATTTCCGTTCCGCGTCCGCTTCGCTGAGGCCACCCGGAAGCCTAGCGGATGCGCCATCCGCTCCCATCCACTTCCATCTGCTGAGCTTCCGTTCTGCATCCGCTTTGCATCCGCCCTGCTTCCTCCCTGCGTCCATGTTATCCGCTCCGGTTATGTAAATTTTTGCCCCTTTTGAGAGAGGATAACAACGGATGGAACATTTTGCTCGTCCGCTGTGTCCTTTTTGCATCCGTTGGCCAGTGTGACATGGGCTTTATGTACAGAATAAAAGTATGCTAGAATAAATTGCATAGTCCCAACTGTTAAGGCCTATTGTTATGCAACAAGGTCAATGAGTAGTATTTTCCTTACAGTTTTAATGTGAGACAAGGAAAATTATTGTTCAATTCTACCAGCTTATGGGGGGGGGGGGAATCACCAATTGTTCTCCTTAAGGTAATGTGAGGTGGAACACAGCGGGAGCCTGAGGTGAAGAATTCATATACCTTTTATGTTTCCCAAGAAGTCCCTTTCCAAATCTGTGACCCATTCATTAAGCTGTTGGGCATAGAGAGTAGGCATGGGATATTGGGCTCTGTCCTCAAAAAGCCTACAAGGCAACAGCAGTGTGAGAGAGGCAGTTGGAAGCAGGCATTGTAAGGGGTTCAGTTGATATTAGAAAAGAAGCCAAACCAAGATGTGAAATCATTGGAGGAAGCATTTTTAAAAGACTCATTGGCTTGCCCTAGATCTGCCTGGGAATTTACTTGCATAATTTACAATATTATGGTTTGACCTATGACTAATATTAATGATACTTTTCTGAAATCTGTATAGTTTTCATTTGTTTGGGTTTGCTAGCTATATTGGTATTGACAGTGGACAATGCTAACCAAACGGACTTCAGTGGCAGTGCCTGGCAGTGCTTGGAAATAAGACTGTAGATGAGGAAAAGTACCTTCTAGGAGGCTGAATAATAAAAATAATAAAAACTAATAGATTAACAATGTGGAAGGAAATTGAATTGTACATCATGACCAGTTATATCCATTTCATCTTATTCACACAGGATACCTTGTCAGTCAAAGGCAGATCAATATCATTTTGGAGGGAAAGGCAGGTTATAAATTTAAAATGAATATTTCCTTTAAAATGAATATTTCCTTCACCCACGTTATGTCAATTGATCTCCTTTGTGGACCACTCTCTGCTCTCTAATTAATACACAAGGGATTGGATATCTTTCTGGGTTCTCTAAATTTTTCAGCAGAAATTTCCTTATTTTAAAAATGTTAAAATGAAGAAAAATAAGTGTTCTGTTCGGAAAAACGCGAGGTAGACCGGGTTCCAATAACAAAGTCTTTATTCCAACAACAGTCAGTAAAAACGGAACATTGGCTCAAGCCGCGACAGCCTTTTTATACTCTCCTGTCTGCCAGCTTGTAGCCAATGACATTCATTTGATTTTGCCGCCTTTGTGCGGCTTTGAGGATTGGTTCCTTTTTGAACCAATCCTTTTTAGTTTTTAGTAACCAATCAGAATGAGTTATTTGGAGCCAACTATTTTATACAGAACACCCCTCCCCTCTTAGTTCAGTCCTACGTGGTGACGTAGTCTCGCAGGTAGGTGGGGCTTCTCCTGACTCGACTGGACTTGCGCGGTTCATTTTTGTTGGAGACTTCGACAGGTTCGGATGGGGCTGCCGTGTCTTCCGTCCTTCTCCCTGGAACCGTCTGGAAGGGTGAGTCATTTTACTGCCGCCTGAGTTGCTTAGGCTGGCGGTTTTGCCGCTCCCTCCTGTTTCCTCTGGGCAGGTCAAGCTGGCCTGGCTGGCCCCCTCCGATGGACTCTTCACGTAACTTCCTTCAAACAGTGAGTCTCTATTTTGCTCTTTTTGTCTGTACTCATTTTCGGAGTTTGATTTAAACGGTTCTTTATTTATTTCTCGCATTTCCCCCCCCTCTTTGGTTTGAATTTTGTCGTTTTTGTATATGCATGGTTGTGTTTTTTCATTTCTTTCTAAATTTTGGGAACGAAGCTGGTCTAGACTAAATGAAATAGGGCTTCCCCGATACTTGCCAAGTGAGCCGTCAAAAACATCCTGGAATTCCTGGATTAGGTTTTCTTCTCAGTCAGTTGTGGCCACTCGGTCTATCCCGGTCATCCCGATGCCCAATGGCACGAACCATTCGATGCCCAGGAGGCTTGGTCGGTCTCGGTCGACTATGGTCAGCGGTAGCACTTCAACATGATGTTTGTAAGTGACTCGGAATTGTCCCATGCCGACTACAGGGATTCAGTTTCCCTGGTAGTCTTTGAGTGTTAGCCGCTGCTTCTGGAGTTCTTTAGGTTTGATATCTGGGACTAGTTGTTTGAGGGTGTCCCAAGATACCATGGATAGGAAGGATCCAGAGTCTACTTCCATTTCACTGGGCTTTCCTTCGATTTTCACAATTATCTTGACTTTCTTTCCGCTTTCCGTCTGAGTGCTTCCTATAGTAACAGTCTGATGTGTATTCTCTCGGTTAGAGGTTCGCTTGTTCTGCTGCCACTTTCTCTCATCTCGCCTGGGCTTGGCCTGTGCGGGGGAGTTGCTGCGTCTCGTTGGGCTGTAGTTTTTCTTGTTCCTGCAGACTTTCTCGATATGCCCTCGTTTCTTGCAAGTTCTGCAAATGGCATCGAGAAACCTGCATTCGGCTCGAGGATGATTTCCTCCACAGCCAGCGCATTCCCGCCAATTTCTCCTTTCGCGCTCTTTCTTGTTGGCATACAGGCGGTGGACCTCGTCATCTACTTCGTCTGATTCGGATGTCTCGCCATAATCTTCATGGTGAGTGGTAGCGGGAGACTGTTTTTTTCCTCTGGCCAGGCTTGTTTCATCTCCGTTCGCGTTCATCTGCTTCATTTTGACAGCTGATTTTTTCGCGGCTTCAGCGGCTGTGGCTTCCGCGATGGCCTCGGCTATGGTTATGTTGGGCTTGTTTAATAGTTTGCTCTGTGTTGTCGAGTCTCTTAAGCCCAACACTACTCGGTCTCTCATGGCCTCATCTAGGTTTAGGAATTCGCACTCTCCCCCTATTTGTCGGAGAGCGGCTACGAAGTCAGCGATGGTCTCACCTTCTCTCTGGTCTCTTCGATAGAATTCGTGTCGCTTTATAAGGTTGGACACCATCGGGGCGTAGTGAGCTTTGAGCAGCCTCTGAAGTTCTGGCCACGTCAATTGCTTGACGTCTCAGGGCTTCGCTAGGGCTTTGGCCATCTTGAAGATTGTAGGCCCGCAGTGTGTTAAGAATACAGCCCTCTTGCGCTGATCTGAGATTCCCTCCATCTCATTGCTTCCCAAGTACATCTGGAAACGGTCTACATAGGAATCCCAATCCTCTTCGTTGGGATTAAAAGGTGCGGGCGGTGTGTTGTTCCTGGCCATTCTGTTTGCCGTCTGGAATTCTATATCACCGCGTGCTTGATCTCGCGTTTAGGACAATCCCACCTTTGTCGCCAGTGTTCTGTCCGGAAAAACGCGAGGTAGACTGGGTTCCAATAACAAAGTCTTTATTCCAACAACAGTCAGTAAAAACGGAACATTGGCTCAAGCCGTGACAGCCTTTTTATACTCTCCTGTCTGCCGGCTTGTAGCCAATGACATTCATTTGATTTTGCTGCCTTTGTGCGGCTTTGAGGATTGGTTCCTTTTTGAACCAATCCTTTTTAGTTTTTAGTTTTTAGTAACCAATCAGAATGAGTTATTTGGAGCCAACTATTTTATACAGAACAATAAGCATTTTAAAAATTTAAGACTATATTCCCAAACTCTTGTCTTTGTTCCTGCTTCTTCTCTTTGGATAGATACATTGGTGTAAAATACCATGATTTGGACTTCTAATAATGTGTATTAAATGATATTTTGAAACTCAAAATTTTAATATTAACGTATTGGTTAAATAATGATTCAAACTGCATTTTCTTATAGATTGGGGAGAAGAATGACTATTCCATTTACAATTAACCCCATTTTAGAAGGGGTTGATATTTAGAAGGGGTTAATATTTAGAGATGATATTAGCTCTTTTTAAAATCAGATCTGGGGATTATGGTGAATCTGATCCACTTCATTAACACCCTAAGTATTTATAACTGACTCAGTAAATCAAGCATATTAGGTTTTAGTATAATATGGGAATACAACCACTGAAATGTAGCTACCATTTACAGAGATTATGTACTGAGTGACACAGGAAAAATATACAAGGCCTGGCAACCAGTAGCACTCGCAGTAGAATTGTGTAGTACTTTGGATACAAAGATTTTAAAAAGTCTCAGGCACATAGGATCAGGACCATCATTTAGTTGCAGTTAAAAAGATTTATTGTTCAAGCAAGAATCTAGTCAAATTTAGTTCAGTACTAAATTGGCACCAGATAAGGATCAACAGAATTCAAAAGCCTTGGACATTTGTAGCTGCTGACAGGCCTAATTCTGTCCCCCACCCCCAGTTTTGTCTTTAGCACATGTTGTGATATGTTCTGCAATGTCTGTATAAAAGCAGCTGAATATTTTCTAGAAATTGAACAATTGCCCTCTGCAGCTACATGAGTTTGGTTTAATGAGTTGTAATTTCACAGTTGCTACATTCTCTGCACACAGAACTTTTGCCTTTAAATCCATGGACTACCCAGCCCTTAATACATATTTTCCAAATGGACTTCAGTTTTAGAAGAGCAACTATTTATTCTTAAGGGACACACACAATTATCTTTGTTTCCGTTTTGTTACACAAACACACACACAGTTCTCATCAAGATTTTTCTGAAAGAGAATTTCCAACATTCCTCATTATAATGATCCACTATCACAGTAGAAATTATAGTTCAGTAACACTTTCAAAGTCACAAGATTTTCATCCTTAATTTAAAGTTGGCTGAATCATAGAACAGACAAAAATGGATTAATGAAAAAGGATTAATTTTACTACAGCTAGGAAGCACAGTCCCTTCTCTATGGAAAATAGATTCTTTCAACCCAAGTCACTTTTGTCGTGTTCAATTCTACAGGCTGCATTCCAAAACCTAAATCTAGCTTTGGTAGTCAAGCGCTAACTAAGCTCAATTTCATTATCTCCATCCACTAACAGTAATTTAAATAATAATATCATTAGTAAATGTCAAAGATAATCTACACAATTTTTAAGACTACTTATTCTTCAAGTATTTATATCCCCTAGAGGTATAAAACTCAGTCTTCCAATTTCTAGCCTGATGCCTTAACCACTGCAGATTTGTAAAAAACAACAACTGTAATTAATTGGAAAAGCAAGGAAATGAGATTTATTGCTCTAAATCATAAACTATGTCACAGATTACATTTGTTAGCTATTTTGTTACTTACCAGCAGCACTGATTTAAATATGTTTAAATCCATCAACTAGTTTAGTGCACTTTTCTGCACTTCCAAGTGGCTGAACAATGTCCATGATGTTTCTGCAACCACAATTATAGTTGCAATTAAATTTTAGAAGTAGAGTGTTCAAACCAATCAATTACTTCACCCATAATGGGATTTGAAGTCCAACACAGCTGGAAAGAAGAGGAATGCTGTTCTTGATAGCCAAAGGCAATTCAAAGACAAGCTGCTATTTTACATTATTACCTTGCAGTCCAGTTTAAAAATGGGAGGATATTCCAAGAGGATATTCTCTAATGCAGAAGTCATTAAAATGCATAGGGTTTAAGACTTCTTTTCCATAGTCCTCATTCATTAAAAGGGTTGTGCATAAAATAACTTTTGGAAATGTCCCTGGCTTTTATTTTGGGGTTTTCTTTTTAAATACCTTTATTTCAAAAGTCCCATATAATTATTTTTGAACTTTGAGGGTATACATTTAGATGCTGATATTTTGAGCAAAAGATGTGTGAGATTGCTCACGCGTACTAATGTATAGAAGTTACAGGAGTTCATTAGGAAGGTATATGATAACTTTCCTGAGTACAAATTATGTTTAGAGTGACTAGATTGACATCCCTATCTATTCCATGTAACCAATGTTCTAATTCTGTCTTCAGCACAAAGCCAGCTGGGTGATCTTGGGCCAGTCAGTTTCAGCTTTAGGGAGAAAATAATGGCAAATTACTACTGAAAAACCTTACCAATAAAATATCTGGACTTCTCCAGATATTCTCTGAGAAATGGATATCATTGAAGAAAAAAATGGAATTATTTTTTGCTAGCCAATTTATATAATACAAGGACTGACATCAATGGCAAGTAGATTATTTTAATCATAGGTAGCCAATAAAACAGATACATTCTTACATGGAGAATAAAAGTAAACGTATAAGACCAATACAGATTTTGTATGATGATCCTAGAAGACAATCTAGAAACCAGAGCCAAGGAGAATGTGGAGTTATGGCTGGATGGTGACAAAGGTCTCTCATTACCCCATTTTGAAAAAATATCCTCCAGAGCTATTCTATATAGTCACAGTGGCATTTAAACTGTGATGCTTAAAGTCTTGAGCATGTATTCTTATGGTAAGACCTATTTGTGAATAGTCTTGACATCTTATCTCATCAATTAAGCACTTTTAACATTAAAATTATTATTAAAAATGCTCATACTACATACTATTATAAAAATATTACATCCAATGTAGCTTTCTCAATTATGGGATTCATTTTATGGGATAAATACTCACTGTCTTAGTGGTAATGTTATGTATTGTTTTAATTTGAATTATTTTTAACCAGTACCTTTGCTACATTTTGTAAACTATTCACTGCCATTAAGGGAACAGGTTGCAGATACAGAATATAAATAACAGGGATTTTCTACTTCCCTATTACAATCTGAGAACCTAGATTGGGGGGCAATATGCTGTCCCTGTACACCATTTAGAGAGGGCTTTAATGCACTGTGAAGCAATATGTAAGCCTAAGTACTATCACAGCTATGCTTATGACAACCTGTTGAAATGTCATATAACCTTTATGATTGGATAAGGTGGCAATTAAGTGTTCATTAGATTGTGTTTCCCATGGCTATCTCCAAATTAAACAAAACAAATTAAAACTGCCAATTAGTTCTACATTTTGCATGTTTGTCGAATGATGTATTTTGCCTTGTCCTGTTGTTGTTGTTTTTATTGGTATCCATTTCATGTATTCATAACCATGCTTATGCTTATACCTATTATCTGATACTTTGCTTGTCAAATAAATAAACAAATAAATGAATAAATTGAGGTTCCAAGGCCAAATGTGGATTTCGCAGGTTAAAAGGTTTGCACGCTGAGCTCCAGCCTCGTTACCTCGCAAGGGTCCTCTAACTGCTACGCTTTCTGACGGCGCCATCTAAGAGATCCTCTAAACAGCGCAGATGTTGGTTCTCATCCTAGAACGTAGGGCTGCCTCACCTGGAGAAGGAAGACAACAAAAAAAGGAAAGTCTGGCCAGCTGCTGCCCCCCAGTGGTCATCCAGAAATTGCAGCACAAGGTTGGACAGCTCTATCTAAATCCAAACATCAGCAATAACAATTTTTTTCCTCCTTATGGCGTATATGAGTGTTACTGGCTTCTCGGGTAATTGCTTGACCAATGAAACTTCTCTGAGAAAGAGTCCCGCCCCTTTTACTGAGCTCTGTATTTCTGTTTGTTTTTCCTCTTCTTCTCTCAGGTCCTTGCCTATCAATCAATTATAAGCGTGACACCACCCTGAAGATCAATTGGTCAGGATTCAAGTCAATTTGTGATTCCGTCCAAACGATTGGATTTTCCATTGACGTCCGTCATTGTCAAACGCGTTCTTTTACATTGGCTAAACTTCGATGTTTCAGTAGGCAGGAAAGATTGGTAAGAACGGATGCCAATCATTTGGAGGCGGTCATCTGAACGAACAACGTGTATTTTGATTGATCAAGCAGTATAATCCTTGAAAAGCGATTGGTCACGTCTCAGCGGGGTAGGCGGGGATTACAGGGCGGTGCCCGGTCTGCCGAAGATGAAAATGGCGCCTTGAGGGGGGTCCGTACCGCTGCCGATTCTTTTCTAGCAGGTGAGTGAGCTCGGGAGAGCGAGTTCGTGCTCGGGGAGAAATGGGAGGAGAAATCAAGAAATGGAGTGGGGCGATAAATGGAGGAAGAGGTGGGATCTGTAAAGCGAGTAGGGGGCCTTTGTTGGGAGGGGCCCCCCCGAGCGCGCGAACAGGGCTGAAGCAAATGGGACCGGAAGAAGGCGGGGCTAAGGTGAGAGCCCGCCTCCGGGGACCCATAAGAAAAACAGGCATGGGTGACGGGGGAAAAACGAGAGTGTCCATTCATTATTCCTGTGCTCAGAGAGCGGGAGGCGGGAAATGACGGGATATTCTGAGTTCCCCTTTTTTTTTTTTTTTTTTTAAATAGCGGTGTACCTACTTTCTAACAATGACCTGACAGCAAACAAGTGGGCCTTTCTATAATATTGTTGGTTCAAATATATGTTGACTTGTGCCCCCCCCCCCCTCCAATGCCAGGCTATTTTGAAAGGTCTGTAGATTAACAAAACGGTCTAAAACTGAAGAATTAAAGGAACTGGAGGACGGACAGTGACCATCCTGTCAATTACAGTAGAGAATGTGTGCATGAAAAGACTTGAGAAAGTCGCCCAACCCAAACGACAGTGAGAATATGTGGTTTTAGGGCACTGGAACAAGCCTAAGGGGGAGGGGGGGGGAACATATGCAGAATCAGAATGGTGGGTGTTTGGAACCAGGGAAGGGAAAGAGATGGGTTTAGGATTGTAAAGAGAAGAAAAAACGGACTGAGATAATGCTGCCTCTAACCTTGGACAGATGAACAGCACAAAGGTACAGGAGAGAAAAAGAGATACATGACTGTAAGTGATGGAGGAAATTCACAAGACTATCAGGTTAATAAGGCAGGCTTAGCATTTCAAACCTTTGGACTTAACAAGCAAGTTTCCTGAAGCATGAGTACTGTATTCAGATATACTGAGAATAAAATATAATTGGTGGGGGTGCAAGGGATGATAACAATCCTTTGCTGTGCTTTTAGATTGCTTGCTGCAATAGCCATACTGTATTTGCACAATGATTTTTTTTAATTAATCCAATTTAGACTTAAGTGTGCTTAGTTTACAAGCACATAGAAGTCTAAACTAGTCATAGAACCCCCTCGATTTAATTGACCTCAGTTTAGTTTACTTTGATTGCAAAATCAATTCATATACTGTATACTGCTGTGCATGTCCCAATTGCTATTGTATGCATGCTTCAGATACGTAAAACATGCGTATATAAAATCCTGTTCAGATTTTGATTATTCTGCTTTTACTTTGTTTATAATATAATGCTCAACGCAACACATTGAAACACAAATTAGCCAACTGTAGTTTGGGGCAGTGTGTTCTGCAGACCTAACCAATGGAATTGAAAAAGAAATTGTGGTCCACAGGATCCTAAAGAATAACCAGAAGAAAACATCTTCCACTGAAGATGTAGCACAGATCGCGGGGCTAAATGCTTGGTATGTTGAATTAGAAGTCTTTGTTTACTCTTCAGAGATCAGTACTATGCAGCCAGTTAAAAAGACTAAACAATCTAGCAACAAGGCATGTATTATTGTACTATGTGATTGTTATTACAGTTATTAGATATGATTCTGATTTGCAATGGTGATTAACCTTTAAGTAAATCCTAAATTTATTATATTGGATCCCATCTTTAAAATATTTTTTTCTGAATTATTTCAAGGATAAGATTAAATAAATAACTGCAAAGACAATAAAAAAGGCAAATTACAGGCAAATTAAAAAGAAAGGAAAATAAGAAAGTGTGCACAATGTATACAGAGAATCAACATTTAATAAACACACATAAACCTTTAAAAATATTTTTGTGAACATTTAATTTGTGAGTTGGGCTGAGAGAGTGAGTGGACTAAAGTGACACAGCTTTCTAAGAGTGATTGACCCAAAATGTTGAAACTGGCCTAAAGGAAGCGTAAAATTGAAGTTTCCTGATTTCTACCCAATATCTTAACTACTAATCCAAATTGGCTATATAGGCCCTAAATCACATAAAAGACTTAAAAGCACGTTTTGACTCAAAGAGAAAAATCCCATTCACAAGTAACTCAACTATTTTTAATATCAAATTTAAAATTTAAAATGTTTTATTTATATTTTATGCTAAAGTCCTTACTTCTTAGGGAAAAGGGGCGAACTTGTGGAAAAAGCAGAATAAGATTTTCCAGCGATGCTAAATGGAGTGGGGCTAATAGAAAGTTAAATATAAAGAAAAAGAATGGATACTCAAAGAGTTTATTCCTCACCCTCCTTGGCAAAATGTAACTGAAAAATTATTCAACTCATATACTCTTACAAACAATCATTTTATTTACATTCGTCTATACTGATATGACTATATCCAAATTTTAGGGGGGGGGGGGGGGACTGGTGACGACGAGGCTGTTTGACCAAATGTAAGGTTTTCACGAAGCCAAAATGTCCAGCAGCTTTCAAATTATGGCCTTGTTTTAAGATAGCCCCCGTAAGGCTAGCTGGGACATATAATTTGGCCTCCACTCATGCTAGACCATTGTGAATAGTACAATCATTTGGGTTAAAACCAACCATCCAATTTTAAAGCTTCCTTTAACTATAAGGTTCGATTATTTGAAAGGTTTCTGGGCTCTGGTGACCATTGGAGTAGCCAGTTGCTTTGTAGAAACAATAGGACAGATCATTTCTGGGTGGACACTTATATTGTGGCAGTCTAGCTAGAGCGTCAGCCATAAAAAAAATTTCCCTGGCAGGTACTTCAATGAAAAATTAAACCGCTTAATATATTGTGCCCAACAAATTTGCTTGGGAGAAAATTTTTGAGGGATTTTCAGGGCCTCTTAGGTTTTTAGGATCTGTCCACACCTCAGAGGTGTTTTGCTCCTTTGAGAAAATGCCTCCAAGTTAATGCCTATCAGACAGTAAACACTTCTTTTTCCCAAATAGCCCATCTCCTTTTGGTCTCAGTTTTCGGGAGGTATAAGCACAAGGTTGTAAAATTCCATTCTCATTTGATTGAAGCAACATCACTCCCACCGCTACATCACTTGCATCGGCCTGGATCACAAAAGGGGCATCCATATCTGGATGCTTAAGCACTGGTTCAACTGCAAACAGTAATTTCAGCTTCTCAAAAGCCAGTTGGCACTCCATGGACCATTCCAACGGTCAATTGGACTTTGGTTTCAATTCTCCTTTAGTCTTTTGGAGATTTGTAATAGGTAATGCAATCTTTGTGAATGCTGGGATAAATTGACGGTAAAAATTAGTGAACCTTAGAAAAGTCCGCAATTGTTTTCTGGTGCATGGGGAGCCCATTCCAAAACGGTCTGGACTTTTTCCGGGTCCATCTCTATCCCTTCAGCGATATGCGGTAACCCAAATAATCAATTTTCTCTTGGTGAAATTCGCACTTGGACAACTTAGCATACTATTTAGCTGCCTGAAGTTTTTTCAAAACTGACGCACCAATTTTACATGCTCCTCCAAGGTCTGTATAGATAAGGATGTCATTAAGATAAACCAACACCCCTTGTATAAGATATTCATGCAGCACTTCATTTATCAACTCCATGAATATGGCAGGGGCTCCTTGCAGACCAAATGGGAATGCATTAAATTGGAAACAGCCCAAAGGGCAGTTAAATGCAGTTTTTCATTCATCTCCTTCCTTCATTCGGACTTGGTAGTATGCTTCTCTCAAATCAAGCTTAGTGAAAAATTTTCCCTTGGCAAGGTGAGCTAACATATCCTTCATTAAGCGGAGTGGATAATCATTTTCTACGCAAATTCCATTAAGGTGGTAGTCAACACATAAGTAAAGAGAGCCATCTTTTCTTGGAACAATATTGGGGCCACCACTCAAGGCCTAGCAGGCTGGATGAACCTCACTTAAGGTTTTTATGATAAATGCAATTTGTCCAATTCTCGCTGTGTTATTGAATACATTGAATAGGCTTAGGGAGCTTCACCTCTGGCAGAATCTCAATGCTGCAATCCTTGGGGCGATGAGGGGAGAGCACACCTGACATTTTCTCGCTAAAAAATCTCCCTTAGGTCCCAATATTCTTGAGGGATTGTTTTTCTTCCACAGTGCATTCATTAGCCATTGATGCCCACTCCATGGGATTCTGGGGCCTTACTAGAGATAAGTTCTCCCCTTCCAATGTTGGTCGGTGCATATGCACAGCAGCCCTTTCCTCCAGTTCACTTGGGGATTCCATTTCCTAAACCAGGGCAATCCAGGTAATAAGGGGCAGTCCATCCCAGGGGCCACTATAGAACATAAAGTCTCTTGATGTCTCCCCATCGACATTTCCATTGAGTCCATTATAAAATGAGCAGGGCCACCGCCAGCTAGTTGACAAAAGGCTATGAGAGTTTTTAAAGTTCTTAGCCCAATCCCAGTTTCTCCACGACTTCTAAGTTAATTATACATCTAGTATACTCAGAGTCCAGCAGGGCCAACATTCTCCCCTGGGTATCAGAGGTAGGCACCCTTAATTCCCCTGGGATGATCATGGGGCCCTTTTGTGGACTTAAAAGAGGATTGTCATTGGAGTTGGATTCACTCTCGCCAGCAGGGGTCAGAGTTCCCAGCTCCTCTCTTCCCGGAGGAGCGAACTCAACGACCTCCATCACCTTTAGGGCTGTTTTGAATGGCTTGGCTGGATTTTTTTCAAAATTTTTTCCTCCTGCTGGCATCCCCTTTGTATCCAGCTTAGCAGGGCAATCTGCAGCCCAGTGACTTTCCTTCCCATATCGGAAGCATGCTGTGGTTTTGGGGTTCACAGCCGATCCACCCTTTTGAACTTTAGAGGCCTCTCGAGGGTTTGGTAGGAGAGGGCTTGTTCCAGACAGGACCACCCCTGCATCTGTTTCTGGTCAGATTGATTTCCACATCTGCAGCCAACACATATTAGAGCTGTAGGTCTTTAGGATCTCTTCTGGAGACACAGCTTTGATAAACATCTTCATTCAGCCCATCCTTGAAAGCTATCAGGGTTCTTGGAATCACCTTCATATATGGCACACCAGCTCTCTGAATTACTGCGCATATTCAACCAAAGATCTTCTCCCCTGATTTATGATTTTCATCCTAACCCTAGCCTTGCAATTTTCAAAACATGCACACAAGGCTGCCATAAAACAGTCATAGTTCCTCAATTGAGGGGCATCATCATTATGCAGGGTGACTATTTTGCTGCAGTCCCCTTTAATGCTCTGGTAACACATCTCACTTTAGCTGCCTTTGAGGCGAAATCATCCCCATATTCCTCCCTATTGTTCAAAACTTGGGCTAGGATGCATCCCAATTCCTTGGGATCCCTTCCATATTTTGCTTCCAGCGGAGGAACTTTTGGAATTTGGCGCCTCTGTGGTGCTATCCCCTCAGGAGGGGCTTGGGCTATGGTAGCTGCTTGAGTTAGCCAGGGCTGAGCTATGGGAATGGCCAGTGGAGCTCCAATTGCTTCTGCCCCTCTCCTCTCTCCCCCAGGCTCTTCATGGGTCAGTAATTCATACCTTTCTTCAGCCTTTCTTCAGGTCCTCCCTGGCGTCATTAAACAGACGCAAAGCTTGGGTCAGCAGAAAAGTTTTTCCGTTTTCCTCCTGCCATGTAGCTTCTCCACGCCAGCATCTGGCAGTCATCACCCCAGATGGGGTTT
The DNA here is from genome assembly GCA_015471245.1 of Laticauda colubrina. NCBI lineage: Eukaryota > Metazoa > Chordata > Lepidosauria > Squamata > Elapidae > Laticauda > Laticauda colubrina. The sequence continues at coordinate 5,792,631 of BLBF01000051.1, forward strand.
CTTCTGATAATTTCCATCCTGGAGACCATTTGGGTCGGACCACCGGTTTCTCTTAGATCTGCAACTCCACCAGCAACTTGGCCTCCTTTTGAGTGTCAAGAAGCAGTGAGGCTGTAGTTCCAGCAGCCCCCAGATCTTCTTGATCGCTGGCTGAGTTAGATATTGTTTTCAGACCCCCTACGAAGATAAAAAAAGTAAATCTCCAGGTGGGCTGGTAAAAACAGAGATCTTGTATAACGTCAGGTATAGCTCCATTCAAAATCAAAGAAAACCTTAGGCTCTCCATTGTTATAGAGAAAAGGGCATTTATTGAATTTGAAGTGGTAGCATCAAAAGAAATACAAGATCTGAAGCAATAGGCATGAAAATCACATGTAGAAAATTATCCCATGTCCCCACCCCCAATAGTTCAAACTGGCCATCCAATCTGAGGTGGGTTTAATGTCATGTGGGTCATCTTTAGGTGGCATTTCACATATCTGGTATGCATCCATATACATCTGCACAGTAAGCAAGTAAACATAATCAAGAAAGTATCCCAACTTTTTATAATTTATCAACTTCATCCTTCAGCACCCTTTCCCGCACAAGGCCTAATTATTCCTCCCTCCCCCGTTTCTACGGCAGCTGGAAAGAGACAAGCAGAAGAAGATTCTTGGAGGCTGACAGCTTGTGTTTATTTCTTTCTCTCAAGAAAATGAGTTCAAAATACTGCTTTCTGGGATTTAAGGATCTCAATAATGATGATTCCTCGAATTAAAAACTAGGGACTTTAGCATAAAATATAACTAAAATATTTTAAGTTTTTAAAATGACATTGACAGTTTGTGGCTGAGGTTTTTCTTTCTGAACTCAAAAACTTGCTTTTAAGTCCCTAAATCCTTCCTATTTAACCTTGATCTTACAAATAAGAATTTGCTATAAAAGGTAGTCCTCGATTTACAACAGTTTCATTTAGGGACTGTTCAAATTTATAACAGGATTGAAAAAAGTGATCTGTGACTATTTTTTCACGTGTTTCCCCCCAAAATAAGACCCTTCACCTCACTTGCGCACGTTGCTCCCGGCCTTCTTTTTGCTGTCAGAGGCCTTCAGGAACTTCTTCAGCTGGCAAGAAAAACAAGGCTTTCCTTCAGGAAAGACTTTTAGGAAATGCCTCTGTAGTTGATAACAGAGCTTCAGTAAAGTCTTGCCAGCTGCAGAGGAAATTGGTCAAGGTGTGCGAAGCCTGGCTATAACTATCTGAAGGTAAGTAGTAGGGGAGTCCACCCCTCCATCCCCACCCTAGCTTAATTTTTACTCACGTAACCTGGAGTGGGCGAGGTCTTTAGAGCTTATTTTGGGGATAGGGCTTATATTGGGCTCATGTAAAAATCAAGCTAGGACCAACTTTCCGAAAAGGTGGTATTTTCGGGAACACGATATTACAGTATCCCCATGGTTTTATGATCAAAATTGAGACATATTGCAATTGACTATATTATGGTTACAGTGTCCTAGGGTCATGTGGTCATCTTTTGTGATCTGAGAGGCAAGGTCAATGGGGAAACCAGATTCATTTTACAGTTGCTAACTTAATAAATTCAATAAATTCACCTAAGTGTGGCAAGAAAGATAAAATAGGGCAAAACTCAGCAACAGAAATTTTGGGCTATGGTAGTTGTAACTCAAGGATTATCTATATTAGAGCTTCTAGTATGGGCTTTCAGCACACCATGTTTAATCTAAACTGTGAAAACCATCTTGCACTATGAATGTAAATTAGAACATAGAAAATCCTATCAAAAATAAGTTATAAAATTCTTTTATTCCGTTGTCCATTTGTAAGCCTATAAACTAACATTTCAGTTTATGTCACATGAACATTGACATAACATGAACAGCAGTTGCAAGACCCTCAGAGTTATTTAAAATGGGCAGCCATACAAATCTTATTATTTAAATAAACAAATCTATCTAGAAACCGAATTGCCTGTTAAAAGTAATGATCAGAGTAGGATATTTTTCTCTTTCTCATCCTCTTTCAGAACCTTATCTCATTTTTCCTAATCTTATGAAATTGGTAGAATGAGTCATAGTTACCAACTTTATATTTGCTTCCATTGAAAGGGTAACAATTGTTGATGAAGAACTATTGATGAAGAATGGCAAATCTAGATGAAATGTGTTCCTCCTCTAGATTTGCCATCTAGGATGTCTGTGCCTATTAAAGGAACTAATTGTAATTTTGGTTGTATTTCTTATAAACATGCTTCTCTTATGGATGTAGGAAACACTGGTGAGCCATTTTATTTTTATAGTCTACTTGGATCTATATTGAGCCTTCTACTTGTGGCTTGGTTAATTGATCAACATCACTCTTTAGCAACTGAACTAGTTTTTTGAAGAACTAAATGGGTATTGGGTTGGCTAATATGGACAAGTATGGTGTTACTAGGGTGGTGGAGTAGAAGAGGTAATTCCAAATGTACAGAGATATTTGTATTCCCCATTTCCTTCATTTTGATAATCATCGTCTCTACATTTCAAATTTATCTCCACAACTGTAAAATCTAATTATTTGCTTTTGGAATATTTTCCATATACAGAATTTGATGAATAAGTTGTTATAATTAGAATATAATTTCTGCTTAGGAATTTAAAATAGATATTTGTAAAATGTGTCAAAGCCAATATTACCATTTTTTAAAGTTTATTACATACAACAAATGTGTAAGCACCATAAAACAATGTATATATTTTTATATTGATGCTCATAATTTGTAAAAACTTTTGCTTAAATTCTGTCTTGCAGTTATTTGGCTGATTGTTTCTATTATGAGGTAGCAGAAGGTCAGAATATATATTTTTTCTTTTCCAGATGTGATAAATATACCCCAAACTAGTCCTACTAAGTATTGATGGCATCACTGTCAAATTCTCTCAAATATGTTGCATTTTTTTCATTCTAATAGTTTTTACACTACTTTTCTAACCCAACTTTCTTTTTATTGTTCTGATATCTGCCAGGTCCATAGCAAAAAAATGCTTAAGATAGATTACAATTCATTTAAATAAATTGTTTAGTTGTAGATAAAATTCTGTACTCTACTTTTATGCTATGAATAATTTTAACTGAGAATAATATATTATGACACATTCTGTACTAATATCTCTTTCTTGCACACACTATAAATCTTACTATCAGTATTGAAAAACAGTTTAGATTATTAATTGATTAATCAAACTTTTTTTTCCAGATTTAGAGACAGTATGGCTGCCACTGCTGCAGTAAGCCCCAGTGATTACTTACAGCCTGCTGCTTCAGCAGCTCAGGTGGGTTTTTTCTATTGATGGCATTGCTTCATTTATATATATACTCTCTGATGAAAGGGTTTACTATAGAAAAGAATTAGTTTACCTAAAAGTCCAGGGATTATTGCAAATAATGTTATTATGCTTTAAATTCCAATGCTGTTCTTGAACATAACTTTATATTATAATACTGTATAGGATGTTTGCATGCTGTAGTCAGTGTTTTAGGTCTATATTCCAGTATGGATTATTAGGCATTATACTGTTTGATATACATATGTAAACATATTTGGAACAACATGTTGTGATATTTGCCAATATTAAAAACTTTGTCTAGAAATAGTTTGGTGGACCAAGCAATTGCTTGATTTTTTAAAGACTTCTTGTATGTAAAAATATGTGTAATTTGGCAGAGCAAATGAGAAAGTATATGTGGCAGAAGTGAAAAAATGAGAACAGTTGAGTTTTTTTATATATGTTGTTATTCACAAGTGGCAGCATCTACTAAAAAAAGTTTACACTTGATTAATACATAAATTGAATCCATCAGACATTCCGAGGACTGTAGGTTAAACTAGAAAGTTGGAAAAAAAAATCCCAAAAGAAGACAGTGACAAACCAGTTCTCTTTCATGTTCAAGAAAATTATTCTTGGCATGTCCAAAGATTCGGCTGGGATTGCCCTCAACCCAAGTATATAATTTAGGACCAATAAAAGATGTATAATTCACTTATCAAGACAACCAGTAGTATAGATGATTTGGATATTTGTTGGAGAGTAACATAGATAAAAATTTATGGCTGGTAATCAGTATATTTATAAATTGAATTTTCAGAGAAATAGGAGTGCGCATGCTTTGAAAATGATCTAGAAAATACATTTCCAAATGTGCTGGATCATGAATTCAGTATCTCTTTGAAGTAGCTGTGTCTTCTTTGGCTTCCATGTGAGCTTGAAAACAGGCACAACTGCTTTAAGGACTGCACCTTAATGCAACTCCTTAAAGTAGCCACATTTGTTTTCAAGCTTGAGCAGAACTCTGAAAGTTTAAAGAGATGCTATACAACACAACCTGAAGCATATCTTCAATATCATTTTTGAAGCAAGAAGTACGCACAGTTTTAATGATTAATCATTGAAAACACACAGAAGGATTCACAAGGTCAATGCAATAATTTCTCTTCGGAACAGAAAATATGAGATTATGAACTCTCATAATAACATAGAACTCTCTGTTTTACAAAGAATCAAGTTAATAAAAGCATTGTAATGAAAAATGTTTCTTTGCTTTTTTCCCATAAAAGAAAGTTTCCAGTTTTAACTAGGACAATAACTCATTTATTGAGGAAGCATGTTGACTACAAAATCTGGTAGAAAATAAAAATATTTTCTTTTATATGCTATTGGCTATCAGAGAAGATTTTTCTATGTAACAGCTTTCAGTTATCTTAAGAGGCTCCCTTTCACAAAGCAAAATCAAAAATGCTTTTCATTAAATATAGCTTCTATCCCATTGCCTTCGGCAGAAACATCTAAGATGTTCTATGTCATCATTGTATCATCCCAAAGGTTTAGATTTTAGTTTGTTTCTGAAAATATTCCTTAAGTCTATTTTCTTAGAGATTTAGTACGACTCTAAATTCTATATTTTGAAATGTAGATGCATTAAGAAATAATTGCATCATAACGAAGAAACGGTTGGAAAAGGGATAGCATTTTTTTTTCTTACATGCATACCCATTCATCTGTTTCCATCATGATAAGCATTATTATTCAAAGTAAGAAAAGGAAATAACACACAGCCAAATATATTTAAATCACAAGAAAAAAGAATAAAATACGATTAAATGTAATTTATACCCCTACCATTCACTTTATTCTTTCTACCCTTGGAAATCCATCATGTCCACACATGGATTTATTCTTTGGCTTTTGTTCTTTAAAATCCTCACTTTTTAAAAGAACTTATCAACTTCAACCAGCCCCAGTTTCTCAGGGTTTTTCTTCTATGTAGCTGTGATGACCCGTAGTCTCAAAATAAGCCAAAACATATACTAAATCCCGGTAAAGCCTTCAACTTCACTGTTTTATTAGGCACAGTTTAAAGTCACAAAAGTAAATAATGAGGCAAACAGAAAACCAAAACAAACCACATTGAAGAGAGTTTGAAGCAAGCCAAGATAACTAATCATAGACTCCAGGAAAATAACCAAGAAAAGTCCATGGGAAGAACGCCATCAAAGATAAACCTCTTTCAAGGTGAACACTAAATTAACTCCTGCAAATTCTGTGCAGTTGCAAACTTACATACATAGCTCCCACCTGCAAGCCATGAGGAGGATCATGGTAATCTCCTCTTGAGCAGACCTCGCTTTTCCCTGATCCTTTCCTCCCTGCGTGACCGAGAATGGATAGGGAATGGGCCTGGATCCTCCTCTGACTGCTCAGCTGGCCTCTGCCCTTTCCCAGCCTCCTCCACCATCTCTGGAGCCACACTCCCACTCCCTGTTGGCTGTTCCTCCTCTTCCTCAGAGTCAATCTCCACCAAAGGCATGACAGCAGCTGATTTATTATTACTTTATATGTCCCCCAGATTAATCAGTTCTAATTTGTTTTCTCCAGGAACAAATTTAGAAGAATATATTTTTTATACTTGCCACTCATTTTTGTACCCAGTCCTTATTCATTCATCATCACCTAATAATTTCTACCCTATTTTGTTTTACAATAATATGTACTATGTTCTGTATTTGCCCTGCATTCAAGTTACTTTTTAACCTGACATATTGCTTTCGTAAACCAAGCTGGGCAGAAACGAAGTCCTAGACACAGCTGTGTTTTCTTCTTTTTACAAATTCTTCTGATAATAAATTACCTGTAACTGTCCTACTAACATTTATTTGTATGTCCTAACAATTTCATTGTCCATTTTCTAATCTTTGTAATTATTCCACCAAACTACATAAATTCATTAATTTACTCCAACTTTTTTGGCATTACATATAATTAGCTATTAGTCATTCCATTTTACCTATCAAATACTATTGCCTTGATCTTCATTATTTTTTTCACTGCAGTATACTGTATAATATTTGCTAACACATTCCTTATCAATTTATCATAAATACATTAAACAATCAAGAAAACACCATTTATTCTTCTCTTATTCAGGATTGAACCATTTGCTATGTATTCCATTTATTCTCATGCATACATTTGTTAGATAATATATCCTCTCACTGCATTCAACAAATAACGTTAAACTCTGTGTTTGTGCAAAACGTTATATTCAGTCTGCACATTCACTTTATTAGATATCTTCTGTAAATTAATGAACGCACAATAAACTGTCTTACTTTAACATATTTCACAATTACTTACTAAATACCAATACTCAGGTCAGAATACTCCTATCTAACATAAGAACATTTTGTTTCCCAAATTTTGTTCATTGTTACCTCTTGCATCATCTTAATTATAATTCTGCCAAACACTTTTCTGGGCACACTTAACAGATAGTTTCTGCATTTACTCTTGTTCCCTTTCCCGTTATAAAGGGAATAATAAGACATTGTTCCAATCATCAGATGGAGTTTCAGTCTTTCTACACGCACGCACATGGACAACACACACGATTGCATAGCTACTCCTTAAATAATTACAACCTTAGATTTAAGCATAGGCACAGCATTCATAGCTTCTCCTATGAGCTGTTCAGAGCATCCAGTAGTGGGAGGTGCTTAGTCTCCGCATTCACAGACTAAGCTTGATTTGTGAAACGCTCCTCCTCCACCACGTGACTCCTCAGCGTTCCCCAGTTTTTTGCTCAGCCTCGTGTGAGACAGGCAGTGCTTTGGCTACTTCCTTGACTGAAACAGGAATATTAGCAGGTTTGATTGCAATTCGGTTTTCCTTTGGTTTTCTTTGTCTTTAGCCTTCAATCCTTATCAGTCTGAGAGTCCAGTTTAAGGGAAGCGCTGTTCGTGCCCCCCCCCCAAAAAAAAAAGAGATGGTGGGAGGCTTTTGGAGCTGCTCTGCTCCACCTCCCCACAGATAAAATTTTCTTACCTCTGCCAGTTTTGATTGCCGCTGTATCTTTATTCCGTTTGCTTGCTTGTGGCTTGATATTTCATTTTAAAAGTCGTATCACCTTTCCCCCCTCCGAGGGCCTTTTTCTTCAGTGGGGAATTTAATTAGGATTAATTCCCCTTCCCCGACGTTCTGTTGTTTGAGAGCTCAGGCTTCGTTTAAGCTCTGGCTTGGATTGCAAGGCGGGAAACTGCTGCTGAGAAGCGCGTGGAAAACTTGAACTGCTGGAGGCCATCTTGAGTGCCACCTTGTGGCTATGCACCTTGTCTGTCTTCCCTGAGCTGTGTGAGGTATTTTCTGTTCAAAGCAACAGAATTCCTTCAGGATTCTGAGAGTTGTTTTACCCTCGTTTTGGCTACCTGCACTCGAGGATAATTAATTCACTTTTAAAATTGTTTGTTTAACCCTCACAGCCTTATTCTCAGTGGCACAGCAGCAAGCACCTAGTCCAGTGTCCGCCTGTGCAGGGAAGCTGCTGAAGGCCCTTACAATCATCAATCCAGGCCTTAGGCGTTCGCTATTTGGCTAATTGGATTACTCATTAATATTGGTTGTTTTATTGTTAATATTGGAATATACATATATCACTACTCATAGGAGCAATTAAAAGGCAATTATAGCAATAATATTATAATAATTATTACAATCATAATAATCACCCATGGTAACAAACCACTTAACAGTATAATATTTTATATATATATATATATGCTGTTTATCTTCCCTCGGGTATTATCCCACGTCATTGTAGTGTTGTTAAAGTTGTAGCAACGTTTCAGCAGAATCTCATCTGCCATCATCAGGCTTCCGTATGGATGTGTGTCTCACAGCTTTTGGTTTCAAATTCGAGGCTGGTCCATTCTGATTGGCTAGGAGCCCGGGTCTGTGTTCACTGGACTTGGAGTTTGATTGATTGGTGTTTCTGATTTCTTCTGTCTGTTTTGTGGCTTTGATTGGCTGGCAACACTCTGTTCTTGTGTTGGAGGCTTTCAGTGCAGTTTGGCTTCGTGTGAAAGGACGGCTGCTATTCATCAGCAAGCTAGGTTTCACCTGGGTGCCTGGTGGGGGGGTGTTTGAGTTGGAGGCATCAGAGGGTGTCTGTCTGTGCTCAGGTGTTTGTCTGTTTTGTGGCATGGAGATCTTTCTATTTGAGAGTGCAGATTTCCAAATGATTGACAGTCTGCTGGAATAATCTCTTCTATTCATGCTTTCAGGTCTTTTTTCAATCTCTATGGCTTCTCTGATGATTCTGTGGTTGGGGTTTTCTATAGTGGCTAGAGTTTTAATGCCATTGAAGTATGCCATAGCACCCCAAAAAATCCCAACAGAATCCATCATATGTTCAGTAGAATCCAGCCTAACCAAATTAAATACAGATGAAGCTGACAGAATAAGACACCAGGTTACTCACATCTTATGCACAACGAAACCACCAAAAAATAATTTGCAAAAAGATGAATTCATAGCGCTACAAACCCTGAAAAATGATAACAGCATAATAATACTCCCAGCAGACAAAGGAAATGCCACAGTAGTAATGGACAGAAAAGACTATGAAACAAAATTGACAGACCTACTCCAAGACTCCACATACAAACCTATAAACACAGACCCAACCACATATCTAAAAAAATTAACCAAGAAGAAAATTATAACTAGCCACATAAGCAAAGAAATCCAACAGACAATCATCCCAAGAGAAAAATCTTCTAGATGCCCCAAATTATACGGCCTCCCAAAAATACACAAAGAAGGCATACCTCTCAGACCCATAGTCAGCTCCATAGGAGCACCATTACAAAACCTAGCTAAATACTTAGCAAAACAACTACAGCCCCATGCTGAAACCGCAGCTTCATATATACAAAACTCATACCACTTCTTAGAAATGATCAAAGATCTACACGTGGAACAAGAAGATCTGCTTGTAAGTTTCGACGTGGTTTCACTATTCACTCAAGTCCCAATAAAAGAAACTCTTGAAATCATCAAAAATAAATACCAACCAGCTAAAGACCTCATGGAACTAACAGAACACTGCCTAACCAACACATATTTCATATACAAAGGACAAAGATACAAGCAAATTGAAGGAGCCCCTATGGGATCACCACTGTCACTCGTCATTGCAAACCTGTTCATGGAAGAATTTGAATCCAGAGCCCTGGCTAATGCCACCCACAAACCCAAACTAGGGCTAAGATACATCGATGACACATTTGTGATTTGGCCCCATGGAAAAGAAAACCTAAACAATTTCCTAACACACCTAAACAGCACACACCCCAAAATCAAGTTCACTATGGAAACGGAAATAAACAAACAACTACCATTCCTAGATGTACTAATCTACAAAAGAACAGATGGCACACTGGGACACACCATATACCAGAAGAAAACACTCACCAACCGCTACCTCAACGCCCAATCCCAGCACCACCCAGCACAGATAAATTCCGTGGCTAAAACACTAATTACCAGAACCAAATGCCTGGCAGACAAGACACATATAAAGACTGAACTATGCACCCTGACTGAAGTATTGACGGCCAACGACTTCCACAAAAACAAAATCACCAACTTGATCCACAAAAACACACCAAGACATAACAGAGACCTAGAAGATCAACAGACCTATGGAACAGCTGTCTTGCCCTACATAAGAGGTACTACAGATAAAATCAGTCAGATACTACACAGGCATCACATCAAGACTGCCTTCAAAACAGACAAAAAAATAGCAGCCATCCTTAGAAACCCCAAAGATAAAATTGACCTGGAAAATCAAGGCATATACGAAGTTCCCTGTGCATCATGCCCAGCCACATACATTGGACAGACCAATAGAAGAATAAGTACCCGCCTGGATAAATACAAAAATGCAGTAAAAAAGCTGGAACACACCTCCTCACTAGTCCAACGCATTAAAACCACAGGTCACAACATCAACTTCAATGGCACTAAAACCCTAGCCACTATAGAAAATCCCAACCACAAAATCATCAGAGAAGCCATAGAGATTGAAAAAAGATCTGAAAGCATGAATAGAAGAGATGATTCCAGCAGACTGTCAATCATTTGGAAATCTGCACTCTCAAATAGAAAGATCTCCATGCCACAAAACAGACAAACACCTGAGCACAGACAGACTCCCTCTGATGCCTCCAACTCAAACACCCCCCCACCAGGCACCTAGGTGAAACCTAGCTTTCTGATGAATAGCAGCCATCCTTTCACACGAAGCCAAACTGCACTGAAAGCCTCCAACACAAGAACAGAGTGTTGCCAGCCAATCAAAGCCACAAAACAGACAGAAGAAACCAGAAACACCAATCAATCAAACTCCAAGTCCAGACCCGGGCTCCTAGCCAATCAGAATGGACCAGCCTCGAATTTGAAACCAAAAGCTGTGAGACACACATCCATACGGAAGCCTGATGATGGCAGATGAGATTCTGCTGAAACGTTGCTACAACTTTAACAACACTACAATGACGTGGGATAATACCCGAGGGAAGATAAACAGCACACATGTAAGTACCCGCGAAAGCTTAAAAAAACATATATACATATATATATATATATAGAGAGAGAGAGAGGGAGGGGGGGAGGGAGGGGGGGAGGGAGAGAGAGAGAGAGAGAGAGAGAGAGAGAGAGAGAGAGAGAGAGACCAGTAAAATAAAAAGAATAAATAAAATAAAAGGGGGCAATAAGTACTTTATCAGGGCAACCGTTTTTGACTCAGATCGGACCCTGGGCGTGCCAACTGCCTTGTACACAGATTATATTCAATTACCGTTATTCTAATTTTAATCAAAATGGCAGATGGTAGCAGCTCTCAGGCACCTTGCTTGAAGATAGAAGCCAAACCAAAACACAGTGGAAATTCTCAAGTCTCAGAAAGGGACGTCTTAAGGCGCCATGAGGCCTTACAAAAGCAAATAGACAGGCATTCTCAAGAGGTCCACGCTGTATCTCAGGGTGCCCCCTCTTCCAGTCTGTCAGTTTTTTCACACCCTCCTCCTCCTCCTCTAGATCTCTCCCTTTCATCCAGGCGCAGCTTAAATCCACAAGGACAACAGGCTCAAGTGTCTGGAACACCAACCAGATGGGTCCCTGAAGCCACATTTACCCCGACAGCCGCTGGTCTTCGCCAGGGTGATAGCTTCATTGAGGAGGTTCCAGAAAGGATGAAAGCCTGGATGGAGATGGCTATTCGCCAAGGGATTGCAGCAGGGTTTCAACACACAGTAATGTCCAGACCTTACCCTATAGATACTGACCAAGAGCCTCAACCTTTGAGGTCACTGACCAGGTCGGAACAACACCAGTCCCAGGTACATTTACAGGGGGAGACCCCTCTCCAAGGGCCAGAGGAGGAGGAGGAGGAAGTAGATCAAATCTTTCAAATGGCCGAGTCTGAAGTGGGATCAATTCACGATAGCAAGCCCCTGTCAGAGGTACACGCCTTAGAAGGGGAAATGTCTGAGGATGGTCTTATTCCTGACCAGCCTGCTTTTACAGGCTTATTTCGGCCACAACTTTTCAGATCTCTCTTGTTTAAGGCAAAGAATATTGCAGGCCTAAACAAGCCAAAACCTTCTGACATCCCTGACCCTTCAGGGGAAGGACCAGAGGACATGACTTTCAACCAACCGGTAGTTAAAGCAGAGGTAATTCCAGTCCCACCAGAAGTGGGCTTCTGCAGTGGTATACACCTCCCCAACTGGACAGGATAGGAAATACTTCAACTTGGACCCTGAATTTTCAAAGTTTCTGGGGACTCCTGAGGTAGACGAGCCTATTGTGGATTTAGTGTCCCCCTCTATTCCCAGTGAGGCACTGGAGGCCTTAAAGCCAGAGGAAAAATGGGTCGAGCTGCCCTATGCAGAGCTCATCAGTCTGATGCATGTGCTATCAGATCCACCTCCTTCTTCAAATGGTCATCTCTTAGATGGCTTCGTCTTTTGAAACAACATGTTCCTTCTTCTAACATCAGGGCGCACCAAGACATCGCCAAACTTACGGCAGCTGCTGAATTCTCTGCCGATGCTACCTATCATGCAGTCAAGTTTTCAGCAAGGGCCATTACCTCGCATGTCACAGTATGTCACTTACTATGGTTAAGACACTGGCAAGCTGACTTCAAACACAAATCCAAGCTGGCATCATCCCTCATTGTGGTAGATAGATTGCTTGGCCCTTCCCTGGATCCGCTATTAATTGAAACATGCAACAAGAAGAAAATTCTCCCTTCCCCTTTTTAGGAAGTCAGATTCTAGAAGCCCCTAGTCCTTTCAGAGGGGATTTTTTTCGATCTTTCTATCCGGGATCCTTCTCTTCCAGATACCAGAGATCCCCAGCAGTTAGACCAGGACAACAACCAGATAGGTCCATCTCAGTGGACAGAGGTAGAAGGGATGGTCAATCCAAAAGATTCTAGCAGGGAGCAGGCCCTTCTGGCGGCCAAGATAACTCCTGGGACCCAATTCCCATTGGCGGATGCCTTAAGTTATTCGCTGACCAATGGGATTCCTCTACCTCTGACACCTGGGTCAGGGATACAGTTAGATTTGGCCTCGCGCTGGAGGTTAGATCCAATTCTCCAGATCCCTTCACGTCATACCCTCCTTCCAGAGACCTGGTCAAGTATAATCTCATGGATTCTGCTATCCAACATATACTGGATATACAAGCCATCCAACCAGTATACCCTCTCACTAATATTACTGGGTATCAGGAAAGGGGACGTGCTCACGCCCATAAATTGACGGAGGCGTACTTGCACATTGATATTCGGCCCTTCCATTATAAATTTCTGAGATTCTGCTACAATCACCACCATTTTGAATTTGTGGCCCTTCCATTCGGATTAGCCTCCTCCCCCAGGACCTTCACCAAGGTCCTCGCGGTGATAGCTGCCCACCTCAGGAATATCTTGGTACGCCTCCAGCGTTATCTTGACGATATTTTGATTTTATCTCCTTCCGCTCATCAGGCAGTCATAGACACTCAGAACACATTACTATCCGTACTAGAGCATGGCTTCTTAATAAATTGGAAGAAGAGTCAATTAACTCCATCGACTCGGATAATCCATTTAGGGGCGATCATCGTGAAAGGCAAGGTATATCTGTCACCAGATAGACTAAATAGCATTCAAAAATTGGTTAAGGAGATCAGGTTGCTTAAGAAGGTGTCCTTAATGGACCTATCAAAATTGTTGGGCAAAATGATCCTCATATATTTCTATTATTCCTTGGGGCTGCCTTCACACTAGATCCCTCCAGTGGTTCCTGCCACCGTACCAGCAATCCGGCTGAAGCAACTCCAAACACAAAGTCAGGGTTCCACCCAAGGTTCTCATATCTCTCCTCTGGTGGTCCAAACCGATTATCAACAGAGGCTGTCTCTTCAAGGAGCCACAAAGGCTCACCATCACCACAGATGCCAGTCTGTTTGAATGGGGAGCTCACGTTCAGTCGCTCTCAACCCAAGGCAGATGGTCTGACATAGTAGTCGTGCAGCATAAACTGGCTGGAATTTGGCACAATACACCTGGCCCTTTGCAACTTCTTCCTCCAGGTAATACGGTCAGCACATACTGATACTGATAGACAATGTAACAGTCAAAGCTCACATAAACAAGCAGGGGAGCACACAATCGAAGCAGCTAATGCGGGAAGCGGAGCGCCTGTGTCGCTGGGCAGAGAACAACATACTTTCCATCAAGGGAGAACATATTTAGGGTCTGTCAAATGCACAGGCAGACTGGCTAAGCAGGGCCACCATAGATCAATCAGAGTGGCGCTTCCACCCATCTCTCTTTCAAGAAGCGGCACGGACATTTGGTCAGCCAGTGGTGGACCTATTTGCTTCTCCTCTCAACACTCAGCTCCTGAGATTTTTTTCCAGGTACCCATCCCAAAGGGCGGAGAATTTCAACTCGCTCCGCTGGCCCAGGGTCTCCTGTATGTATTCCCTCCATTTCTGCTGGTTCCCAAGGTCATCCAGAAGTTACTAGACAAGAGAGCAGAATTACTTCTAGTCGCAACTTACTGGCCAGATGGCCATAGTTCGCAGACCTCCGCAGTCTCTCGGTAGCTCCCCCCTGGAGAATTCCGTCAGACAGAATCTCATTAACTCAGGGGCCACTTCAACATCTGGACTCTCAATGGTTACAATTGACCATCTGGAGATTGAGCGGAGTGGTTTGAAGGGTGGAAAGCTCTCCAATAGGATTATTGACACTATCCTAGCTGCCAAACGTCCCTCAACAATTCGCATTTACAACGCCACATGGTCCACCTTCTGCAAAAGGGTGTAGTAAGTTTCAAATTGATCCTGCCTCTCCCTCTGTCGCTCAGACTCTAGAGTTTTTACAGGAGGGACTTGATAAGGGGTTGTCACTTAATACGTTAAAAAAAGCAGGTGGTGGCCTTGGCATCAGTTCTCACTTGCGAGGGCCTCAGTTCTCTTTTCTCAGTTCTCAGGCCTCAGTTTCTTTTTTATCATCCATACATAAGGTTTTCCCTCGAGGAGCCTCCAATTTACACCCTCTAGCAGTGCACCATTATCCCATCTGGGACCTTATCAAGGTCCTTGTGGCTCTGACTAAGGGACCTTTTGAACCTTTGAAAATGTCAAGTCTCCACTTCTGACGTACAAAGTAGTTTCCCTTGTAGCGATCACTTTCGCTCGTTGTATTTCGGAAATTGCAGCCTTGTCCATCAGACAAGATCTCTGCATTTTCATGCTGATCGAGTGGTACTTCACCCCAATCTCACATTTATGCCCAAGGTCAACTCGGCCTTTCACAGAGCACAAGAGCTTATTCTTCCAAATTTTTGCCCCAGTCCATCACAGGGGATGGAAAGACAATGACATAAGTTTGATTTGAGGCGTGCACTGTGAATCTATATCAAGTGTACAGTGGTTTTTAGGAAATTGGAGGCTTTATTTGTGTTCTTTCAGCCCAATACTCAAGGTTGCATAGGTCTCACCATCTACGACAGGCCGTTGGATATGGGCTGCAATAGCAAAAACATATCAGACCCAATCTCTGCAGGTACCTGAGCTCATTCAACAAGGAGTGCAGCAACTTCAGCAGCATGGGTCACACAAGCATCAATAACTCAAATCTTTCAGGGCCGCAGCTTGGGCTTCCCCATCGCCCTTCATTAGACACTACAAAATTGATGTGTTTGCTTCTGCTGAGGCTTCCTTCGGCAGAAGAGTTCTGCAAAGGGTCCACAGAGACCAGGAGGAGATTCCAGACCAGACGGAGTCCCTCCCATAGGACAGGCCAAGCTTTGGTATGTCCCACTGTTGGATGCTCTGAACAGCTCATAGGAGAAAGGGCGTTGGTACTTACCTGATACGCCCGTTCTCTTTGAGCTGTGAAGAGCATCCAGCCCCACCCTTTTTTTCCATCTGGTGGGGTCCTGTTTCGGCCAATGAACTTTTTTGTATGTGAGGATGAGAGCGCTTTTTTCTCTCGTCTTCACCAAAACTGGGGAACACTGAGGAGTCACGTGGTGGAGGAGGAGTGTTCCACAAATCAAGCTCAGCCTGTGAATGAGGAGACTAAGCACCTCCCACTACTGGATGCTCTTCATAGCTCAAAGAGAACAGGCGTATCAGGTAAGTACCAACGCCCTATCTCTTTATTGCTTTTTTTTTTTTTGACATTAACATTTAGCATTCATTGCAACTTCACGCCTTGGTACATCACTGGTTTCACTTTATGCATGTTTAGCCCTCTTCACTTTCAGAATCACTCTATTTTTCCTATGCCTCTTAATCTTAACCAGTCCTTATTTTCTTTGACCTTGTTTACAACTGTATTTTCCTATATATTGTAGTCATGTTTCTCTCAAAAACTGTCTTTTCTATGCATTTTTTATTCTTTCCAATCTAATAAAATGTTGGAAAAAATTATATAAAGTGGCTGACAAATCAGGTTTTAACTCTTCTCTGGATGGTCATTAAAGGAAAGCAATTACTAAGAATGCTGAACTCAGTGCTCCTTCTTCATACCTCCTGATAGGGCAGGACCTCCATCAGGCATTCCCTATTCTCCTGGATTGAACAGATGGTCTATCCATCCAAAACATAAACCTGTAAAAAACTAAACAGAAAGAAACAAAATTCATGTGATAGGAGAAATCATAAAAGAAGCATCATTTTTTTTAAAAAAGAACCCTATCTGGCTTGGAGCTGCAGAGAAGTTTATACCCCTTAACCTTGTTGGAGAGGCAGTTGGGCAACAACTAAGAATGCTGCTGATTGCTCCATTCTAAGTTCTTATTCTTTCTGATCAGGTGACCCAGAGTGGAGCATGTGAAGCCTGCAAACACAGATTTGATAAAAAGGAAAAACACAAAACTGCATACACAAACAGAACATGTCATTTCATTACATAAAAGAAAATATGGATGCTTCTTTCTGATAAAGGATTTTAAACAAAATAATTAAGAACTCTTCATCAACGTGCTTTCTCTAATATATTTTGTTGTCTACATTCTATATTCCCTTCATTTTTCCACTAAGCATTGTTTACATACTTCCAGTGGGAAACTTAACCGACTTCTGCAATATTTGTCACATAATTTTACTTCCCTATATCCATTTGGCTGTAACTTTTTCTTTGTGGCAGAATTGAATAAAACTTACAGAGCATTATGAGAGATCACAGTGTAACTGTAAAATACAGCAGCATGCAGCAGCTTGAGAGTAGATTAAAAAGATTTAATCTACTCTCAAGCTAGGAAAGGATTGCCTTATCTATTTTCCTATATTATAGATTAGAAAAAAAGAGAGATCCTTCATCCTTGCCACAAAGGAAGTGGACAATGTTAGGAGAAGTCTGCTTCTTATTTACTTCATATAAATGAATGTATTTTATTTTTTATTTTTTATAAAAATCAGCTTCAAATCATTAGTTCCTTGAGAGAACTAATGGACTATCTTCTAAATCTGTTCTGTCTTGGCACCCAAGCTCCATTCGAAATCAATGAATGACTACCATTATGTATGATAACAATAACAGTTCTTACTGTGTATGAGTCTTACAGAGTACTAATTTTTGTTTATAAAATTTTGATCACGGATATTCACTTTGACGCTTGCTGAAAATGGTAAAAGTATTAAATGCAGAATGAATACAAAAATAAGAATAAATAATGATAGTTTTTAAAGTATTTGGGAATGCTTCATTTCTCCCTTGTATGGGTTTTATATACAGAATATTTTGGACCTCTCAAACTATTATATACATTTATAATTCATATTTTGAATATAAGTTACCTGGAATGTTTGCAGAACTCAAATTCAGTGGAATAGATCCTAAACTAGTCAAATTTTAGTTCTTTTGCACTTGATGAGCCTATAGCACTTCACAATTAGTCTGGATCCAATTATGTTGATACTTGCTGATTTAAGAATATGATGTGCTATTTAAATACAAAGTCAAAACTCTGTATTATAAAAATCTGGGTTTTCTCATTCTTCTGGGTTGTATTATATTGGAACAAACTATTTTTGTCTTCTGCTTTTGACCCAAGCCTTTTCTTTTTCATTCCTGTAGGATTCTCAGCCATCTCCATTAGCCCTTCTTGCAGCCACATGTAGCAAAATTGGTCCTCCAGCTGTAGAAGCAGCAATTACTTCTCCTGCTCCTCCTCAGCCTGCCCCTCGGAAATTGGTTCCTATTAAACCTGCTCCACTCCCATTAAGTTCTAATAAGAACAGCATTGGAATTCTATCGTCAAAAGGAAATCTCTTTCAAATCCAAGGTTCCCAACTGGGGACATCATATCCTGGCGGACAGCTAGTATTTACAATCCAGAACCCAACTGTCATCAGCAAAGGAACCCGCTCTCCTGCCAATATCCAGTATCAGACGGTACCACAGATCCAAACAGCATCAGGACAGACGATTCAGGTGCAGCAAAATTTGGGCAATCAAATACAGATTATTCCCAGCAATATCACCCCTTCTTCTTCCTCTTCATCATCGTCGTCCTCTATTTCAGCTCATAAGCCTGTGCCAATAAAGCCAGCTCCAGCTCATAAGTCATCAGCATCCAGTCTCCACAATACAAGTAGTGTTGTCAAGTTAACTGGCACCAGTGGCAATGTTACACTTACTCTTCCAGTGAGCAATCTTGTAACTGCTGGGGAGACTAGTTCTCAAGGTCAAGTTGTGCCCGACAGCCCCTCTAAACCAAGCAGAAAATCCCGAAAGAAAATGATATCACAAGCTCAGACAACTGCAATGGCTATGGCAGAGCAAGTGGAAACAGTCTTAATAGAAACTACAGCTGACAACATTATCCAGGCAGGGAACAATCTGTTGATTGTGCAGAGTCCTGGCTCTGGGCAGCCAGCTGTGGTCCAACAGGTGCAAGTAGTTCAGCCCAAACAAGAGCAACAGGTAGTTCAGATACCACAGCAAGCCCTACGGGTAGTCCAGGCAGCTTCAGCCACACTCCCTACAGTTCCCCAAAAGTCCCAACAAAACTTCCAGATCCAGACAACGGAGCCAGTTCCCACTCAGGTATTTCATTGAAAGTTCTCCCCCTCCCTTTAAAAAAAATTAAATATTTTTATTAATTAAAACTATCATTCAATTTGGAGTTACCAAGTAATACATAATTACTAGAATTCTTGGGGACAAATAGGCTAGGGGTTCTAATAGAAAAAACAACTTGTCCAATTACTTTTTTTCCCCACAAATATGTTTTTTAAATGCCAGTTTCCTATAAAAGCATTCAAGAGATATAAACAATTTGGCATGCATTTATTTTGGTACAGTGATTTATAATCTATCAGAACTTGGGGGAGGGGAAAGGTTGGGAAGGTCTACTTGGGTCAAATTCTACATTCCTTCCATACACAGGTGCATCCTGTGATTTACTTTTGTGTCACTTTTTTTTAGGTCTATTTTAAGACACCTACTGGCGAACTACAGACAATCCTGCTACAAGAAGCCTCAGGAGGGGGCCTAAGTATGGGCCCTGCCCCTGCAGTCTCCTCAGCCACAACTTGCAGCAGCCCTGTACCCCGCAGTTCCCAGTCAGGGGGGAGTACCAAAAAGATGGGGGCTCGTAAAGAGCGTGCTCTGCCAAAGATTGCCCCTGCTGGAGGCATCATCAGCCTGAACGCTGCCCAGCTTGCTGCGGCTGCCCAGGCAATGCAAACTATCAGCATCAATGGTGTGCAGGTTCAAGGTGTTCCTGTTACCATCACCAATACTGGAGGTGGGAAATACGATGTAACAAATCTGTAATGTGCAATATTTCAATTTGTGATATAATAATACCTTCATTTTTTAAATTTCTTGTTCTAGTGTCAGTAACAAAGAAGAGTAATGCATAAGTAGAGTTATGTATATATCTACAGGAATTATATGGCCACATCTTCATAATGATTCTAGACTGCTCATAATGATTAAAAAAACACCCAAAGTATTCTTCCTCAAAGGTGCTAGATTAAACAAGCCTCCAGTTCAAACTCCATCCTGGCCTAATTGTTGGGGAAAGAGCCAGGTCTTGATGAATGGACACACTTGAAGAAAAGTGTAAAGCATTTTGTGTTCATTTTAACATTTGTACCCCCAAAGACTGATTTCTTCTTGCTTCACTCTAATAATAGTGGGCATGTCAAAATACAGTTGCAGTTTATATCACTATGCTATCATTACTAGGAAATGGCTTGCTTATTTTCAGAGTAATTGTAATTTGTAATCATAAACATTGCATTCTTTCTGTTCTGTATATTGGTGGTTGCTGGGGAGATGGTAGTGAAGGACTCCATACTTTCTATCTTCCTGAGGGTGGGAAAGGTATGAAAACTCCCTCATAATGTAGCAAATTTGAAAATTTGTGTATTGGAGTGGGATAACAATATTGTAGAGAGAAGTAAACACAGTAATAATATAAATGTTAGAATGTAATTTAGTAAGAGAAGTTAGGTTTCTGGAGCCAGGCAAGAAGGAAATGTTGGAACCTTAAACTGGGTTTTATTTCAAGCCTTGTGTAATAAAAGGCAACAAGAAAAAATTGAACTCATATTACATGGTATTTTAATCTGAATTTGCCTCGAGGTTTCCTGGAATAATTGAGTCTCCATATTTTAACTGGAAATTCTCAAGCCATAGTTTCTTCATCTTTCTTTCTGTAGGCCAACAGCAGTTAACAGTGCAGAATGTTTCAGGCAACAATCTAACCATCAGTGGCCTGAACCCTACCCAAATCCAATTGCAAATGGAACAAGCACTCTTGGGGGACCTGCAGCCTGGGGAAAAGAGACGGCGAATGGCTTGCACTTGTCCGAATTGCAAGGATGGGGAGAAAAGGTAACGTGTGGGGACTGGGAACAAAAAGGAGCATTAAACCCAAAGGCTGCCAACTTCAGTTCCTGCTTTATATAATTATTTAATTCATATCCTTCCCCTTTTGCTATCAATAAATAGTATTCAGTCCTTTATAACAATAAAAACAGAATTTTAAACATGGATAACCCCTACTGAACAAACCAATTTAGTAGAATCCTTGCTTGCTTTTTATGTGAGATTAAGGAAGTTTCCTTGAATCAGTTTTAAAACTATTACAGATATTTGGGAAGGGGGTGAATATATGTAAATATTAAAACAAGTAAGAATATTAAGACTACTAATAGTCTTTGGGCATTCAAAACTGTATTGCCTGCCTCTACATGGAACAGTCAAATAAGTATGAGCCCATCAATATCATCTCCTACCCTCATTGTCAATTTTCTAGTTCATCTGAGAACCTCCTTTATCTACAGATATTTTTACAGTAATAAGATTTTGAATCTTGTGAAGTCAGAATTTAAAATACCAAGATAAAGTGTCATAATGTTTTCTGATGCATTTACTCCTTTTTAAAAAATGGATATTGTTAATGCATATCTTCCTATTCCATTAGTTCCTACAAAAACTGCATAGGTTTGAGCATAGACTGTGGTAAAGTGATTAATATGTAGGTGATTAAAAGATGGATTTTCCATCAAGCAGGATACAAATTGAGTATGAAAGATATTCTATAATAATCATATTTTATTATCTAGTTGTTTAATTATTATCTGACAAAAGCTGTTCAGAAGAAAGAGTGTTCTTGTTTTCTTGTCCAGAGATTGTTTGGCATCCTACAATGTCTTCAGCCTTTTCGAAATATAGCACCAATGACTGAATATGTGTACGTTGTCTCCTATAATACTTTTTGCAGTTTTTTATGTTGAATAAAATAACTGCATGAAGAAGAGACAGGGTTATTCCCAAATTGCTTGCCTCTGAGAAAATTGAAATAGTATTGAATTGTTATCTGGGACAGTACAGAGATGTTCATCTTAATGGATGGGTTTAATAATGTTTTTGTATTGTATTTAACAGAAAGACTTGGAGTTTTGTCTGCTTTTTTTCAGAACCAAACTGATCGGATTATTAAAAAGGATCAGTTCAGTGGCAGAAAACCAATAGTTTCTTTCACATTGCATTTGGTTATTATCTTAAGCAGATTGAATTGAAGGGAACAAACCTGCTTTCTGAAATTCTGTGATTCTGTCTGTAGATGATGTTTAAATTGATGTAAAGTTGCATCCATATGCATATGTATAAAATTAGCAATTGATGTGATCTCAGAGCTGAAAAGATTGTACCTTCCTTGCTAAATTGAGTGGCAGGTCTAGAATTATTGATAGATTAGTGGATTGGGGTTGACTTATTCAAGCAATGTTGTATTTTCACTTGGAAGACTGAAATGGATTCTTGGTAAATGCAAGAAGAGCCAATGTATTTTTATAAAAAGTACTTGTGAATCATTATTGGATCCTTTCCCAGAAGCTATATGGGATAATCAATATGAAATTAGTTTGATGTTTTCAACGGTTTTGAATAGTTCTGCTTCTTGAGTCATCAGTGCAGGATACCATAATTGATCTGATTCCTGAGATACCACCACAGTAAAGTCCAGCAAAGATATCAATATCTTTATTAATCTAGATTAAAATAACTCTTTTTCTGTTTTTATTTCTTTGTAGGTTGGGGGATCAAGGGAAAAAAAGGCACATCTGCCATGTGCCTGAATGTGGAAAGACCTTCCGCAAGACTTCCCTTCTGCGGGCCCACGTACGTTTACACACAGGCGAGAGGCCTTTTGTCTGCAATTGGGTCTTTTGTGGAAAAAGATTCACACGCAGTGATGAACTGCAACGGCATGCCCGAACACATACAGGTCTGTCAAGTCATTTCTCTGCTTTTCTCTTCTGTTGTATTCCAGCTGGATCGGGGGGAAATGTGAATACTAAACCTTAAAGACATTTCATCTTAACTTGGTTACCTTTATAATAAAGATATGCTGAGTTGTTTTAATGCTGAAAGACTTGATTTCAAAAAAGAATGAAATCATTTAAGTTAATTTAGATAAGTCATAAATTAAATATGGCCTCTAAAACAGTGGTTCTGGTTGGGTAACAGAATTGAAGGTACATATAAAATCAAGAAAACAACAATTGCATCAATCACATGAGCCCTTAACCTTGTGATCTCCAACCTAGGAAAAAGCCATGTTTTTAAGAGATACTAGCAGACTTGGATATTGGAAAGTGTGATGTTGCTTGGGGCAGGTGTTGCACCAAAAATGCCTGCTCCGTGGTCTCATTTGATGACATTCTGTAATAAACAGAATCTGGAGCATGCCTTTCCCATTGTACCGTGTTTCTTCAACAATACAGCCTCCCCCAATACGAAGTCCCAGCATGTTTTATTGGCATAAAATCAAATTAAGTCCCTCCCCCCAAATTAAGGTCTATATTAAACATGTGAAATGGGGGGAATGGCTGGGGGGGGGGGGGGCTTGCTGTTAGGAAGTATTTTTGTTGCATACCCGGATATGATGCTGCCTGCATTGACTTTGGCGTTGGTAGGGCACTTCGTATCAGGAGACCTTCCGCCATTATTGCTTTCCCTTCTCCCATGTTACCGTGGTGTTTAGAGCAATGCCATGACATTTGGCACAGCCATGCGCAGCCAGCCAGGACTCCTCCCTACAACTGGAGCCTGGCGGAAACACTCGGCTTCAGGCGTTCCTGTTGTCGCCTTCCCTTTGCCTTTTAAGGCAAAGCCAATTCTTTTAAAAATGACGCCTCCCCTGCCCGAGAGGGCAGCCCAACCCCACGTGAGGAGGTGAATCTCCCGGGGCTGCAGCACAGGATCGGCCCACCCCAGGAGAAGCGCCCAGCCGCCATCCCTGCCTGGCACTGGGCAAAAATGCGAAGAGCTTCGCCTGGGGCGCCCAGTGCAGCTGACAGGCGGGCCCTCTTGCCCAGCAGCGGACCTCTCACCAAAGCAGCAAGTGCCTCCCTGCCAGGCACTCTACTCATCCCACCAGGGCCGCGCCAGAGCCATGCGGGCTGGGCAAAGCCGGAAAAGCGAGCTGCGGGTGCGCGCCCGCTTGCCAAGCGAAAAAGTCAGGCCGACCTGAGTTTGGCTTCCTTCCCAAGTCCCTCCAGCCCGAACCGAAGGAGCCACCAGGAGAGGCCACCCAAGGCAGTGTTAGCGCCCACCCATCCGTGGACAGGGAGGCAAGGCGACAGCCTGTGCTGCGTCCTCTTCTGCTATCACTGCCTCGGCAGCCTCTCTCGGTGGCCCTTCGGGTTCGGGCTGGAGGGACTTGGGAAGGAAGCCAAGCTCGGGTCGGCCCAGCTCTTTTGCTTGGCAGGCAGGCATGCAACCACAGCTCACTTTCCCGGCTCTGCCCAGCCCACACGGCTCTGGCACGGCCCTGGTGAGATGAGCGGAGGGCCTGGTGGGGAGGCGCTTGCTGCTTCGGTGAGAGCTCCACCGCCGGGCAGGAAGGCCCGCCTGTCAGTTGTGCTGGGTGTCTATCAGTTGTGCTGGACACACTGCCCAGTGCCAGGCAGGGATGGTGGCTGGGTGCTTCTCCCGTGGTGGGCCACTCCTGTGCTGCGGCCCCGGGAGATTTGCCTCCCCATGTGGGATTGGGCTGCCCTTTTGGGCAGGGGAGGCATCGTTTTTAAAAGAATTGGCTTTGCCTTCGAAGGCGAAGGAAAGGCGACGACAGGAGTGCCTGAAGCTGGGCATCTCTACTGGGCTCCAGTTGCAGGGAGGAGCCCTGGCCGGCTGCATGTGGCTGCGCAAAATGCCGCAGCAGCACAGGACAAGGGAAAGCAACAGTGGCGGAAGCTCTCCCGATACGAAGTGCCCCACCAATGCCAAAATCCAAAGCCAACATCCAAGCCGGCGCCGCCCGCCCACCCAAGGATGCAATGGGGGGGGGGCATTAAGTCACCCCCGAAAAGACGGCCTAGCCATTTTTGGGGGGGGTTAAAAAAAAAGAAGGCCCGGCCTTATTTTTTGTATTTCTCAATACTGTGACAAACACAGTATTGGTGTGGTGGATAGAAGTAATGAGAGGAAGTCCTAGAAATACTGTAGTCCTATACTATGAAGGGCTTTATAGATGATAATATGAAGGGCTTTATAGATGATTCTACACCTTGGATTGTACTTCAGAGCACACTAAAAGCTATTATACTTGTTATGATATGTACAGAATAACCCTTGAATAACAAGGATATGCACATGGAAACATTTATGAGAGTAGTTATGAATAATTATTCAGCCACACACAGCCATACACTGAATTGAATTAAAGTTTACTTTAAGAAATAGCACAGTCCAATAAACGGTCCAGGTCATATCCAATTCCAGCCCAAAGAATATCCATTTACAAAATTCTTTTTACCGGTTGCCTTTGTCATTTCCAGTAAACAAAAATATCAAAGTATCAGCACAACATAAACCTTTGATAGCAATAGAATGTCAGAGAGACAGAATGTCAAGCCATGATCTCTAGCTCCCTCTTATGGCAATCTGCAATATAATCAACCAATTAGAACATAGTACAAATCAATACAGTGATTTTGTCTTAAAGCTACAAAACATAAATTGTTGTTTTATATATTGCCAACCCAACAAATTGTTGGACAGATTCCTAGCAATACTTCTAGTGTAATTATGCTAGAAATATAGTCGTTTCTAGTGTGTTTTGAAGTACAATTCAAGGTGTGTGTGTGGCTGTGTATCTATCTATCTATCTATCCTATCTATCTATAATTTTCCCCCTTTGTTGTGTTCGTATTCACATTTTTATGTGGAGGAGCACATCGGTACAAGATATCTCTTGAGGGCCCACGTGGTGCAGGAGTTTCTGTGCTGTTAATCTAGCCAATAGTGAGTTAGAATCAGTTCTTCCTAGTTAAAGAGGCCAGGGAGACTTGTGGTTGAGCTGTGATGAAAATTTCTATGAGACTGGAGATGGTACCTTCAGCCTTGAATTGGGCAGTGGTTTGTCCTCCACCTTAAACACCCAACTTTGAACCCAACATAGTTGTCTCTAGCCTTCTCTTTGTAAGGAAAGTTGTTAAGATGGTAATTGGACTGCAGTTGCAGAGGACCCTGGAGGAAGCAGCTTATCTAGACCCATTTTAGTTGTGTTTAGGTCAGAATTTAGTATACCCATTACCTTGGTCACACTTGTAGATGATATGGGGTCGGTCTGGATGGAGATAGTGCATCCATTATTGAACTCAGTGGTGACTTTCACTACCATTGATCATGGAACCATCTGGACTAGTTTTAACAGTTGGTAGCACTGTTTTGCAATGGTTATTTTTCTTCCTTTGAAGCCTGTTGCAGTTGGTGTGCTGGTGAGGACAGATTGTTCCCTAGGTCCCTCCTTTGTGGATGCCATTGAGTTTAATGTTCCCTTTCTCTTTGTTGAGTGAATTAGGAAATTATTGTGCCACCCATGACCCGTAAAAGGTAACTGTCGTGGAATACTCCATCTTTAATCTTGGATGGGTTTGCAGTTTTTCCATTTATGAACGGTACCCACTTTGGGGTTCGACCTGGACTCACAGTTCCTGAAGTGCTACAAAGGCCTTTGCATAATTCCAACTGGGGCACCCATTGCATATATTTTTGCATCAGGAATCCCTAGGACCTCATAACATACTGTAAATATTGTGATGTCATCCATAAGCTACCCTGTACTCCATAGGCTATCCGAGAAGCTTTAAATGTTTCAGAATAGAGGATACAGTTATAGTAACTATAGTAATACAATTAGAATTCATATCCTGTATCCTAGACTGATTTTAGTATTCTCCATTTTATCTCTTGATCTGCTCATTTACATTTCACAATCCCAATTGTTCTGTTATGGTACTGACACGTTCAGCTTTCTTTAATTGCAGTGGCCATCATTCCATCTCCATTGTTCATAAAATACTTAACCTTAACAAGAAACTCACACATTTCAGTCTGAGTGGAAAATTGTTCCAATATTGAATCAGATTACCTATGTCTAGCATTCTGGTTTTAAAAGTGGTTTATCAGATGCCTACAAGCAGCACATGAACCTTCATCCTTGCCATGTATTTTTACATGAGTTTACGTTTAGATTTTATTGGGGAGGGGGGGAGATTGGTTCAATCATATCCAATTCTTTGAACAATCCCTGCAATGGGGGACTTGGCAAGGTTTTCTGGAAGTGTTTGCCATTATCTCCTTAATAAGGCTGAGAAAGACTGGCCTAAGATTACCTAGCTGGTTTTGGTGCCTAAGATGAGACCAGGTCTTACTGTCTCCATGTTTTAGCCCTAATCACCATACAAAACTGGGTCTTAGTTTTAGTTCTGGATTTAATTTTATCATGTACCTGATTTTTTTAAAAAGCGATCTCTGTAAGCTATTTGTGCATTAGCTTTTTATTATATGGCTGTTGTCATTTGTGCTCATTGTTGTTGTTGTTCCTTTCCCTGATCAGGTGACAAACGTTTTGAGTGTGCCCAGTGCCAAAAGCGCTTCATTAGGAGTGATCATCTGACAAAGCATTATAAAACCCACTTAGTCATCAAGAACTTGTAGGTTGGGATGCAAGCAGGAAAATTAAGGAAGCAGTATGGTGATGAGCAGCTTTTCACTCCTCATCATGAAAGATGGTCTCTGCAAAGGACAGAAAAAAATAATTGTCCTGACTGTGTGACTGTTTTCCCAGCCACATCTGCCCAAGGAAAAATGGAATGGTTGCTGCTCCTTCAATCAAACTGCCTTCAGACTGGCATACTCCTTTGGAACTTCTTGATGAATGCATCAGACTTCAAGGTTTGAACCTGAGATGGAAGAGCAATGCCATTTTCAAATATGCTAAAATCAGCACAAACCCAGTGGCAGACCTAGAAAAGCACGGCAAAACCCATTTATGCACCTTCCTCAGGAGCTTGCAGAGCCAAGGCCCTCCTCTGCTGCACCAAAGGAACTCCTTATGGGTTTGAGAGTAGCACCAGCAAAACTGTACCCCACTTACAATTTGGGTTCCTCTTCCCACTCGCTCCCATGTGCTTGTGAAGCTTTTGAATGAGAGGCAGGGAAACCATCCAAAATGGGACTCAGTCCCCCTAGTACATTCCTACTTTATATTAATATATTTTATATATATATATATATATATATATATATATATATATATATATA